>OY720031.1:2028427-2057429 GCA_963082485.1 Eudonia mercurella
CGGCTTCTGACAGCGAGCAACCCGCCCAACCGAAGGCTAAGAGGTCCCGCAGAACGGTAAGCTATCTTTATATACATATATAAATCGTCTGTGCGTGTGTATGTTATTGAACTCCTTCAAAACGGCTGGACTGAAATTGAATGAAATTGAATTGGATGAAATTTTCTGTGTGTGTTCAAAGTGGATTCGAGAATGGTTTAGATTTACAATTGGACCTGGCAGGTGGCGCTGCTATAGGGGTCCATCACGGGATACGGGTGTTTTTAAGTGGATGAATGATTTGTTTGTTTTATTAAAACTGTCAACGTTTTGTTTGTTTTGTTGTCATGGAAACTGTCAAAGCGGTACGAAGTCCGCTGATCAGCTAGTAATATATAATTAATAATTATATTTAATATTGACAAAAAATATCATCATTATTTCGGTTTTGTTGGTGGCAGGGCTTGTTGTCTCCCTGGCTAGCTTCCATCATCTTATCTAAATATGTCGCCATAACATCAATGTTTGTAGCCAGTGCCTCGTTAAATTTAGCTACGAATGACTTTTTCACGGGTGACATTCGCAGCTTTAGGAAGTAAATTTTTATTTTTAGTATGTAATATTTTATTCAACTCAAAACTTTGTAACTACAATGAAACGCTTGGTGATAGCGTAAGTTCAACCATATGTTCCATTCCAGCAAGGTGAAGACCCGTACCAGTTCTCGTCGGACGAGGAGGCGGAGCCCGTGCTGCGGGCGGCGCGCGACCCGCGCCCCGCGCCCGCGCCCGCGCCCGCTCCCGCCTCCGAAAGGCCCATCGACAGCGACAGGTTATATATCTTTATTTATTTATTTGTCGGCGGTGAGGTTGGATTTGTAGGTAGGACGGTCGAGCTAACTCGGATTCAAATTCAAATTCAAAATCATTTATTCAGTTTAGGCTACAAATAGCTCATATGAATGTCATTATGCCATCGGTTCGTAAGTCTACTCTGGGCGGGAGAACTTGTACTGAGAAGAACCGGCAAGAAACTCAGCAAGTGTCAAGCTCTTTTCTCCCTTACAGCGTCAAAAATATTGGAAAATGCCCTATCATAAAAGGACACTTTCCATCACAAACAAACACAAAAAAGGACAATCACAACACCCAAAAATACAAAAAAAAAGAAAATAATAATAAGTTTTGCAAAAATTACATCAGGTACCTACCAATTTCAATCTTCACAATGTCATACAGTACTAATAAAAGTCAAAAATTAGCTAAGAAAACAAAGTTAAAGTATACGAGTACAATAATAATAAAATTAGATAAGTAAGCAAGAGCAGACCTGCCTCCACAGGAGGCACCCGTTCACGAGTATGACATATGAATCAGCCATCGCTTCACTCAACCATATCTTAGGGAATGTAACGACCCGACGCACATGCCACCACCGCAGAGACAATAAAGAGAGCATGCCACACGATTCGTCGATAACACAGTTCATCGTAGATCTTCAAAATAAAGACGCAGTCGTATTCCTTACAGTCACTTTAATGTTATTTTAACATCACAATTAAATTATTTAGAAACAGTTGCCCGATGCAAATGGATTTTAGAAACGAAATGAGTTCTGCGCGTCATACTCTCCGACCGCTCCCGTTCAAATGTGTCCGGTCCGTTGTCGCGCCAACTGACGTTGACGTTCGCGTACCATAGAGCATAGGCTGCGCAGACCACACTAAGTATAGACTAGCTTCTTGGCGGGAAAGTTAAGAGTCATGTCTGCGGTTTTGTTTTATTTTCTAAAATTTGTGTTATGTCGAATATTAATGTGAAATAATGGTGGATTATTAACCGTTAAGTATTCGTGAGTGAGCATGAGTGTTGGCAAATGAAACAAAACAGTGCAACGTCACTTCAAATTCTCTCAAGAAGTCCGCCCGAGGACTTAGTAAAGCACCACATCTTTACTGAGATACTCGAAGGGTTGGGTGGTATATCATTTCTATTATCATTCATCATCATATAGAAAAGAAATATTGTTTATTTATGTATTACTTGTTAGAAAAATTACTTTGACACTGGCTAAATGTGCTAATCGCACGAAGCCATCAATAAAATGAAAAAAAAAAAGTATAAACTATACTTGTCGTTTCTAAGCGATGCTAGCGCCACGTCTCCGACATATTTACTTGTCACATGTAACGGAGTCACGTAATGCCAACGTATTAGCTTGGCTATCCAAACGCCACAGGCAGAAAGGGCCATAATAAGCCACCTCGCGGTGTAGTGCGGTGTTTGTTAACGACTTCCAATGCAGTCAAGACCAACGACTTTACTTGCCTTCCAAAAAGCTCGAAATAATACAATTCTGGTCACCCATCCGATGACCGGCCTTTGCGAAAATAGCTTAACTTCAGCAACGCGGGACTGACTGCGATAACCAATACTAATTAATGAGTTAACATCGTCCACAGACTGGCATTGTTCAAGACAGCCCTCCAGCAGCTGTACCGGGAAGAGCGCTGCAACTCGCTGCCCCTCGACAAGATCACCGCCTACGTCAACAACATGTACTCTCACGCCGTATTCGAACCCGCAGAGATCGACGCCGCGTTGCAACGCATGACTAAGGACAACCAGGTCATGATGGCTGATGATATCGTCTTCCTCATTTAGAACCTTACAAGGAAGAAGGAATAAAGTGTTTTTCAGAGGGCCTAGAGCACGTTTTATTCAGCATTCGTAAGTATATCAATACAATCCGATTGACCGATCAGTCGGTCGTTCAGTCAGCAGATCTAAGAACTACTGAAGACTAAGGACAAAGCAGGTCATGATGGCTGCTGATTTTGTCTTCCTCATTTTGGACCTTAGAAGAAGGACTAGAGAAGGAAGCAGAAATAAAGTGCTTTTCGAAGTACCTCGAGCAAGTTTTATTTAGCATTCGTATGGTGAAGCGTTGGTAGCCGAACTGGGGTGCGAGAAATCGTGATGCAATACCCAATAAATATACTCATTTTTGAAGTCTTACGACTAGACTAGTCTTTTTAACCTCAAGGCTTTGAGTCAACAGATTAAAACTAAGGCTTATTCGAATTGACGTAACATACCATCGCATTTTAACCTAAGAGCTTGAGATGTATTGAATATCCAGCACGACTCGGGCGCCAATCCTTTTAAAAACAACTAGAATCGGATAAGGCTTTTAGTTTTTATTGAACCGACTGAGTCTAATAAGACTCAGTCGGTAATAACTAAAGACTGGAAACTCTAGCCTTCTTTTTACACTTGAGTTGTGTAAAATGAAGTAGAGTTGTTTTAAAAGCCTTAAAGGACAGAGTCTCTTGCATCACGAATCCCTTTAGGTCCCTTAAGACTACTGACGTGGCCCCATACTAGCTCGAATAGTAAATAAAAGCTCGCGCTCAGTACCCAGGTTCATACATTTATTAGTTTACAATTTGATTCAGATTTTGTATTAATTAATCTTTACTGTACAGTCACAAGCATTATCATGTATACACTTCGACTTTTAGGCCTCTTCCTCACCGGATCGGTACGTTTTCTGCTGAAAAACATTTCCTGACAGGCTCTGGATGTTTTCGGTACGGTATATTATTGTACAGTCGCGTCAACATGACTGGTGTTGTGAGTGAGGCGCGCGGCGGAGTTGGCGGGGGTGAGACGGGGGAGGCCGGGGCCGCTCGGTACAGTTCTGTGCAGAGGTGCGCGATGCGCTCGGTCAAAAATCTGTACCGAAACGACTCTGTGTGAAAGCTTTCATTTGATACATACGCTCGGTAAACAATCTGTACAGACTCGGTGCAGAGGCGATAACGAAACGAAAACGTACCGAGCCAATGAGGAAGAGGCCTTATTCCACTGTATATTTACATTGTTTACGTGTTAATGCTTGTGACTGTACACGAAAAAACGTTTGAAACGTTTATAGACGAAAACCAGTTTTAGATGCTTATAAGACTTTATGTTTTAACTTAAGGTCTTCCAGACTGTTTGTACATTGTATGTAACAGACAGAATTGTAAATTGAATTGTTTTTAATTAATCTTAATTTTGATTACAAACATTGAAATTGTATTAAAAATCAAAATGGAAGTACTCATTGTGAATATCACATATCAAGGCCATTCTTCTTATTCTCATTAGTTTTATGTGAGGAACTTCAAATTTCAAAATTATGGTAAATATTGCTTGTTTTTTTAAATGAAATCAGTGCTAACATTTGATTTTATAAAGAAATTCACAAAAAGTAACAAAAGGTCACTGAAATGCTATTTCTTTGTAATGTTACTGCTATGGGAATACAGCCAGTAAATTGAACTATCCGCCTTTCAAGTACAAATGTGTTTTGTAATAACTTAAGTGATTAAATGCAAAGTGCCTTGACGTATTTTTTAGAAATACATTGTCGATTCATTTGATAATATTAGTACCTACCTACATCATGTCGTATCTGTATACAAATATGTTGTTTTAAGTATAAAAGTTTTGTAATAAAAATACTTGCGTTTTACTTAATTATTCTATATTTACAGTAACAAATCATTTCCTATTCTTCCCTTTTCCTTTGCTCTTCCCGTCTCTACTTTTTCCTACTTTGTTTTTGTTGAATTTGCCTCCAAAAACTTTCTTCTGATTGTTAAATGGTTTTTGACCTTTACCGGGAGGCTTACGATTATTGTTTCTTCCATCGGGTTTGTTATTAAACCTCTTTTTACCATCTTCTTGGTTTCTTGTAAATCTTTTACCGCCTTCATTCTTTCTGTTCCCTCTTTTGTCTGTGTCCTGATTGTTTTGGAACTTTTTCTTTAGCTTCTTGTCTAGGCGCATCTTTTTGAAACCTCGTACAGAGTTGTCGTCCAATTTGCGCTTACGCGTCGAATTTGCGCTAAAAAGATCTGAAACAAATTGGCAGCGTTAATGACATAAAATGACTGAGTTATATTATACCTAAGTTTAAATCATAAAATTTTCCAAACATGAAATCACATAAAATTTATAGAAGCTGCTCTGTCTGTTCTTTCAAATAACCTTATTGCAATTAAATGAAGCAGTGGTTCTAGCGAGAACTGTTTATCTTGTTTATTTAGACAAAACATAGATTCTTACAGCTCTTCACTGTCCTAAATTAACGCAAAAAATATTCCTAGGCCAAACAGTCTTTAACCTTTTAAGCGCCACGGTCTTCTAGGGAAGACAGACGTTTCCGTGCCCTGAGCGTCACGTCTTTACTAGAAGACAAAATCTTATGACGTTTAATAATAAAAATACGTAAGAAAATGCTGTTTTATTTTATGCGTACTTTTACTATTGCCTAAAACCATAAACTTATTGTAGTGCCTCAGGCGCCATAGTCTTTATAGGAAGACGCCTAGTGATGTGGTTACATAATAAGTTTCTAAGGCTTTCATCGACACTATTAACGTTTAAATAAAACAATTAAGAATTTTGAAAAAAAATACAGTTCATGATGATTATATACTCATGCATTTACACGAATCTTTAAATACACACAAAGTACCGTACTTTGGTAAGTACGGATATCAATATTGAATGATCCCGTCCCGCGCTTCGTGCGTCATAGACAATTAATAGAAGATACCCTTTGACGTCATAGCGCATCCAAGTCAGTGCGAGATAGTGCAGCTACGAGTATGGATGGTGTTTGTATTGTTTTCATTTGTAATATTGTAAATAAAAAATTAGTGAAGATAACGAATTAAATTCCGAAGAACTAATACGAATTCTACAAGATGTGAAATCGGAAGCTGGATCCGATGAAATCGATCGAGAACATAGATATCTCTAATAAAAATTGAATTTCACGCTCATTTTACGTGTTACGGGCGCCACGGTCTTTATATGAAGACAACGGGATGACGTCATAAGGTCATAGGGATGTTCTCAATTCATTATGGCTGAACTGATTTATGTTTTTGTTTTGTCATTATCTAGTGTATTCTGCTTTTTATTATCAACGTTATTATAAAATAAATAAAGATTTCGAAATAAGAGTGGTACTTTTATATCTTTTTTTCCTTTATTTTAATGAATTTAAATTGAATGTTGTGCTCGGTTGTTACTGAAATGCAAATTTAGAAATATCATTGTACCTAAGTAGGTGATTATTGAGCATTCTACTTCGCTTTTTCGAGTGAGCGAACGATTAAGAAAAAGTGAAGTCCATTGTCTAATGTCCAATAATCGCGCGATTGAAAAATCAACGCCACTCGTGTTTTGGATGCCCAATCGACTTCTTAAAAGCATAAAGATATATATGTTAAGTGCTCTGCTTCAAAGTCATTTTATTAAAAATAACAAATAATAAATAACATTTATCGATAAAATAATTACCCTCATCACTACATTTTACTATACAATAGTTTTTAGTGTATACATTTATAGCTTGGCGCTGGAGGACACATTGCGTTTTGTAGGTATTGGCGCTCAAAAGGTAAATCATATTGTTTTCTAAAGTTTACGCGAACAATACTTATTATTTTACAATACTTATTACTTATTATTTGCAGTAGGGCACTGAATTGCAGTTTTCCGGTAGGTATTAATATCTTACTAATCAGGCGGCGAACCACTGCCATCTTAGTAAATTAACAAATTATGCGAAGAGAAATAATAAATTGATCCACAAAAAATAGTAGGCTAGCACCTAAAATGGTAAGTTAGCATCTAAATAGTAGTTTAGGTGCTAACTTTGTATTTTTAGGTGTTAACTTAATATTTTTGTGGGTTACGTTAAGTTACTTTGGTGATCGATTAAATACAACCCTTATGCAAATAATTGCTTGTATCGGTATGGTACCTTTCTCCGGCTCAGCGCCAACCTCTTTCCTGTAGTAGTCTGCATCGTCCTCCTCGTCTTGATCCATGTCAGCCGCGTTCAGGGACTCCGCCGCCGCCAGCTCCATTAGCCTAAGATAATTATTTTATTAATTCGGAACATTTTAATACGATTAAATGCAAATCTCCATAGATTACATAGAAATACATTAGTATAATAGGCAGATTAACTCTCATAAATTTACCTTTTGAGGTAAATTTATGAGGGTGGCGCAGTGGTTAACGCGCCCGGTCCGCAATTGCTAAGGTTAAGCAACTTTCGCAAAGGCCGGTCATCGGATGGGTGACCAAAAATGTATCATCTCGAGCTCATCCGTGCTTCGTAAGGCGCGTACAGCCGTTGGCCCCGGCTGCATTAGCAGTCGTTAACAACCATCATGGGCCCGCGTGGTGGCTTACGGCCCGTTCTCCCTATCCATCCATAGGGAAGGCACGTGCCCCAGCAGTGGGGGCATAAAAATGAGTTGATGATGATGAAATTTACCTTTGACTTTCTGTCGTCTCTTTCTTCTTCTTGATGCCTTCTAGAGACTTCTGTTTTAATTCGTCCTTATCACGCTGTTTCTTCTTCACATTCTCTTCCTGCTGAGCCTTGCGTTTCTCCTTTAATCGCCTATAAACAAAAAATATCACATCACTTCACAAAAAAGAGACTCACTTTCCGACACTTAGATAAATTACCAAGTCCAAATTAGGCGAAGCTTGTGCTATGAATTCTAGATAATGGATAAAATATACATAAATAGGTACTTATGTACAAATATCGTGTTCTACACACAAACACATGCCCCTGGCAATTAATTGCACCTGGTGTATAGTAGGCAGTGTCATTAAAATTGTCTCAGACAAACGACAATTAGAAAACACTACAAAATCACAAAAAAAAACTAGTGCTTACTTCTTTTCATCCCTCCTTTTTTTGATCAGAGCCTTCTCCTCTTCCGTTTTTTCAACCAATTCGTGGAATAAAACTTCTCCATCCATAAGGCCATCTTCAATCTATAAAATAAATACTGTTACACTTTGTAACTACAAAACATAAAATATTATATTGTGTCATTGAAACACTAATTATTAATTCATACATTACTGGTAAAGTATTTACATTGGTATGTACCAAGAATCTTTATAACTTAATTTTCTTTCATCATCATCAAATTCTTTATGTAAAGAAGAAAAAGTGGTACCTAACAAAAGTACTAAATTAATAAGTTAAGGGTTA
Source organism: Eudonia mercurella (assembly GCA_963082485.1). Lineage (NCBI taxonomy): Eukaryota > Metazoa > Arthropoda > Insecta > Lepidoptera > Crambidae > Eudonia > Eudonia mercurella. The sequence goes on from OY720031.1 coordinate 2,036,495, forward strand.
AGATTTTCAAACAAACCTTGATAAGTTGGAAAGATATCCTTGGACCTAGTTCAAACAGCCTGATCGCCGACTTGGACTCTGCAGAGGCGCCTCTCGAGGCAAGCATTTGTGGCAACACAATCTGTGAGTTTGGGTCATCCTCAAACTCACTCTCTGATAGAAGTGCTGCTCTGTAAAGTTCAATTTTATTTCTTACTTATAAAGTGTAATATAAAAGCAACTGATTATAATTATATATAATTTTATGCTAATTTTGTTGCAAACACATTACAATTTGAAAAAAGACAAGGAAGTTGAGTAAATTCCACGAGCGGGATTAGAACCCGCACCCCATGACATGCCGGGTCAAGTGCACGACCAATTATGCTATTGTGGCTCTTTCCATCAAATTTTGTCAACACTGTTTTCTTTTTTCATAACAATAAAATAATATTTGCACTATCATTATATTTGCATAATAGTGTATGCAACATAATAAATAGTATTATCTGTCAACTTACTTGTCAAAGAACTCTGACATGTCCTTGCAACGGTTCAAGTTTGGTATTTTACCTTGCACCATCTGTAAGCAATACCATTATTAAAAAAAGATTTACTCATAAAGGTGGATGCAAAAAGTGAGAAGAAAAACAATAATGTAAATATATTTATTATTATTATTTTAATTTTATTTTTTTATATCATCCCACTGCAGGGCAAAGGCCTAATTTATTTAAGTTATGTAAATGTTGTGTACCTTTTTTGTTCCTTTATTAAGTCCTATTGGAGTAGCTCTGATTACATAATGCCGGAAGTCAATGAGTTTTGTGGAAGAATTGTAATTCATTAGTACACATCGGCGGATATTCTTCAATTTCACCTGTAAATTAAATGTTATTTATAACTTAGAAGACTTAATACTAATACACTCACAAACTGAGTGGATACAGTAATGTAAGTAAATACTTTGAATTTTTAATGTTACACAGTTATGAAAAAAATTTTTGATGTGTAACATGTTTCTGCTCGCCTTCTATATATACAATTTGTGGGAGTGATTTCGTAGAAAAGGGACGGAAGTACGTAACAGTGTGATCCATAACAGCCAGCAGTGATTGACACTTTAGGCCCAATGTCTGTTGTAGGTAGTAATATTTGTGGGAGTGATTTCGTAGAAATGTGATCGTAACAGAGTGATATTGCCGCACAATTTATGAACACATTAAGTACAACTTACTGTGTTTGTGATTATGATATTTGAGGTGCTGACCTTATGATCTATTTTCTCACTCTTCATTTTGAGAAGCAGATATACTATAAAAATCTTTGCAAGATAACTTAAAATTACATTTGACTTGTAACTCCGCCTTGACAGTCTCAATATTGAGTCGTTTTCGGCTATCTGTCCATGCATTGCCGGACAAGGAAAATATTCTTTCTACTAGAGCGTTAGAAGCTGGAATGGACAAAACCAGTTGTAGATTATGAATCATATTTTTGAAGTAAAGTTGAAGCCTTTGAACATTTGAATCAAACATTCACCAAACGTTACCAATAAAAGTTGTCATTAGCAAAATACATCTCAACCACAAGAGATATGAATTCAAGAACCACGCTCGCGCAGCATGCGCCGGCCAGCCGAAACGTTAGCGTATGATGTCGCTAGCTGGCTTCGGTTTAATTTGTAAAAAATCAGGAGCTTTATTTACCCCATATTTTATTTTCGAAATTACGGGTTTTTGTAATATCTTAGCCTGAAAAACGGGGTAACCCTATCCTATATGCGACTACTGTAAGGCTTGTTTGTTTTTTTTACAAAACTGCTCAATACTTCATATATTATGCAAACAAAACTAAAGTATTTCATACTTACAGTAGTGATGTTAATGGTTGGGAACATGTTCTGAAACATGGTGGCCATGAGTTTCATGTGCATGCCTTCCCCAGAAAAGCTGTTGAGCACAATCAACGGTGCATTTTGGAATGCCTTCATTATAACATACTGCTTTTTCGTTGAAGAGATTACATCACGGGCCAAACTATACTGCAAGGAGACAAGAAAAACCTCAAAAAATATGGAATTAAATATATATAGGTCTATGCTGACAGAAACTATTATAATAATTCAGTAGGAGAATAAATAATGAAATTTATATTAAAATTAATAATATACTTACATTATGAACCCTGAATGTCAACGTGGGCCCTCTTGGCAGTCGAGATAACCTCATGTATGTGCCAAGCTCAGTTTCAGTGAACAGTATCATGTGCGAAACATGTAGGTATCCAGATATAGACAAAAAATCTTTAATTGTATTTTTCTTTCTTTCCTACAAAAATAAGATATAAAAAGTTAAAATTTTAAAAACAATTTATACATTTCGTCATTATCTGAAGATAACACAAAATGTGATCTACATATTAAGGATCTAAATTTTTGGCATAAAAGATCTCAATCAAATGGCGAATAAAACTCTCACTAGGCACCCTGTTCTTGTTGGTATAGTCATCAGTCTTGCCTTTGGAATCTAGTCTGTATTAAGGTCCATAAAATAAAGATCACTGTTCATGATTTAATTCGTACCAAAACTAAAAATAACGCATTTTTTAAATATATTTTACCTTTAATTGGGACGCAGTAAACGGTTCCATGATTTTCCTGAAGTCCTTAGTGAGGTCCATAAGGTCCTTGCTGCAGTTCCCGCGGTGGATGACGAACGAATGCGGCGCCTTTACCAGATGCTCGGGCTCCAAAGCCTGTTTGCTTGCAGGATTTTTTTTGGAGCATTTTCCTTTACGTTTTCCCATCTTATCGGTTTACTAACACGTGGTTTACACTATTTGTTGCACTTGCAAGTTAATGTATGTTGTTCGCAATCAAATCCGTTTACCATTTAGATTTATTTTGATAGAATGAAATAATTTTTGAGGTTATGAACACGCACCTAATGTCAAAGTCAATGTCAGTATCTTTTTTAATAAGATTTATTTTTCTTTTGGAAGACAACGACATCTACTCTATATAACCTCAATACAACAATAATGATCTTTTGTGTGTCCATTATAATTAAATAATAAAAAATAGTTTTTAATCAGTCTCATTATGTGGTAGCTGGCAGCAATAAAGATTTAACTTTATTGAGACCTCTCGCAAACTTATCTTCTCTTCTCCTTAGATTTTATTTCTTTTTATTACTCGTACACGTTCTTAAACATCGGTTCGAGTCTTAGAGCATGTACGAGTAGTCTTCTTTATGAAAGTGCAATTTCAACAATTTTTTTATTCATTTGGCTCTACTGAGCAATAATTCTACCTCCGTCAGTCTGCTGAATAAACCATCGTTTCCAGACCCCAAGGTCCCGTGGTTGATTTACAAAAGGGATAAAAATTCGATTGTGGTACAGCTTGTATTAAGTCGGCTAGATATCTGAGATGTCGCCACTACAACAATTTTATTTATTACCGATAGCTTGATATAAAGCCAGTTCAAAAAAATTAAGGATACTGGGTGAAGTGCGCTTTCACCTTAAGGTGTCTTAGGCCTTGTCACTTCGATCAACAATACACCCTTGTCATCATTTTATCATCAAGTGAGATGGGAGGCCGTTTTTACAGTTGAGGCATAATAAATAACAAATAGAAACGAAATTATGCACGAAATTGTTGTTGAAGTTGCTTCTCTTTACCCTAAATTATGTTTCGAAAGGCATAAAATAAAAACATCACAAGACAAATCAAAACAGCTTTATTTGTTGCTGGTTCATTGTGGATTTTCCATACTTGCACATGAATTACTACACTAGTTATCCCACCGCCAAGTCTCGCGGCATTCAGAGTTTCATACAATTTGTTCTATTAATTGGCATACAAATCCATCTGGCGAGACTTCACATCGCTTATGTAACTTTAATCCGAAACATTAACTGCAGGTGCTGTATACCTCCATCGAAGTAGGATCAGGGGGCCTAGTGCGAGATTTATTAGCCGTTCGATCACGTTAACCCAAAACATATGTATGACAAAACTGTAACTCTCCTCGTTTGTCACTAGAAGGCGCTGCTTAATGCCATACAAATTCTCGTTTTCGTTTACATTATGGAATGAATAAAACTCGCACCGAGTCTCCGTACCAGCAGAGATAAAAGTAAAGTTGAGTACAATGAGAAAACACCTAACCACTCTATCGATCGCTCGTTATCCCTGGATCCCTGGAACTTGACTAGTTCGGGAACGACAGCCATTACCGTGGGGCGCCATCTTGAACGCTAGTTGTGCACGAGACAGTCGGCGAGCGTGACGTACGAGAGCGACCCACACCAACAGCCGTAACTCGTGAATACGTTATCCCCGGAAGAATGGTTTATTAATTCTCTATTCTATTTTACAGTGCTATAAGTGCAGTACCATTTAATACTCAACTATTCTACTAGTTTAGGAAAGGAAATATTATGTATTTGGTAGATTTCTGATTGGTGAATAATTTAAGAGTACATTAACTAGCTATGCGTCGCACTCGTGCGCGGGCCCGCCGCACCAATGCCAAGACACCGTATATTATGGGTTTCAAGGATAAATCGAGCCCAAACCAAAATATACAGAACATCTTACATTAAAAAGGTGCAATATAGAAAAATTACATAAAAATAGAAAAAGAAAACAGTTAGCAACCTTCAATTGGAGGAACTAGAGATGTACAATTTCATTTGACAATTCGAATCACAAATAAGAATATTAGAGAATCGGTAATCTTCTGGATTTACGAATATAAAAAGCCCCTATTTTATCCCTATTAAATTAGCTAATATCTATAGTCCATTCTATACTATTATCAGTTAAATACCGTTATCAATTAATTTAATAAAATCATATTTATAATGTGTACATTCATGTTAAGAATAGCCGTTAGCAGCAGATTTGACACATTATACATTTGAACTAACAATTAATTAGATTAAGTCGATGCATGCTCCTCCGCTGCTGCGGGCTTTCGAATGCGATCTGCCCATTGTATCGGCCTGACTAAAACTATACAACTACTGAAATTATATTGACTTTAAGCGTTTGCTATTTACCCGGCAAACGGTTTAAATAGGAATTCAAATTTAACACGTAACATAACACACGTAGGGGACCGACACAATCGACAGACTTACTATAATATATGAGATGATCGCGTTATTAAAATTGCTTTTAAAAACGGGTCCTTACAAATGAGAACATGAAATTACGACAATTCCAGAGCGTCAAGCTATGAATTAAATTTAATTGCCGTGTAGCGTTAGTAACACGAGTTATTAATTATTATTTTAGTGCAAAAATATTACAAATTTATCAAGATACTCCACATACGGGATATTGGTATGCTTTTTAACCAAACGCTATAATGTCATGGCCTAAGAAATATAGTAAAGCCACAAAATTAGTGGTAGTTTATTAAGATATTATTAGTTTTTATAATGTTATCCTCGCGGCGCCACATTGTTAAGCACATTCCAAAGACCACAGTAACACAGGTAACTAGCTATTTTAAACAGTTGATGCTTCATAAATAAATAATATTGCCTTAAATTTCGATGAAGAATTATATAAAAGTTGCAAGGAAATAAAAACAAATTGTACAGCCACATGGACTTGCACTTTGATCAGAACAACCGTAAGTCAATACGATAAAATACAAAATGGCGCACTCAAGTTCATGGTGTTGCCAGGTGACTGAATATATTTCTACTAAAGTTGTCAGTTTTTGAGTATTTTATTGGTGTAGTAGAAATTGTCTGTGCCGCCATCGAGGACCCCATTATAATACTGAGCTGCCAGCACCAGCTGGCAGCTCCCCAGAGCCGTGAATTACAGTTACAACTTAATGAAGCTACGCATCATTTTAACCTCGGGCAACACGAATACGATGTGCGCGTGGCACCGACTTACGACGTTGCCAACTTTGAATTTCAATTTATTAAACGTCAAAAACTACTACCCTCCATTCGTACAAAGCATCACAAAAATACTACAAAGAAATGTGTAGACGTAACATATTGTTAGAATCGAACACAAATCGTTGATAAATTATTAACAAAATATGTTCATATGCAAAAAATATAGTTGAATGTAGCGGCTTCGCGCCGGCGGCCGCGCGGCGACTGCGCGGATACATGCTGGCCTCTGTATCGCTTCTGTCCGAACCGTCGCCGAGCCGTTTAATGTTGATCCATCTGAAACATTTACATTTGCATTATCTTAATAGCTCTATAAGATCATTAAGGAACCCCTAGCTTTTCAGTATTCTCTCATTGGGGGTCCAATCAAGCCCGTTTAAATTATGTATTTATTTTTTTACAATGATCTCGACTTCTCATTTTATATCTCTTATCATGTAAATATGTATAATGTGAACCTTGTATTACTACACTTCATGATTTCATGACTTAACAAACACATTGCCTCTTCCTTCTAACCAAATCGTACCCTTCAAGGGACCAGTTTGAAAACCAGCGCTGGACTGCGCCCAGCATCTTGCTGAGACTACCAAGGTACCAACCTATTGCCAATAAACTTTGATTTTATTATTTCATTTTTACTTTTAACGACAATTTGTTAATATTAATAATTTGAATCAGTATTGTTTTTATTTCTTTTTTGTATGTTTATGGCAATAAAGTTTTTCATTTTCATTTTATCATAAAGGTAGGCCAGGTAATATTTGCAACAGCTAATGATTCTAGTTTTTTCTGTAAAAGCGCATGTTTCAATTGAATTGCTAGAATTAGTAGCTAGATTATAACAATGCAGCTCCCGAGTCCTAAACTAGATAACCAGCTGGTGTGACGTAAGTGCGATGCACGTAATTATCATGTAATCAAATATATTGGTTCAAGCTAATTTGTTTTTTATTTCATTAGCTAAGTACGACTTACATTTGAAACAATGTAAGATTATCCCTTGCATAATCTTAATCCTAACAATCGTTGTTATCATGTTAAACAAACACCAAAGATTAGTTTTAAGTAAATACTTATACATATCGTATTTCAAATTACCTATATTTTGACAGATTTTCTACAAAAACCGAAATAATTATCACTGACTGTATTTTTTCGAGATCAGGTAAAGAAATCAGCATAGCCAGTGGTTGCTTGGTGAAGGTACAATTTAGTTAGTTTTTAGTAAACTTATTGATATAGAAACACCAACAGTATCAGTCCGCATTAAAATTATTATGGCTATTTAAATGGTCAAAAAGTTCTCTATAACATTTTAGTAAAATAAGTCTTAATGCAAGCAATTTAAGTCTATTTTGGTATAAATCAGACATGTCAACAGTGTTAGTCAAAATCATACTCTACACACATAACAGTATGGAAAGTTTTTCAAAAATACCGAAATATTTTAAACCAGTTTTATATGTGATAATCAGTGATCGGAATAGGTAGGGCTAATTCACCTAAAGTTCGAAGAACATAGACAAAAATTAATGGAGACTTCTTTATGACAATATTTGTTTTCGGAACAACTGTTCGGGTTTCTAGACATCACTTGAGAACACTAAAAATTTGTATTATCAATACAGTAATTGATGTTATTACTTATTTGTATCCAGGAATTGCCAAAAATAAGTAGACACGTTTTTTATTGTTTTCCAAAATGAAAGACAATCTCGTCGTTATATATTGGATTAAACTTATTTTTTGCGCGTGTCTAAATCTATTCTTGTCTCGCTTATGTCTCGCAAGACTTGGGCAGCCTCGAATTTCTCGGAAGTGGAAATTGTTACATTTAAACGAACATTGGCCGTTCGTTTACCAGTAATTTGTAATAGCGAGATTGTCTTTTATTTTTGAAAACAATAAAAAACCGCGTCTACTGATTTTCGACAAATCCAGGATATAAAATAAGTAATAAAATCAATTACTGTATTAATTATATTATTTTTTAATGTTCTTACGCGATGTCCGGAAACCCGGCCAGTTGTTCCGAAAAAAAATGTTGTCATAAGGAGGTCTCCATTATTTTTGTCCGTTCTTCAAACTTTAGGTGAATTAGCCCTACCTATTCCGATCACTGGTGATAATATACTTTACATGAAATGCTTTATTGAAAGACAATAAATTATCTGATGCAATATCTGTTACAGGTGAAGCAATATCCTTAAAAATTTAATTCAACTAAACAATAAGTACTATTATCAGAGTAGATAGAGAAAATGTTTTTTTTTGTTATATGTATATACATCATATATACAAGCTTGTACCTGCAGGTTGGCCGTTTCTCATTATCTGGCTGATTGATTAAAATAAAGTAAAAAAAGGGTGTTTGGTAATACTTGTATAATCCCAAATATTGCAGATAAAGTACCGTATATACAACCCTGGAAAATCGCCTCTGTGGTCTAGTGGTTAAGACCATCGGTTTAGACCCAGAGGTCCCGGGTTCGATTCCCAGCGGGGGGTAAATCTTTGTGTACTCGATTTGGTTGGTGGTAGGACTTATTTGTCCGCCTGGCTAGCTACCACCATCTTATCTAAATATGTCGCCATAACATCAATGTTTGTAGCATTGTTGTGTTCCGGCAGCTAGAGATAAGATAGCCAGTACCTCACTAGTTGAGGGTCCCGGGTGAAGTGCGCTTCCATCATTGGCTTTATCATCACTTAACATCAGGTGAGATCAAGGCACTGTGCTTACCCGTAAATATATAAAAAAAAAAAAAATAATAAATTATGATCATACCTGATAATTACCATTTTGGCCGAGATTTTGAGGTTTTTTGTTACTAAGAAAAATTACAAAGTGGCAATCCTATAATAGGTCCAAAGTGATACATAGTTCTTAGTCGTTTATCTCATGATTAAAAAAAATCAGAAGTGAAAAAAAAATTTATAAAATAAATAAAAGATTTTGTATTTATTTATTTATTTATTTATTTATTTATAGGAAGACCAACAGCTATGATACAACTTAAAAACTTAAAAATAGTGACAGAAAGCCAATTATAGGTCCTCACCAATAAAAACAAAATTAATAACAATGTGATGCACTAACAAGAAAAACACACACTTAAACTTATTCACTAAACTACTCAAAAAATAACTGGCTCATGAGTCGTTTCGCCGATGCATCGCTTGTGTTAAAAAGGTCAAAATCAAGTTTTTTAGATAAGGCATTGAAATTGTTACTCGCACGCCAGATATACGTGTTCTGCCTATAGTTGGAAGAGGAAGGGGGCAGATATAAAAGCGGGCTAAACCGAAGAAGCTTAGTAGGCGCTCTGAGAGATATTTGTGACAGTAGATCCGGGCAGTCAATGGAACCAGACGCAGCTTTTAGTAGAAACAAAATATCGGCAATTTCACGGCGGTTTTCCAAAGGAAGTAGGTGATGTCTTTTGCAAAAACCAAGATATTGCGTTGAGTCATACCGGTCTTTGGAACGAAAGCAAAGATACTTGATAAACCTTTTTTGAATGTTTTCAATTCAATGGAAATGGTATGGAAAAATAAATCAACGTAAATATGATTTTGCACAATATCACGGTGTTCTCTGTACTTAGTTACATGGCTATGTTTCGGGATTATACACCTATTACCAAACTAGTGTTGCCGATCGATAGTCGACTATCGATTTTTAATCGATAGTCTATCGATAGCCGAACAATCGCAACAATATCAATAGTATCGATACTATCGATAGCACAAAACAAGGCAATACTATCGAATGAGTGCAATACTATCGATACTATCGACAGTATTGTTGTTCGTAAATAACAAACTATCAATAGTATCGATACTATCGATACTGTCAATTTTATTTGCAACAATGCTATCGATATTACCGATACTATCGATTGTTTCAGACTATTGATAGTTTAACAATTTGCAATAGTATTGTTTACAGTTTTCAGGTAAAAAAATTGCAATAATAGTCAATCATAATCACACTTAGATATAAATAATTACAAATAGTACTTCTACTTCTATGATTTAAGTAATAAGTGCAGTCATACATACATACTTACATTTATGTGTCATTTCAAAACGCTGTTTCTTTTTCTTTTAAAACAGTAGATATAGCACAGGTCGGTAGTAATATGTTTATAAAAAAAATATATATCGGCCTCTAATGGTCCTCAATTTCATTATTGTTAAAACATACCTAATACTATTGCAAATTGGCAGACTATCGATAGTCTAAAACAGTAGTATCGATACTATCGATTGTATTTTTGAAAATAAAATCGACAGTATCGATAGTTTATTCTTCACGAGCAACAATACTATCAATACAGACAGTATTGCCTCGTTTTGAGCTATCGATGGTATCGATACTATCGATAGGCCTATCGATAGTCCCTTAGATACCTTAAATGCTAAAGATACACTTCATTAAACACTGTCTTAGCTCATAGTAGCTGTAGGTGTTAAAGTCAAAATGTGTAAGGTAATATAATTAATTGTGAACTGTACCTGTTCCTGGCCGTTGGTCTCCTGAGATTTCATGACGTCTGGCAGATCAGGGGGCGATGAGTACGGGGTCAGATCCAGAGCTTCAAATTCACCGTTTTCCTTTCTGTAGATAGAACAAAATTATTCAAGGCTATATTGACACAGAGTATATTTGTTATTTGAATAATCAGATGCTTCAAGTAATTATTTAATGATAGGATTTTTATTTATTTATTAAAAATTAGTTTTTAATATTTGCCAAAACTGCATTTTAATTAAAAAGAAAAACAACCATATTTACTAAAAAAAGAGCGGTGTTAGCCCAAACAAATGGTGATAACTGATAAGATAAGATAAGACAGAGAAGACCGAGAGAGTCCCTTCCGTTTCAAGAACCTACTCAGATGCTGCCCGTAGTAACCCGGCCCAAAACCCATCAATCCCTTCCCCTTCACTCCCACCCAACCATTCCTATAGGAAAACAATTACTATCCCAAGATCCCCCGGCGCCGATTGTCACAAGGTTATGACCGTTTGGCTCACCAGTCAATTATTCCGGACGTGACCCCCTCCCCCGAGCAATGGAATCGCCCTCCAGCCTCAAGGCCCCTCTCTTCCAAGTGACAATCTTCTGGATGTTTTGCTGTCTCTTTCGATTAATATGTTCAGCAAGATGAATGACTTCCTACTACCGCCCAACGTCGCCGATAAACTGTCTGAATTCCTAAACATTATTAAAATTCCCATTTCATCCAATGGAATAGCAACAGTCTAAGCCCAAAAAGACATGAATCCTGTTGCCTTTGCCATTTCGGAGACTTGGTTAGTCCCAGGATCCCGATTTCGGGTCTCTGGGTACTTCTGCCTCCGGGATGACAGAGGCGACGGCTATGCAGGAGCCGCCCTTCTTATTAAATCATCTGTCACATTTATCTGTCTTACTCTGGCCCCATTCCATCTGGCATCAACACGGTTGCTGCCAATATCATGGATATATCAGTTCTTTCTCTCTACATTTCGGACCCCCACTCTGTTCAAATTTCTGACCTCGACCCCATATTTGCTTCCCTGGGGTATTATTCAATTCCCCATCTGTGTAGGTATGTGGCTTTGAGGAAGGCATAGCAGACCACATTCTTTTTAATTGCCCAAACAGAACAGTTTCCCTGTATAACATTCTCCCTCCCTGTGTGCCAAAACCCATAGATCTTAAATCTCTTTTGTTTCTTTCATCCACCAACAAAAAAGTTCTAAATTCCTTAATTTAAATACATTCATTCATAAAACTTAAACTCTAATCGATTGCTTGACTCCGATTTTGTTCTTTTCCTTTGTTATGTATTGTCTGTATGTTTTGTACTGTTCTGTGATGTCTAAATGTCTTATAGTGTGGTTTTGATGTACACTGTACACCAGACCCAGCTTTTTTATAACCAGTCAACCACTGCATACACTGTGCTGTTTTCAGGAGTCATTGGCAGTTATTGTTGCTATCCTAAAAGTGACCCGGTTGCCATAAACGAAAGTTGAAGTTGAAGTAAATAAAATATTGTTTCAATAATGCAATGATTCTTACTTATTGTAAACAAATTATAACAAGAAACTTAATTGTATTTATTTAGAAATGATTTGAACCTGTACATACGAATGGCCAATGACCTCAGAACTTATCAAGCATTGGTCAAGTGCAAAGTCCATTGTTGAATCATCATTAACAGTTTTTCTTATCAAAGTATAAGATAGTGAATGTGCACTTTTTAATAAAATTTGACTTTAGTTATGTTTTTGAACATACTGATTTAAATAGTGTGATAAATAACGGTTTTTAGGAGTTAACATAGTTTTAACCTGTCCTCCATTAGTACAACAAAGATCCAAGCGGCTATCAGAACTGAGCTTATTGAAATATTTACTAGATTTGAACGTAATTCACTAGAAAAACTGTAGTATTTACATTATAATATTATTTAAACAAACAAAAACTATTTACATTATAAGACAAGACAATATAAAAACTATAAGCCTAATTTGGCTTGAATAATAAATTTTGACAGTATTTGTTCAAAACATAATCAAAACATTTACATAAAAGTGAAGTTTTTCTTAAATGCAATTTAATTTCTATGCATTTATGTTGTTTTAATTAAATTCATGGTGGTTATTGAGGTACAAGGTGATATACTACCAACATTAAGAATGTAACCCTATGTAAAATCAAATATCAAATAAATAAATAAATGAAGTTACCTAAGGGCCAGTCCAATTGGTGCGGGACACTGAGCCTTGGCCGTGGCTGATGTCAGGCCGTACTCAGCGAGAGTCTTCTCATCCTCCATCAACTGGCTGTCTTTGTTGAAAAGCATTTGGCTTGGAGGAGGTACTTTCAAAATACCTGCACCAAATATTAAATATAACATTTAAATTAGTACTCAACACTAAAAACTATAAACTTAATTTTACAAGGTATGTTCCTATTTATCCTTGAACAGTGTTTACAAGTAACTTTTAAAGGTTTGGATTGATTTTTATCATGCAAAAATAACAACAATAGAAAAGACTTATGTGTCATACTCATAAGTATGTATGTTTTATAAACATTATGATTATGGACTTAAAAATCTAAATGAAAGCTTAGTTATTTGAAATTCATAAGTTAGTTATCAAACAAAGATTTGAAACAAATGTTTGACAAGGATGTCTCCACAAATTCACAGTATCGCAAGATAATGCCTTAGACCTGATCATAATAATGAATACAGTAGAAAACACCACGTTAAACAAGAAAACCTACGCTCTGTCCCGACATTGTATTGCTACTAAAAATAGATTTTCGCAGTATCATACGAGTCGGACTCACCCTCAATCATTTTCTTCAATTCTAAAACTGTTGTCGTATCCTTGGCGTCCGTGAAGATAGTTAATTTTTTTCGCCTAATCATTAGAAAGACATCCTGAAAACAAATTTTAATTTTGAGGTTACGAGACTAAAGTAGTCATACGTCAACAATCATTTCACTGGTAATTTACTACAATTTCCAACGTATTTCAATTATAAACAGCTTACCATAATGAGTTTTTATTTATTTTATATTAACTATTACTTTAATGTAAAAAAAACGCTTCAAGGCGTACGAAACGAAATTAAATATTGAATTGAATGACAGCTAGTTAGTAACCACCAGTAACCACAGAGAACTAAATAAAAAAATATATATTCGGATACACTTTCCCATTTATGATCTCACACGCAGCAGTGGCGAATAGAATAGCATGGATTTCAAAAATCATTTAAAACATTATTTTATAAAGATTGAAGGAGGTCAAGCTTAAAACAAATCATGTTAAAATTATACTGTAACTGTGACAAGTCCAGTGGCGCAAATAGGTAGGCCTTATTTGTCCAAAGATTCGAGTGGGGTGGGGTCTTATGAGGAATCAACCATTATATCGGTGTCGTTGTAGTTGGCAAATGTCCCACCACCACCCACAGTATATTTTCGTATAACAAACGTTTTTATGGTGTTACGTCATTCCTCTCCACGCAATACGCAAGGCATGCAGTGACCTAGTCGCCGGTGCCTACGTGACCGTTTCTGCTGACATCGCTTTCAAGCTACCACCGGTGCCTACGTGACCGTTTCTGCTGACAACGCTTTTTCGCCACTTGGAACAATTATTTTAATGTAATTATTTCGTCATTCTGTATCTAGCATCGAACAGACCTAGTAACTGTGGAGCGACGCCGCCGAAGAAAACTGTGCTGACAGTCCGACATGCCCTTATAAATAACAGGATATATAGCTTCGTACACATTTTTTTCGAAAACTTTGCCCAATGTACTAAGTATATAGATGCCCCTGTAATTTTGTACACATGTTTTAGAACCTTTCTTGTGCAAAGGTATGATGTGAGTATTTTTCCATACCGTTGGAAATGTGCCTTCCGATAAAGAGCGGTTAAAGATGAGTAATAAAGGGGCTGCCATTGTTTTAGCACTATATTTCCAAAATAAGGGGGGGATGTTGACGCTACCAGCTCCAGTGGAGCCGTTAAGGCCAGCTAAAGAATTGAATATGGTTTCCATAGAAATACTAAATGTAGAAATGGAATCAGCGCTCTCAATTCTTGGTGTAAGAGGCGAAGCAGGATAGGTAAGTTCACCAAAAACACTTTTGAAGAATTCGCTAAACGCTTCGCATATAGCAAATCTCTCTGTGTGTGTAGTACTACCCGAAGTAACGGTCTTAGGGTAGGTGGACCCGCCGCGCAATGATTTTATATATGACCAAAACACCTTGGGACTTTTTCCATAAGTCCTATTTCAATTTACAATCATTTTTCATATAAGGCAAACTACTTCTAGAGGGTTTATGTGCAGCAGGGAAGCCCGTAGAATAGACTTAGACACAAATAGTGCTATAAATTATTTAGATGATATATTTGAGTCTGTGGAGGATTCAGTGAAGTCAGTGAGCCCCAAACCTTTTAAGAAAATGGCAGACGTAGATACTATTTTCAAGGCCTTACGCCTAGTGCTAGATTTTGACGGCAATCCTCATATTTTACCAAGATTTATTAACCTTTGTGATCAAATCGTAAGTGAGTACATTGAACAGAATCCCGGAAACGAATTAGCTAAACTTTGTCGGTTCAACGGTATCTTAAATAAAATTACTGGACCAGCCGCACGAATTATCAACTCTAACGGCATCTCTGAGAATTG
Source organism: Eudonia mercurella (assembly GCA_963082485.1). NCBI lineage: Eukaryota > Metazoa > Arthropoda > Insecta > Lepidoptera > Crambidae > Eudonia > Eudonia mercurella. The sequence goes on from OY720031.1 coordinate 2,051,637, forward strand.
GGATAGCATTAAGACTGCACTTGTTAATAATTTCTCGGATCAGCGAGATGAGACCGCTCTGAATAATGATCTTATGTCACGGGAGAATAGTTCGCCTCGAGAATTTTATGACGGTTGTGTTAGTTTGTTCAGCACTATCATGATTCATGACATATGTTATGCTCAACGAAACTATTTTAACTACGATTGAAGCTATACGTACTTTGTACAAAAAGCTAACAATATAGGCGTTTTTTCACGGTTTAAAGGAGCCATTAGGCTCTCGTATCCGATGCATGCGTCGAAAGCACTAGAATTTGTACAAGAAGAATTGAACGTTATTTACCTTCAGAATCGCGTTTAACATAAGCCGTTACCAATGGCCCCATTTAACATGCCAACGTTCAAACCGTTCAATCTCCCTGTATAACAGCCACCTAGGACTAACTGGCAGCAATATCAGCCAATGTGGAAGCCTAATACCCAGCCTCTTCATCATGGATATAATAGGCCACCAGGGATGCCCTCACGTACGCAACACGATTTTCAGGGCACTCCTACTAAAGTATAACGGCTACAAACTAATTGCTGATCTGAAGTCATTGCTCTCCACGCAATACGCAAGGCATGCAGCGACCTAGTCGCCGCCGCCGGTGCCTACGTGACCGTTTCTGCTGACAACGCTTTTACGCCACTTGCAACAATAATTTTATTTAATTATTTCGTCATTCTGCATCTAGCATCGAACAGACGTAGCTACAGTCACTTTATTGTAATTTATATCAATGAAAGTTTAGTTTATTAAAATAATTTTGTTTTTTTTGGGTCCTCCAACTGGGACTTTCGTAATTAGGGAGATTCTAAAAAACTTTTGAAATATACATATATATTTGGTTGTATTCAAACGGCTTTTCTTTCGAGTTTAATAGGTTTGACACTTAGAGCATAAATTTGCTAAGGTTTGACATCTGTGGTTTTTATTTTAAACTTTATTTTATGGCTTTGCACTTAAGCATTTAGCCAATGAAAAAGTAATTTTTCTTAGTAACATAAATAAACAATATTTCTTTCCTGTATGATGATGATGAATGATAATAGAAATGAGAAGTGAGAAATGATATACCCCCAACCCTTCACGTATCCTGAGATACTGATAAAGATGTGGGGCTTTACTAAGTCCTCGGGTGGACTTCTTGAGAGAATTTGAAAAGTGACGTTGCACTGTTTTGTTTCATTTGCCAACACTCATGCACACTTACGAACACTTAACGGTTAATAAGCCACCATTATTTCACATTAATATTCAACATAGCATTAGAAAATAAAATAAAACCGCAGACATGACCCTTCACTTTCCCGCCAAGAACTCCACAATTCCACATCTGTGGTTTGACATACAAGACGAATGACAGCTGACAGCGTAACTGACAGCAAGCGGCAAGCAGCTTCATTTTGTTCAATCAAAACGTAAAATAGGTACTCCTTGGTTCATTTTAATCCGTATAGAAATTCATTTTGTTTTCCTATGTTATTCTAAGATTTTCTATCATGTTGCGAAAAAATAATCGGATAAAAATTTATCACATAATAATACTTGAAAAGATAAGTCCTTTGTAAGTTTACGAGAAATAATAAATTTGTAATGATAGAATTTTCAATAATATAACCTCCAAAGTTTGTTATTCCAATATGAGTTCTCAAGTTTGTGTGAATTGCCGTAACGAGAAGCCTGTGAACCAAACTGATAATCGGCTTGTGACTGAAAGCTGCGGCCACACCAAATGTATGGACTGTCTCTTGCACGAGAAAGCTGGTTGTGGTACTTGTATGAGGGAGAAAGAGAAGAATCTGTATGCAGAGTTAAAGGATGAAGAGGCTTGCAACAGCGGCAGTGGGTCGGAGCACAGCAACGAGCTGATAATTTATGAAAAGGAAAGTTGTGACAGCCTAATAGATTATGAGAATTTAGAAAAGAAAAAGAAACTGGTGGTATCTCATATTAAAACGGAAACTGGTAATTATTTGTTAATTTGTTTATTTGATGATTGACTGTAAAAGTAATTTGAGCCTCTTTTAGTGCAAAACCTTTGATAGAGGTTCATCAAATCAGTTTATGACTCTCACCAGCTTCCTATTTGTTATCTATGTATATGATAACTAACTGAATCTCATGGTATAATTGAATGAGTTAATTAAAGAAACTCAGTATTTGTTTGATTTATTCATGACTTACGAAAGTAGTGAGGTCCTTTAACCATTGATATTGTCAATACAAATTATAATCAAGCAAGAATACTATTATGAATAAAAGTTACGAAAGTAAATGCAGTTAATTTTGCCTTTCCCTATGTTCATGGCATCTCTATGTTATAAATTAAAGTTATTACAAACAAAGTTTTATGATCATTGGTATTAACACTGATTGTCATTTTTATTTACTGTCTTGCTGCTAGGCAAAAGCATCTCATATCATTGAAATTCAAGTCATGGCTACAATGATAGGTGTTTGATGTCATATATGGTCTAAAAGTAATAACTATATTAATGAAAAAACTATTTGTATTAATTTAAGATGCAAATGGAAAACACTATGAGTGCACTTTGTGCAAGAAGAAGTTTCATGCCAAAAGCCAGGTGGCGTACCATGCATATTGTAACGGACAACGCAAGCCATTCCAATGTCCAGAGTGCAACAAAGTAAGTTAACAAAGATAATAAAATTATTAAATAAAAAATATTTTTCCATTACTTAGAGATTTTTCAATTTAATCTTTTTTATTCATTTTTAAATTATTCTTTATTCTTATGCTTAACCTAAACATTAGCATACAGATCTTTGCTGAAATATGTTCACATTTTTATGTATAGAGTCGCAAAGTGAGCCTGTTTGTATGAAAATAATGGGGTGGGCGGTTAGATGTCCCCCTGAGTGTATATTACTAAACACTAGAACATAAAAACCCAGGTTAAACCAATCAAACATTTAAAATTATAAAAAAAGATATAAAAGAGGAGAATACAGGATACAGACTAGACCAGTTGTCTCAACTGCCTAATAAAATATGTACTTTCCTGTACTAATAAGTAAATAAGTGGTGACCAGTGGTGGTACCTTCATATAAGCCGAAATGGGTAATGGCCGGCTTGCCCTAGCAAAAACTCAATTCTACAACACTGGTAAATCGCACTGAATAACATCACATTAAAATTTTTACAAATGTTAATTTTCCTGGTCAACATTCAAAGAACTAATTTTAAATTTAAAAAATCGATTAATAAGTCGCTAAACTCAAATCTACAATAATAACTTAGAGGTAGAAATCGTACGAGTCTTTTCATGTTACTCGCACCTCCTGGCTTGCAACTTGGCTTCGCAAACTTTATATATAATTTTCAACTAACATTAACAAAAGTACTACCAATAAAAATTACACTGATGTACGTATCTCTAGATTTTATGAAACATATTGCATGTATTTCGATTTCGATAAACATTTGATTATTCAATCTGATTGTTATCCGATTTTAGGTTTGTTGCATAAAGGTTGGAAATTAATTAATTCATGGCCTATGTTTCAGAGCTTTGCAACACACTCCCATTTCAAGTACCACATGAGGGTGCATCGCAACGAACGCACATATTCGTGTGAGGAGTGCGGGGAGAGCTTCTTCCAAATGTCCAAGCTGCAGAGGCACAAGCTCAAACACACTAGTGAGTATGGAGTAGCCTTTCATACACTGCATTAACCCATTAAGCCCAACAAAGGCATTGTGTGTTGTTGTAAATGAAACTGATAGTGTCATATTAAGGTTTACCTTATCTATGTAATACTTTAAGCTAAGTGGGTCCCTCAGTTATCTCGACAGGGTTACAAAGCACAAAATAAGTACACCACATAAGATGGTCCCATATGATCCCATATCATGTCATAGGAACAAACAAAGTCAACTTGTATTATCTATTTTATTAAGGGGATGCAGCGCTGACGCAAAACTGCGAGTTTCAAGTTTCTTTATGATAGCGAGCGAGCGGCGCGTGGCAGTGGTGTGACAATGGCGCACGAATACGAATACGCACACACACTAGTATCTGTACAGAGTAGGCTGGTGATTTAATTAGAGCAATGTTCACTTTCGTAAAATGTTAGGCATTTGGGTAAAAAATAATAAGTCTTAATATTTTCATATTCATATTTTTTTATTGAAAAATAAGACAACAGTGACCTGCGGAATATCAATACAAACATTTTGATGTCGGATCATTGTTTCATTTGTGCTATATTTTCAAAGTTTCTGAAGAAATAAGTTTTTAGATATCATTACTTTTACGTATTGTTCATGCAGTTTCTGGGTATTTGTTTCAAATTCCAAGACAACCATGGCCTTGTGAAAGGATCAAGCTAACCTACACTAGTCGTTTTAATGTATATGACCTATTCAGCGCCTAGCACCAGTGACTTAAAACCACGTAAATTTTCGAAATTCCCCGCGGCATCCCTTTAAGTAATAAAAATTTGAGTAAATATTGTAAATTTTAATTTAGAACATATATGTAAGGGATAGCAAAAGTTAAAAAACCGGCCAAGTGCGAATCGGACTCGCGCACGAAGGGTTCCGTACTTTATGACGTATTAAAAATAACTACTTACTAGATCTCGTTCAAACCAATTTTCGGTGGAAGTTTGCATGGTAATGTACATCATATATATTTTTTAGTTTTATCATTCTCTTATTTTAGAAGTTACATGGGGGACACACATTTTACCACTTTGGAAGTGTCTCTCGCGTAAACTATTCAGTTTAGAAAAAAATTATATTAGAAACCTGATATTGAGGTTTCTAATATAATTTTTTTGAAGACCTATCCATAGATACCCACGTATGGGTTTGATGAAAAAAAAATTTTTGAGTTTCAGTTCTAAGTATGGGGAACCCCCAAAATTTTTTTTTTCTATTTTTGTGTGAAAATCCTATTGCGGTTCACAGAATACATCTACTTACCAAGTTTCAACAGTACAGTTCTTATAGTTTCAAAAAAAAGTGGCTGTGACACGGACAGACAGACAGACAGACATGACGAATCCATAAGGGTTCCGTTTTTTGCCATTTGGCTACGGAACCCTAAAAATGTTACACCTATTAACTCTCTCCTAGTTGTTGTAGTTGCTGCCTGACATAGTCCAAAATAATCCATATTAATTCAATTAACACCTCATATCACTTTTGAGTTTTGACCATGGTGACTCACTATTTTTTTAAACTTTTAAGTGCGTTTTATAAACCCCGCAAGTATAAAGTGGCTATATTCTGTTGGTGGTTAAAATGTGCGTAGAAGTAGACCTTACACAGCAGCTCATACAAAAAATTATAGCAAGTGATCTTTCTGGCTGGGTATAGTAAGCTGACACTACAGTGGTATTGACGTTGCAGTTTTGACATACTTGAATTGGCCCGTGACAGGGATGAGTAGAAGCGTAGAGCCTTTGCCCCACAATTAGCTCACAGGCTAAAAAATACAACTGTCTTAAAGCCTTAAATTGTACACAACCTTATCTAAAACAATTTTCAGCTATTAATGAGGTCACAGCACATCAATAAATTGTCTTTTACAATAAACATTAAAATAGACTCAGAGACTTATGATTAAGTAATATAGGCTTTTAAGAACAGAAACTAGCTCAGGCTGAGACTAGAGCCCCTGTAACAGTGTTGAATTTCTACTAGATGAAAAGAAGTTCACGTGCGAGCAATGCAGCAAGGGCTTCTGCAGCCTGGCGTCCCTGCGCAAGCACGAGCTGACGCACACCGAGGTGC
>OY720031.1:2057629-2198628 GCA_963082485.1 Eudonia mercurella
AAGCGAAGTATCTTCGAATAATTTAAATTGAAATATTACTTCGAACTGAGCAAGGCAATATCGATGATATAGTTGTATACTTAGTGAAAGCTATATTAATAAGTAACCGCGTCTCAGGCCGAATAGGCGATAAATTCCTGAAATAATTGAATTTCGATTATACTCTAATAAAAACATGGTTGTTTCGTTAGATTCCAAACCGTTTCGCTGCAAAGTGTGCAGTCGAAGATTTCGCCGGAAGGACAACTTAGAAAGGCATATACGGAACACCCACCCCGACTACGTGCCCGCGAGCGCGGTCGACTGCGATCTGCTCGCGCTCAAGCAGATCTCCAACACGCACGCCGACAAGCAGATCAACTCTCCCGAGCGCTCCGAAAAAGTCCTACTCAAAGTACTCAATCCCCTCCCGCCTTTACCGCAAGAAGTCATCCAGCAACACATCAGCGTCGGTAACGAGAACGTCGACCGAAACCATCAGAAACGCAAAGAGGAACTTACCGACAAATCCTACATTCTTGAGGCTAATAATGCCCGTCAAAGTGTGATTGTCGGCAACTGTCCATCTTTGGACAAAAAGATGGCGAGCCCGCAGGGCAATGAGTACGTACACAAGATTAGAAAAGCCAATTCTATGGCGAGTCAAAAGAATATTTCGTTGCCTCCTATTGATGAGAAGAAAATTATAGAATTGGAACAGAAGAATAGTTTGAATAACCTCGATTTGGGTGCACCCCCTAAAGACATGGAGCTTTACAAAAAGATATTGTACGAAAAGTCTGAGATAGATAGTGCCGCTAACGACGAGGAGATGAAGGTGGAGCAGACTTCTCCGGAGATGCACTGGAGGAGAAAGATGAAGCTCAACATTAACTGGTAAGATTGCTCGTATAGTACTTAAAAAAACTTTAATGATGATGGCCCCTGTTAAATAATTATTTGATCTTATCAATCTCTCTATGTAGGCTGATCTGTTAGCAAGTACAGACTAAACACTATTATAGGGACCAATTACTAAAGTCCGGTCGCCGCACAGAGATAATTTGGCAATTTGTCTCGCTGGCAATATCGGGCTCGAAGTACCAAATTAGTATTAGAATTATATCACAGCCTTATCTTAATTAACTACTAAAACACGTACTAGTTTACGAATGATCATGCTTTTTCACTTTGATTTAAATGTATGTAGGCTCTGTGATTGATCCGTTCCCAACACTACTTGCACGGTTTTACTTAGCGCGTGGTAGACATGGTACTTGTGTAAATTCTTCTGTGATGTCGACATAGTATGGTTGACTGATTTCGAAATGAACCGTTTATATTAGAGTTTCAAGCGCAATTATTATTCATTTTCACAAATAGTTTTTTTTAAGTAATCATGAAATATGTTTTTTTTTCCAGATATTTATAACAGAAGGCTGCAATGGGTGACTATGTAAGTATTTGGAACTGGCAATTTTACTACTTCAGATATTCTTTAAGATTATTATTTTTGTATTTAAACTATATACAGTTGAGAGAGAAGAGCAAAGACGTGATTTCGCCAACTTTGGTTTGAGATGTGGCGAAGAGTATGTTATACAGGGCTGTAGTTAGATTTTTTATTGTAGAATTCTCTGTCTTTTGTATGAGAGCTATGTAATTGTTCACTGTTTCTTCACGTGACCATTTTCTAATGAACTAAAATCCAAATAGACATTCTTAGCTAGATGATGTTGCAAAGAAACATCGTGTTGGAGAGAGATGTTACACAGTCTGGGAATGATAAAGGTACGTTATATAAAGTGTTTTGTTTTACTGGAACAGAATGGGAAATATCTGAAACTATAGGGGAGATACGGGGAATCTGTCTTAGGAACCATTAGGTTTTTTTTTGTGCAAACAATTTTAGCAGTCCATTTAAACAACATTCCCCACATATCTTTGTCTAAGGCCACTCGAGCTGTTCAGAAACGTACCCGTAGCTGCATGCTGCAATGGAGGCCATTAACGTACAAATTGTATAAGAAAACATTTAACTAAAGGACATGGCTAAATACAGTATGGACGACTTCCTTGAAATGTATAAACATCGTATATAGCAGTACGTAATGCTGTATAGCTAAATATTGTTATTTCATATGTAAAACGATTAAGGAACTTTTCAAATCTTTGCAATTCTGAAAATAAATTCACAGAAACTCCTACTTTGTAATTAGGTTAACAAGCTTCAATTAGACATTTTGCTATAATCTTTAGCTAGGCGTTTGTTTACAGATGTTAAAAAACTAGGTACAAAAATATATTTTGCTCGGAAAAACTAAATCAACAATGAAAAATTATTTTTTCCATATTTTTTTTGTAAAACGGAACGTCTTAATCATATTTATGGTTTCCTTGTCAAACAAAACCATAAAACAAGTTAACATCTTTTAAATTATTGAATTGTTCACAAAAGTTCTAGGAAAATAATAAACACATTATTATTCAATCAATATTTAAATAATTCAAGCTAGTGGAAGTTCATATACATTTTGAGGGCAGTTGCTTAGCCATGTCCTTTGACTAACTTCTGCTGCTTCGATTTTTTTCCATACATTGAAATGATCTCTACATAAAAGAGAGTTGATTTGCGTAAATAAATTGTTTGATCAATTTGACTAATTTTTATATACAACTCACATTTGACCAAAAAAATTACCATGCTAGAATTGTTTTCACAAAAAAGACCTAATTTCAGATTTTCCCATACTGTCCCAGTTAAATAAAACACTCTGTATATAGTATTTACAGAAAAATTGCTTGTAATATTTGCATAGTAATTTTGTATGTCAATTGCCATAATAATACATTTGAACCATACGTCGCTATAGCGTCTGAATGTAAGATACAGGACAACGTGTAATAAATGTTTTAATTTAAAGCGAGAGTACCCAGGGAACGAATATTTTCAATTCCATATTGTTAAATACAAGCAAACAAAATTTTTCTTTGCGGTTTCAATGGTGTTTTGGGACTGGGATCTGGGTATTACATTAAATACATAGAGTTATAATTATGGTGAGAAAGTATTTTATTCTAGAATTAATTTCAAGAAATGTCTAGAGACGACTGAACACTTTAAATGATTATTTATTTCTTGTTTCATTTATCGTCCAAATGACCTATGCTTCCTTTGTGTTATGAACTTCTGAACCATCCTAACTCGACAATATAACTTGTGTTTTGTAAGGTTCTGTAGAATTTGTGATTTTAAATAAATAAGAGCAATTTCGTGTTGTAGGTTTGACTTGTGGATTTGTGTACCTACGAAGTCTTAGAAATATCAAGTCCATAAATATATAATAATTAGTCACTAAGTGCGTCCGAGACGATTAGTTATAAGCTGTTTTCTTTTACATTTTACTTTATCGATGTTTTACATTGGAAGTTTAAAAAGTTTATGCATTATTATTTTTATTGGTGAAGCGATCCGGCTCAAAGGACCATACTATTTTCGAACAAATATTTCAATTTGATCTCAATTGCAAAACTTTTGTTACTTCTATGTATGCTATTATAATATAGCAAATACCTATTTAATGTCGTGGGTATAGCTGATGAATTAAAAGCAAACGTTTATATAAAAGCTATAATTTTTAATTAAAAATATTATAATATGGTCATGATAAACTCAAAGATGCACCGACTAGCAGGAACGAATTGTAATACATGAGAACATATAGTTCTTTTCGTTCCCATCTACCGTAAGCAGTTACGCTTAGTTTTACTAGGATGACGTTCTATTTGATTATATTCTTCTTTTTAACATTTTTGTACAGTCTGCAGCTGCTCTGTAGCGTAACGCAGCTGCAGACTGCACAAAAATGTTGAATTGTAGTAAACTTAAACTTCATCGAATAGTGAAAAAAACATCTCTTTATTAATATAGGTTCGGAGTCGGTGCATCTAATTAAAATACTAAATACTTACCCATTAAAAATAATAGCTGTTATATTCAAAGCAAAATCTTGCCTTTCTCAGTCAGCTGTTGATTGTACCCGTCATTTAATTGATTGACATGTTTATACGAGTTATGAATTCTTTGTTATGTTTACGATGTCGTACATAAATCGTTTGGGCAACCGTTTTGAAGTTTGTAAAATATTGAATATGAAGTCTTTAACTTTGAACGACTTATTATTAATTTACAAATTAGAATCAAAGTAATGGTGATAGGATTTACTTAAAATCTTTATTTTATATTCTCAAATGAAACAATGTATTTTATTTTCTTCGTTAATATCAATATTACGAGAATAGTGAGCTCTTGCTTTTTCTGCCAAAAAATAATGTGATAGCGGAACTTGTCCAACTTGAGGTTCGTAAGAACTTATTTTAAAGTTAGTAGGTAGTTTTAAATGTCGACTGAAGATCATGATCTCTACCGTACATTGATCTCAAGTAATTTAAGTGCATACGAGGCGTGCTCCGCGCACTATATCGTCTTTAATACCAATATTATTGTGTGATTCACAGATGATTTTAACATATTACACACTTTAAATAGAAGCACTACATGTATTTAATAATAATAAGGGCATCACATAATATTACCTAACAATGAAATATATTTAAAAATTAGAGATATTTTGTATTTTACAACTTGTATAGTGTAATAGTAGAATTCAGTTTACACCTGATTTGCCCGTTTTATACCCATTTATGTTGTAACATATTAAATAAGTCATATCATTTTATTCTTCAAGTTAGTGATTAACTTTGTTATTGGTTTGTGTATTTTACTAATATTCATATTGATTAAAATTGTTTATAAACTGTACCCTACAATTTTCCTATGAAATAAATAAACTATGAGCTTACATGATCTTTAGTTTTTCTCATGAATGGTGCTTTTGAATTTGCTGATTGCCTCAAACGCCATTTTCAGCGTCATCGGCCTTTTTTGGTGAGAAACTTAAAGGGTTCCTCAAGCCGTGTGATACGAAGCACCGTCAGAGGTTTTCTAGAGGGAACGACATCACTCACTAGTGCGTGTAATCGTTTCTTACTAGATTCTCTGAGGGGTTCCGATCGAATCGGAGGGTTCGAATCGGGTCGGATGAATGAAGACACATAAACACGATATGACGTCGCACCGCAAGAATAAGCGTTGCGCCAGGCTAGTATAAACCTTATTGCCTGTCAAATACTAGACAGACTCCCTTCGATCGAAGCAGACTCCGCATGGTGATACGACGCGACGTCGTCGTGTCGTGTTTATGTGTGGGAGCCCTATATTATGCAATATTATTTACATGCGGGGTCGGGCCGAACCGAACTACAATAATCTTTTGGATGTAAGCCAATTTTTATTTGTCTAACGACTTTTTACAGAGACGGATTTGTTTTCTTTATGTTTATTAATTTAATTAAAGTGAACACTCGGTGTGGTATATTGTTACCGTCAGTTTATAATGACTTCGGAATACCACCAGAGTATAATGCTTTCAGAATATAATCCATGTTTCTGTTCTTATGGGAATGTCTAGCAGCGGGTTATTTAACACGTTAGTGTCACGTATCTGTGTAACGCTTTCATAATTATGTTGCGTTACATGAAATAAATATAGAAACTGTATATCTGTGTACTGTACACAGATACGATATGATGCTTCTTAGAGTGATGCTTACGTGTTCGATAGCATCAACAGTTTATCCATTTCGGGCGTAAAATGTATTTTACGAATTATACCTAATTATTTTAAAAACTTGTACTTATTACTTACTTATTATTTTTGTGTACCATACTTGATCTGCACATAAGACTACCTCAATTTGTTAAACTTCCTCAATATACTTTTAATTTTATGCTGAACATTTACTAAAGAAACTTGACAGTTTTGATAGCTTGATTGATGTGCAGGGTGCGTGGTGTGAATATTGTTTTACATCAGGGTGCCTAGTGAATAAATACGGATAGTAAACAAAACTCTTGTTTACTATCCGTATTCATTCGATTACGTTTACAAAAACGAAAATTAGTATGGCGTAGAAGCAGCGCCTCCTGGCGATATACGAGAAGAGTTAAAATTTTGCCATACAAAGTCTCGTTTTCGTTAACGTAATCGAATGGCGAATGAAACTCGCACTAGGCACCCAGGCGTCTGTAGTACAGACTGTACCTAATTTTCAAAAAATATTACCTGGTATTTTCGTGGTCCATATCAGTCTAAATCCGTCTCTGTATTTCGCTGACACGAGAATAACAGATCGATGTTATTTATGTATGTTTGGCTGTTGCTCATTGTCAATGCTACGGGGTAGTATCCGTATTGTGAGTGTAGTGTGATACAAATAATGAATAGTAAAAATGATGAAATTGATAATAATAAAGAAGAAAATTTAGTGAATGATGTAATAGAGTTGTACAAGGAGAAGAAATGGCGGGAAATAGTGAGCAAGTACCATGATCACCCGCAGAGGAACAAGTTGTTGTGGGTGTACCCCTCGGAAGAGAACTTTCTGTTTCTGAAGACATGCTTGGAGCAGTTCTGTTGTGACAAGATCTTGAGTATAGGCTGTGGCAGCGGGCTGTTGGAATGGATGATCACGCAAGCTACAGGTGACTAATTAATCCTATATTTTGTGGGGGTGGACTGGCTGACCGTTCACGATTTCACAGGAACTATAAAGCCTACAAACTTAAAACTTGGTTTGGCAAAATCTATACGCTCTTTAATGAAACAGCCAACACTTATAGGCTGTTTACGCGGGCGATATCGCAGGCGAGCCGCGCTAGTACCGCGATAGTACAGAGTACAGCGGGAGATTTGTACTGAGAAGAACACGCAAGAAACTCGGCAACGCCATTGCACTTTTTCCTTTGAGAATATTTGAAAATCGAAAACTGCTTTCTTTTGATTGGATAATACTTTTTTAGAAGGATAAGTTTCATCCGATGATTTAGAAATGAGTTCTTAATGTGAAAGTATTTTTTCTCTGCAGAAATTCCAGTAGCTGGCGTGGAGGTAGACAGCGCTTGGTGGCACTGCAAATACGCGCCTCCTAAATTCATTCCGCTTATACTTACACCCGACAAACTGGAGGAAGACTTCATATCGACGTTAAGAACGTCTTATACCACAGCCATATTATTTTGCTATTTCAATAACAGAGATGCTTTCGAAGAGTATATGAGGTATTTCTCAGGCAATGTCCTCATTATAATCGGACCGGGAGATGGCAAAGGAGTCCACACGAACCCGAAACCTTTTGGTGACGTTAGTGAACACTGGAAACTACACAAGAGTCAAGAAGTCAGAAGCAGTAAAGACTACATTGCGATATATCACAAAGTTTTAGTTCAAAATTAAACATTCCATTAAATGTTTTTAATCTTTATATTTAAACAGTCTTTTTAATTCGTTATTTTCTAGTTTATATACACTATTCTACATTAGTTTTTCATTAACTCTATATTCTTTACATTGATTTTATTTGTACACGGCCTCACGCATGTATTCATCATTGGATCTTTTTTGCCTTGTATAAAATTTTGGAAATCATTCGAACTCTCTGATGTGCCAATGTCCAAACTGTCCTTCTGGTTAATAATCGGCGCTTCAGTCACCATTCTGCTAATTTCATTGACAGGCACTTCGGGCATGTTGCTACTGGGGATATCGTTTTCGAGGAAATGGAAGTCATTATGCATCACGTATAACGACTCGAGCGGGAAGTTCATGTCAAAACGAGGCAGCAGCTTGTTGTCATCAGAATTGTCGTCTATCTCGATGACATCGTTTTGTTGGTCGTCAGACACTTCTGGCAACACCGCAGTGGAAAGGTCCAGATGGCCGGAGTACTGCTCTCCCATTATGTTGTCTATTAAGTACTGGTCTATCAGAGGAGGATTCGCTGCTGTATTACTTAGGGCGATATTGTAAAAGGAGTCAGATTTCACTTCGTTTTTAATGTCACCCATGTTCTTGTGTATGTCCTCTAGCGGTGGTGACGCTTTGTACTCCCTGCTGATTGCTTGATTATTGAGCATGTTAGCGTTGCACATCCGCTCCAAGCTCGGTGACTGAGTATTCTGTTTGATTGTCGCTTCCAGTTTTATGTAGCTTGGGTCGTTTGTCTGAATTTTCTGCGACGGAGGAAGAAGAGTTATCGTGTTGACATTCATCTGTTGGTTGAATGTGAACATTTGTGATGTGTCATTGATCTCGCTGTCGACAGGCGTCGATGCGGAATCCAACATGGTCTCCTGTGGGTAAGGCAGCATGTCGTTTGGAGATTCGCTTAACGTCGGCTCTGGCTGCAACTGCATAAACTGTGTTGTGATCAAATTGTTGAAGGTCATTGGTGGACCCAAGCAGAACCTCTCCCTGTCTTCCAATTGTTTGAAAGCCATTTTTTGCTGAGAATGGAACATGTTCTCCTGATCGGGACCTTTCAATATAAGGTTGCTTTTGACTGATATTTTCGGTTTCTTTCTAGGCATACCTTCAGGTTCCATAGAGATATTAACAGGGGAATTGCTAGAGGACGGCACAGGCAGTATTTGAGTTGGTGTTATTATGGGGCCTGTCACTTTCGTCATATGAAAAGATAATTTGTCCACAGGCTTCAGCATGATATTGTTGCGTACAGATATATGCGGTGTGTGTGGCAATCTGATAGGGAAGTTGCTCATGATGTTATTGCAACTGCTTATTGGCGAATGATTTGAAGTTAGTGAGTTGACATTATTAGGTTCCAATAAGGTCTGCTCCATGGGTACAGTGGTATTTAAGAATTCATGTAGATTTGACTGACTGTTCTCATAGGTCATTTGCAATCTGTCTAGCATAGTATCATTAGAACTTTCAGATATAATGCAGACGGAGTTATTGTCGTCCTTGCTAAGATCTGTTATTTCTTGAGGATTAAAGTTAGATTGCTGAAGTTCACTACTTGTGTTGTTGCAATAGCTCTTAGAGTAATTTTGTGGTAATTTCTCGGCCAGTCTGTAACAGTGCAACACATCGAGGGAGATCGCACTGGCGGCAGTGTTACCTTCATTGATCTGTTCGTTCGAGTCCTGGACTGCCGACGGGATTTTCTCCTCCGCGTTGATCGGTATTGTCCACTTGGGTTTGTTTTGTTTGTTTTGCGTCATTTCTATCAGAAGCTGTATTCCCTCTTTGTCTGTATGTGTTGTGAGGTGGACCACGTACTTCTCTTTGCTAAGAGATTTAAAAGAGCAGTAGGGGCAGCGATGCAGGTCGTTCGAACTGACGTTCGGATGTTTGGAGATCATATGTGAGGCGAACATTGGGGCCTGAATGCAGCTGTATGGGCAATATTTGCATTTGTACAAGTTTTCGTTGGAGTGGAGTTTCTTATGCCGCCGCATAGCGTTGTGGTCTGCCGATCTGTATTCGCACTGATCGCACGTGTAAGGCTTGTCACCTGCAATAAGAAAAGTAATTTTAACATTGTAAATATATTTTATCATTGTTGCTAATTGTTGCTTGTTGTTAATTTTGTCCATTTAATACTTCAAATATTAAATATGGATTATTATCCTTTAAAGAGCAGAATGGCTTGGAAGACACGACGATGACTTGCAATATTAAATGTTAAAATCTTTTGAATGGCTGTTGTGCAACCAACTAATTATACCTCGAGCACAGAGAACCATGCTTCTAAAGGCACATAAAGCAGTCGGTCCCGGTCGTTATCATAAGGTGACATGATTTGCCACAAACCTGCATTTGGCTAGCTCATGGAGGGTTATACACAATATCCTCATGTGCTAAGTGGGAAGGCTTGAACAGTGGGACGTTTATAGGCTCACGGCCATGAACTTGGATGTAATTTACCAGTATGTGATCTCAAGTGCCGCTTCATCTCCTCCTTCCTGGCAGCAGTGTAGTCGCAGTGGCAGCACTTGAAAGGCTTCAGTTTCTCGTGGACTGCTGTCACATGCAGATGCAGCCTCCTTTCGTTGCTGAACTCTTGCTGACAGAAGGAACACTTGGACACCTTTTTATGAACCAGTTTGTGTTTTGAAAGCTGGTTCGCATTTTTAAATCTTTTTACACATATTGGACCTGAAAAAATTTACTATAATTAATATTCGAATATTATGCAAAGACCGATTGACAAAGAATATTAGGGAAACTATAATGTTATTACAATATGTATAAGTAAGAAAAAACTAAATGGAAAAAATATAGTAACTGACTGGTGATCCAAGATGTCAGGTTGATTTATTACTAATGTATGTAATTCTTTATTGTACATAGAAAATAAACAGCCAGCAAAAACATAACTTGTAAAAAAACTAAGTCTCCCAACTCTGTTCTTTTACTGTAAAAAGTTGTGAGATCCATGTAATACCAAGTTGGTTAATTTATTCAGTCCCCACCTAAGGCACAGAATACATAATAGTATAAGTCTTAGGGGACCTACTGTCTTAAGTTATTACGTAATTAGCTAACCTAACAACATCATATAGTGACCATATCAATATTAAAAATCTTTTATGTTTTAAATAAATAGATTGCCTTGACGAGAAAAATAATGGGTTACCATTGGAGAAAAATAATGGGTTACCATTATTTTTCTATAGAATTAGATTTATATAATTTGGTAGTATATTAGGCATGAGTTTTACGTTACGTTTTTTTTAGTTATAATTGTGATAATCACCTGTTTTAAATTTGGATTTAAATATCACAAGTTCTCCTTCTACAAATCCAGTTTGACCACCACAATGTACGATGATCAAACGGTCTCTTTTACCGATATGAGCATAATATAATATAAAGCACGCCGTGTTCATCCTTTGATTGCCAACATTTTTTAACGTTATGAGATGCATTAACATAAGTTTCGTCAAGATATAAAATATGTCATCCTTCTCTATGATATTTTTTAATAGTTTTTAGGTATTTCCACTTCCACAATGTTATATTTGGCTATTCGAAAAGGAATTTACTTTTAGATCCGCATTTCATAAATTTAAAATCCAGATCATGTAATAATAGTCTGAAATATTCCCTGTAGCACCTATATTTATAATTGCATATCTTCAGATAAATCTTGTTGAAATTATCACGTGTGTACCACCTTACCCCGCCCCGCATACCTACCGCAGGCGAGAACTACTGGTTCAAATTGAATGAAATTTTGTTTTTTTCATGGAAGCGTGGAAGCCGCGGCGCAGGCAAGCCACCTCTGCCAGCCGCGGTTATGATTATTAGTGTTCGTTCCATTATATTATACATATACAGGTAAGTACACTGATTCATTCACTGCAAATGTTACTTTGTAATCCTATATATGTATTTATACGGGATTACAAAGTTATTTATGCAGTTGGTGTATCTAGAAAACTAGACTGAAATTGCAAAATATTTTAGTTTTTCCTTGAATTTATACACTAAACACTAATAGTATTTTAAGTTTGAAGCTTCTGTGTCTGCTAAAAGTGCCTTAGAGTTTTGATGATCGGTCAGTCAGCCAGTCAGTCAGTGAGTGAGTGAGTGAGTGACAAAATTAAGAAACTTTGACTAGTTATAATTCTTAAACTACTGGTTCAAATTGATTGAAATTTGAAACAAACCGTGTTTATACAATGCCTGCTTGGTTACTGAAAATTCAGGCTTCTAGTTTATCCACAATGAAGTTATAGGGGGGTCGAAAATAGCCTGAACTGTTTCGAGAAAAGGATGGTACGGCCGTGCTGCTTTTTTGCTCGCCTTGGCGGGGGCACTTCCATGCCCCCAGATTAAATCACACATTAGAAAAGACTTATTAATAAAGTTCAATGAATAAAAATAAAAATGATTCTCAATAATGTTACTTACAAACATAAGCTCTGCCCTTTTGATGACATTTCATGTGTATATTGTACAGTCTATACTTCTTATACGTCTTGAAGCCACACACTTCACATGTGGGCAGCTCCATATCTATAGAATGAATCTTCCACAAGTGTGTGTGGAGAATTTCTTCACTGACACATACTTTTGCACATTCAGGGCAAACTAATTTACCATTCTGGTGACATTTCCTATGATACACAAGATTCTTAGTGTCTTTTAAATGGACATGACATCCATCAATCGAACAAGGAGTTCCCACTTCAGAGCTTTGGGTAGTTGAGATTTCAATGTCATTCGCTACAGATAGTCTATCAGATATCGAAGTTGGTTCTTTGTCATCTATTTTAATCGGTGATGCTATTCTTTTGTCCTCAACTGTAGACATTCGTGGTTGAATTGACGATATCAAGTCTGGTGTTATACTTGAAACTTGTATTACATTACATGCAGTGCTGGAGTTTCCAGGGTTAGACACATTCACAAATTGTGTTGGCACATCATTGGTGTACACAATATTGATGCTGGCTTCCTGTATTATTTCTTTTGGGTCTACTTTCTCAAAATTAGGTGCACTCATCTTGTTTAATTCATCAACAGATATGTATGCGACTCCTTTAGGCAAATCTTTGTTAGCATTAATACTGTCAGGAACAATTTCTATTACTTGTGGTATTTTAACATCACCTAAATCCTGTTGTATGGGCAAAGATGGTGATACAGAACTAGTTTTGACGTCTGTCCTTAGCTGAGCATTTTTCAAAGCGATTTGGACGAGACTTTTTACCATTATTCTGACATCTTTTATGCCCATTTTGTGATGGTTGCGAAGATGAGTTCTTAATGTTTCTTCTGCATCGAAAACACTGGCACACCCCGGGCACGCGATCTGTATGTTGTCTGCAAGGCCATTGCTTTTAGCGAGGTTAGGGTGTTCGGTAAACAAGTGAAACTTTATATCGTCTTCAGCTAGTGCCATATACGGACACGCTTCGCACTTAAAAAACGAAGTAGATCCTACCGACTTTTCTTGGTAAGACATCACTTTCTCCTTGGCTACTAGAGGCTTTGCTTCGGTTTCTCCAATTCCATTATGCGAGGAAGCTCGATTTAAATTTAGCAAGAAACATTGTGAAGCCATCATTTGAGGTGTTTGAATCTATTACCTAACGGTTTGTACTATCTAACGAGAAATATTTTTTGTTTCCAGATTTCATCATGTTTATATTGTTTGATTGAAACCACAAAAAGATACGGAATTAGAAATAAATACAGTGAAAACTTGAAAGAAAAGCAAGTGGTTGATTTGACTGTAACTGTAAACATCATCTGATGCATAGAGTAACTTGATCTGATGACATTGAATGACGTTATGACGCTGTCATTTTGACAGTACGGAGATCGTTCAAAAACAAGAACTCTGCGTGTCATTTTTTTTTTTTTTTTTTATAATTTTTATTTGCCTTACAGAACTGGTTGCAACGTTATCCGTATTACATAAAGTGATGTGAAAAAAAAAACTTAAGCTACATTGCAACCTTCTGGGTGTAAGCGCATCTTGCTCCAATGTGTGTTACACATTTAAGGTTCGGTTGCACAAATTACACTAATAAGAATTAAAAATAAATGAAAAGAAAAACAATCACTAAAAAGATGATAAAAATAAAAAAAACTGAACTAGGCACAATAATACGACTACGAATAAATTGTTCTTAAAGAGTGCTTGGCTGAGGCTGCAGAACCATGAAAGATATCGAACTCAGTGCGAATAGAATTATATCCTGAACACATACGATATAGCGGACAGTGATGTCCGAGTTGAGTCTTACATATAGGAAGTGCAAAAGTTTTTCGATTGTGCACACGACTTCCGACTCTAGGAATTCTATTATCATTATTGCTGCGTTCTATTAGATTCAGGCTATTTTCTAATTTCGCCGTGGTTTTTGTTCAAAAATATTGATTTTGCGAAGCATGTTGAAACAAGACTATATAGGATATTTTTTAGTTTTGTATGGAGACTCGGCTAGGACTTTGTACACTATACCTTAGAGCAAGCAAAAGATAAATATAATAACTAAAAACTAATTATATCACAAGAAGCTAACACGTTTGATGGTACAAAAACATTTTCTAGTAATAACTATGCAACTCCGATTCAATATGGCACCAGTATTATGCAGCACAAAACTGGTCGTTGTGGAGATCCTTGGGGGAGGCCTTTGTCCAGCAGTGGACGTCTTTTGGCTGAGATGATGATGATGATTATGTAGTAGTCTTTGGGTAAAACATCACTGTTTCTGGCTTATTTCTAACTTATTTTTTTAATTAATGTTTCCGAACGTGATATAAATATGGTTGCCAGTGTGACCGTGGTGTGACCATGGAAAAGTATTTTCATCTTAAAGTTTATTTTTGTACCATTTATCCAGAAAGATAATGAGAATTTTAATATTTTATATGACTTTACTTTACTTTACTTTTGAATAGTGTACAAAGTCCTAGCCGGAAATGAAAAATGTCTTCTAATATTCTTACACGGTTGAACTAGTGAAAACAATAAAAAGTGGTACACGCGCGAAAATTAAAAAAAAAATTGACATAACATTTGTCATAATCTTATTGGTTGGCTAGTTACTGTTTTGCGGCGTGTAAATTTCCTAAAAAGAACCCGAAATGAGCGTAAGTTCATAATAAAATAGCTTTTAATTCATTTTACTCATTGTGTATTACTTGTTTGACCATGCCCATTTCATTTCCAGCTGGAAATAGAGTCAATGGTTCGCTATGCGTCGCCCATCAACCCGGCGGTGTTTCCACACCTGACGTTGCTGTTACTAGGCATTGGTATCTTCTTCACAACGTGGTTCTTCGTATACGAAGTCACCAGTACCAAACTATCAAGAGACCTCTTCGTGGAACTGCTTCTGTCCCTAGTAGCCGCCTTGTTTTCAGGCTTCGGCATTCTATTCTTACTTTTGTGGGTTGGAATTTACGTATGATAAGATTTTAGTGTATGTAAGTCATTTTAAATTATATCTAATGCATTCCGTGGGAATACGTGGCACAGGTCTTTCTAAGAAAAATATTTTGTAACATTAGAATTAATTAAAATACAGTTTTATCAAACATTTATTTAATTTCAGCAATACCTAGTTACAATAACATTTCATTTAATTTCTATAGCCATAAACACTTATCAACATTAAGGTTTAATTTCCTATTAGGTTTGAAATTACTTGTTGCTATTTATGCAACTAATGTTACCTTCCCCAACTTTGCAACTAAAACTGTTGCTACCTAATGTTAACAATTTTTTTTGGCCAAGTTTAAGACAAGTGCTTAGCATAGTTTATACTTATTTATTTCAAATACATTTCTGAGAAAAAAAAAAGTATATTTCTTTCCTTGAGTGACAAATACTAGACACAATAGAATTTTAATTGTTATCTGCCACCTGGTGGTTGATACACACTCAAGGGGATAAACAAAACAATTTTTTTCCTCTTTATGTAACTTCACTTAATTCAATAAAAGTTTCATGCAAACAGAAAAGGACCATTTCTTAATATATAAAATTAATCAGTCCAACAGAATGAGATAAAAGTACTTCATAAAATCCAATAACACTTGGGAAATATAAACAAAGCATTTAAGAATAAAAACTAAACTTAATTTCTGGGAAACTTAAAACTAATTGGTAGCTCTTTTAGCTCATTGAATATCTGGCAGAGTTAAGACTACCTGCATTATTGTCTCATCAATTGGCTCAGTCGGCGTGGCCTGTCTTCAAATGGGCCGTGGGACCCTGGCTTTAGGCAGACAAAGTTTTAAGTGTATTGAGAAAATTTACAGTTTGTGTAGTCTGATGTGTACCTACTGCTTATTAAAGTCTTTCGATAGGATTCTCTTGCATACTACTATCTCCTTATTTTGTACCACCGTGTTGTATTATTTCATTGAGTTTTTCTCGGTCCCGCTGGAATGCGTCGTCTAGCAACAACGTATCGTGCATACGACGTGATGCCATTGTCTCGATTCTCTCGTACAACATTTGATAGGTCACTATGAAGTGCCTGCAAATGAGTTATCTAACATTAGTTCGATTTAAAAAAAGTTAAGGTGCCTATTGCGTGCTTTATTTGCAAATCGAAAACGTTAACGATAGCAAGAATTTGTATGACAATAAGGCCTCTTCCTCACCGGCTCGGTAGGTACGTTTTCGGTGCGGTACCGCCTCTGCACCGAATCTGTACAAAATGTGAGGCGCGCGGCGGAGCTGGCGGGGGTGAGACGGGGGAGGCCGGGGCCGCTCGGTACAGACTCTGTGCAGAGGTGCGCGATGCGCTCGGTAAATAATCTGTACCCAAAACGACTCGGTGTGAAAGCTCTCATTTGATTACATGCGCTCGGTAAACAATCTCCTCGTTTATCGCCAGTGGGCGCTGCTTTGATGCCATACAAATCTCGTTTCCATTAACGTTACGTGGTGAATTCATGTAAGTGATTTAAGTGATCCTTGTTTTTGTCTTATTCATTATTATTTTATTTTTTATTTTTTAATAAAACAAAACCATATAAACTTTTTGTAAGTAGTGTACTTATTAGCAGGGCAAACTAAATGCTTTTATGTTATTTTTTTAATTTACTTAAATATATTAAGTCCTATGTATAAGCTGTATATTTTCTTAACCCTTTAATGGGCACAGCAATGCGAAATTTTTCATTGGTTTTCGACTTTACGTTAAGGTAATAAAGTTAAAATTGGTTTCCAATAAAGGGTTAATAAGTAAAAATAATAATGAACTATAATGACCGGAAGTCGACAGCGTCCAGTCGGTACACCTGCGTGATCTCCACGGCCACCACCGTCGCCACCCGCTTACTGTCCTTCATCAGCAGAGCTACCTCGCCGAAATGCGCACCGTCTTCCAAGTGGCACACCTATGCCATACAAACCTTTTTAGATTAAAACCCTCAAAGACTAAATATTTATAAAATATAGTGAAATAATTAACCATTATGCTACCGGGAAACCTTCCCGGTACCGTTCGAGCATGTGCCCTGTTCCGGTGGCGAGCGGTGCGATGGTAGAAGGAGGAAGTGAGCACCAATTTAAAAAGTTCCTCAGAGCATACTCCATTATACAGGCGGTAGAACACACAAGGAGCCGGTGTCACGTCGCAAGGCTAAGAGTTCTATAACCGGTCTGTGAGCTTGGGATCGTTGACCAATCGAATGGCGCGTCGAATTAACTAATCTGTGGCGTCGCTGCATTTAGGAGCCCCGGACCAAAGGTGAGAACAGTACTCCATGTGAGGTCTAACTTGGGCTTTGTACAACTGTAAAGGCTGGTTAGACTTGAAGTACCGTCTCGCTTTCCTAAGAATTCCTAATTCCAGTGATGCCATCTTCGCTTTGTCCTCTAGATATTCCTGGCTGGGTCGGGAAGGCATTTAATTTTTTCACTATATTTTATAAATATTTAATTCAAAAAAATAAAACTCCAAAAACTAGCTAGCTATTTAGAAATCTGTGTTACATGATATCTAGTCAAATATGAGGATGCAACTTTGTTTGTGGGATGCATATATATATATTATATATATGAAGATACCTCAACGCCTTTAAGCGAGTAGACAGCGACTGTTCCATTGGCAATGAAGTACATGCAGTCACCGAAGTCCCCTGCTCGCACCACCAGATCGTTGGGCAGGTACACCTCGGGGTGGAGGCATCCCAGCACCGACCCCACCACGCTGGCCGGCAGATCCTCGAACAGCGCCACCTTCTTTACCAGCTTGTGGCATGTATGTAGCGTTATCTCGTTGCGAAGTTGTTCTGTCAAAGTATCATTTTTATGCCCGGGCACGAGCCTTCCCTATAAATGGAAACGGGCCATAAGCGTGTGGCACGCTGGCCCAGTGCGGTCGTTAACAACCGTTAACGACTGCAGCCGGGACCAATAGCTTTACGTGCCTCCCGAAGCATGGAGGACCTCGAGATGATAGTTTTTGGTCATCCAATTACCGGTCTTTGCGAAAGCAACCTTAGCAATCGCAGATCGAGCTCGTTCACTATTGCGCTATCAAGCTCCTTAGCAACTCCTTTATAAGGCAGTGGCATATATATTGCCACCCTATTTTGAACTTTATTCAATAGAGATAAGGTCGAAAACCAATAAAAAATTTGAACATGCTGTGCCCGTTAAAGGGTTAAGTAAGTAAGTATTTGGTAGGTATATCAACAACAACAATGGGCAATTAAACGTTATAAACTTAGAATAAATATTATTAACGGGATTATTACCATGTTTTTTGTTGTGTTTGAGTATCCGATATTTCGGCACAGTTGCATCCGCCATGATCACGGATGTACTGAAGTTATTACGGGTGGGTGATTATGAGCAGACAAAACGATCTACCCTCTTCCTTAGTCGTTTTTTGCGCTCGATACTCGTACCACTGTCTCCTAAGTCACTATTCACTCGAACTTGTTCTCGACACACTACACTGACCGTATCAGATCACGAAACGGCACTTTTGTTCTTTTTGCGGTCTTTATATAAACTAATCGCTGGATTCCAGATACGCGGCAGTTTAAACCCATCTTCGCGATTGAAATTTCCGACCTCCAGACAGTCCCCTACCGGCACGTTGGTAAAAAGTGATTCAACGTCAAAACTAACGTAACAATAAAGTTCACCTACGAAATGGAAGAAGACAGGAGTTTGGCTTTCCTTGACATCAAGATGCGAGTACGAGATGACGGTTCACTTGGCCACTCTGTATATAGGAAAGTTACACACACAGATCGCTATCTCAAAGCAACCTCTCTTCACCACCCAAAACATCTGAACTCTGTAGTGTCATCGCTGACCAACCGGGCTTACGACTTGTGCGATGATGAAACACTGCACGAGGAGTTATCCTATGTCCGGCATGTTCTGCAGAAGAACGGATACAAGGGGAAGGTGTTAATATCCTGACACAAAATCAAACACGATAGGTTCAGGGTAGTATGGCAGCCGATTTTTATGCCGTATATGAAAGGAGTGACACACAAGGTCTCAAATATATTTAATAAGTACTGAATTAACACCATCTTCCCTCCTTTTAGAAAAGTATGTAGTTCAATGTCTACTGTCACCAAAAGACAGTTTTCCCATAGAAAAGCCCGGTGTGTATAAGATCGATTGCAGCTGCGGTAGCTCCTACATTGGCCAAACAAAACGTACAGTAGCCTGCCGAATTAAGGAGCATATCAAAGCTGTAAAGAATAACGATACACAAAAATCGGCCATTGCTGAACATTTGATCCAATCGGGTCCTAATCACTGGATTGAGTTTTATAACCGTCGTAGATTGGTTAGAGAAGCGATTGAAATTACAAAATACAAAAATTTCAATCGCGAAGATGGGTTTAAACTGCCGCCTATCTGGAATCCAGTGATGAGTTTGTGTCGAGAACAAGTTCGAGTGAACAGTGACTTAGGAGACAGTGGTAAGAGTATCGAGCGCAAAAAACGACTAAGGAAGAGGATAGATCGTTTTGTCTGCTCATAATCACCCACCCGCAATAACTGCAGTACATCCGTGATCATGGCGCATGCAACTGTGCCGAAATATCGGATACTCAAACACAACAAAAACATGGTAATAATCCCGTTAATAATATTTATTCTAATGTAAGTGACCATGATAGTTTAAAAAGTTATATTTATAAACTTACCTGAAAGACTGTCAAAAACGAGATCCTCTCGGAAGTACGTGCCCTGGTACGTGTAGTAGTAAAAGGCGATGACTCGCTTCTGCAGCTGCACAGGGAACTGCCTGTGCTTCATGTATTCCTATGATTTTTAAAGTAAGTAAATAGCCTATAACTGTTCCACGGCTGGGCAAAGGTCTCCATCATTGAAATCAAGTCATTACTACAATTGATGGGTATGGGGATTGTACTTTAACAGCCGATCACGTACTGGGTACGGGTGGGTGGGATCGTCTCAGGACGATGATCATGTCCTCTGTACGGCATTGACATTCTTAGCGTTTGTTTTAAAATGTCGTCCGTGGTACGTGATTTGCGTGTAACCCCGGAGTAATTAATAGAAAAATTTATATAAATAGATGTAAGTAGGTATTACAAATAGTTTTTATTTTATAAATCTTACAATATCGGCAAAAATTGCCGGCGTACCTGGAAAGGCGCGCTTTTTTGTCGGCTGTTAAAGTGTTAATATTTTTGATAACTTGAATAAGTGTCGCCTCTGGTTGCTGCCTCGGTTTTGACCGCCGGCCTTAGACCCAGAAGTCCCGGGATCGATTTCTAGCGTGCGGTATAATTTTTGTGTAGTTAGTTTGGTAGGTGGTAGGGCGGCTTATTCCCGCCCGTTCCAAGATTTTGTTCCCAAGCGCTCCAAGAGTAAAATTATATTAATATTATTTTGTAAAATCGTTCCCAAGGGCTCCAAAAGCGTATGCAAATATATTTCTTCAAAACCTCTGATGTCCATACATTGATTCACAGGAGCTCCAAATTATATTACAATATTAATCGGTTAACAGAATTAAAACTTTTTACTTTTTTTATGTTTAAGTGCTAATTGCTGCACTGAAGCTGAATTAAATATTTATAAAAAACAGTGAGTGAGTTTATGAAATATAAAATACACTGGCTAAGTCGGGTGGGCGTTTAATTTTTTCACTGTATTTTATAAATATAGAATTAATTAAGTATTTAAATCATAAATAACTAGTGTTAATATTAAAGTATTGTCCACCAACCTTCACTTGATTCATGAGCTCATGATATCTTATCAAAGAATTGTACTTCGTCAGATACACCTTTATTAGATATGCTGGAAAATAGACACATTCTTAATATAACAGAGACAGTATGTAGAATACCTAATAGAATCCAGATTTATGCAGAATTATGCGGAAGCAGAAGAAGGCAGGTTCTATTGACCATTGGTGCCTTGACGGGGCACTACTCTACAAAACGAATGCTCCACAAAATTTTACTATCAGTAAATAGCTTGTGTAGGAAATGTGGAAAGAACACGGAGTCATCCGTTTCCTACATCATCATTCCTACGCTACGTCATCCTTTCCACCTGCCCTACACAATTGACAGTGCGGCGGCTGTTACTCTATGGCTAGGAAAAGAATGAGACTCCTGGGTTCAGTTACTTTGCTCTTCTTTGGCTTTGCCAAACTTATGGCGTCCATCTTGACAGAGGAACTAAAGTAAAAGGACGAGGCTGTACAAATGATCCGGTTGGTTCGAGTTAGCACTCCCAGTAGCCTGGGAGAGAGAAACCTCAGCAGGCCCCACTAAGGTAATAACAATCAATATGTTATTTTGTCACCAAATAGATAACAACAATATTTTATGCATCGAGTTTCAATTTGGTAATTTTTGCTTTCTGTTGTCTAATAAAAAAAATAACCTCGAAATTCAAGACAATCGCGAAGCGCAGCGTAGCGATTGTCTTAAATTTCTTACCTATCACGTGAGCTACAGGAGTAGGGCAGCTAGTATCCTCAATCATTTAAATAATAGTGTAAAAAGTTGGTGAGCATTTATCCATTTTGGGAAGCAAAAATAATATTTGTACAGTAATTTAATTTATTTGGTACTTAGGCTTAAGGTCTAAAAAATATTTCTGGTGAGCGTTTAAATTATACCCTTTTGGAATATAAGCCTGTCAGCATGCCATGGGACTCATGGGGTGCGGGTTGAACCCCGTTCCTAAAAATAAAATTTATCATTTTTTTAGTAGCTAGCTTTAACAACAAGGTATAACTAGTTTTACAAACATTTAACAAAGATATAACAGACTAATTACCTAGAACGTAAATCATGAACACCGTTCCGTATAGGAGGACCATACTATGTATAAGCATTTCATCTGACTGATAGCGGCCGAATATCGCGGAGCTTGACCCTAGTCAAACGAAAACGTATTAATTAAGAAATAAGTCATTCATCATTACATAACACAAACCTAGATAGATAGATAAAACGTTTATTATATTACATTATATATGCATTATATATAGGTATTTTACAATGCAATGTATGTCAATTATTGTATTATCGATGTAGATAAAACGGCATTAACACAAACCTCAGTGGTCTTGAATGCTGTACTAATTTTAAGGCGTAATTATGTTATTCAGCAATAATAACATAATTATAATAACAACAATAACACACACACACACACACACACAAATAAAATAATAATAAGTACAATATAAAAAAAACCTAAAAATAAAAAAAAAATAAAAATTATTCGGCGTAGCAGTTGGGCTTAAGTTCTAACAATATAAATAAAATAATACATAAAGTTAAAATTAAAATGCTACGACGAACTGGACTCCTCTCAGCATAAGTTGCAGCTTCAAGAAACTGCTACGCTTATTTTCAGAATAAGCCTAGGTACATTATGTGAATGGCAAGAGAGCTCCAGGTAGGCCGCCTGCTGGATGGGCTGATATCATCACAAGACCACATGAAAGCGGCTACACGAGTCCATCCATATCGGTGACAGGGCCAAATGGAGAGCGCGTGGCTCCACCACCAGACGTGTCGTCACGATCCTCAGCATTGAAGGAACGGCTGATTGGATTGGATGTGGCATATGCGTGTGCTGCAGCAATGCAAAAAGGTCGGAGCTCAGCGATACATTTTCCCGGGAGCAAAACGCTGAAATTTATCAGGTAGCCGCTGGATGTGAATAGCACAAAACCGGTCATTGTGGAGATCCTTGGGGAAGGCCTTTATCTCAGTGGACCAATACGCATCGGGCCCGCATGGTGGTTTATGACCTTTTTCCCTATCCATCCATAGGGAAAGCTCGTGCCCCAGCAGTGGGGACATAAAATGAGCTGATGATGATGATATTTAAAATGAATTTGAATAACAGTGGCGCAAAACGCATACAAATAGCACTACTTCTAATGCTAAGGTCAAACTTGATCAGAAGATCCGCCATACTTACCGAAGAATGACGCAAGACTTATAAACATGCCCTTATGATACCTTTCTCTCAAAGTGTACTCAGTCAAGTTGGTGGTGAAGGAAGTCCACTTCATGAACTTATTATACATAGGAGGGAACTCGCCGTGCCCTATAAAAATGGTGTCAATTTAATGTATAATAAATAATGGTAGGTACTAATGCTTGACCCCCGTTTTTGTCGCCATAATATAATATATTTATTTATTTTATTTATTTACTTAGGTACATTAACAGGTCACATCCAAAATTACATAAAACAATTAATATAAAAAATATTGAGCTGGGATGCAACCCCAAACAATGTACACATGCAGTTTGTCCAAATTAGGCATTTAAATAATAAAAAAAAAACATTACATTAAATTTAAAATAACATTACATTACATCACATGGAAAAAAAATCAGATGCTATTGAGATAAAATTGAAAATTCAATATGATTATAGTTAAGTTAGATTATAGTAAATATATATTATTAGGTACAATATCTTAATTATTCTTAAATATCGCTTAACTTTTGGAAAAGTATATGCAAAATGTAAAAAAACCCCGTCCGATCCGTAAAGGTGTGATTAGGTATCGAGATTCAGTTCTATTTACGTAATAATTTTAAAACATTTAGTGAAAAAAAAATACCCCGATAATTTGTGACTGTTGTCAAAGGAACAATGTTTAAATTATTGTGTCCAATCCAATATAGAGTTGAGTGGGGCGGTTTTCACATTGTTCAGCGCCACGCGGCACGCGACGACAACGACCGCGACGGTGCGCGGAACCACCGGAGTATCTCAGTTTGTTTATTTAGTTGTCAGTGTGTGTAACACTGAGGTTTGACCAATCAGCAAACTCTCTCTCTAAAAAATAGGCTTCGTTATCGCATGGCGCCGAATTATGTGCGTATAACCGCCTAAAGGGCAACGCAGATTGGGACGGCATGGCAAAGGATTTAAATTTGTACCAATGGACATTTAGAACATATCGAAATATAAATAAGACATAAATTCCCATGCTTTAAAATGATCCCGCGGCAACGATGCCACGGCATGCCGCCGTGGCGTGGCGTACTCCGCGTACTGCGGTAGGCAAAAGCATGCTGAAGGATGCCGGCGCACGCCGTGACGTGTCGAAGGTAGTGTTGTAAAGAACTCAAGTCTTAAAAAAGTTACACCAAGTAGTATTCAAATATTTGAAAGGTAGCAAGCTCTGTTCCATCAGAACGACTTTTCTTAAAAGCCGCACAAGTTTTACCTCAGCAGAGAAGCAGGCTGCAAGCCAAATGTGTAAATAAAATTTTGTTTTTGCAAGGTCTAGACAAAAAATACTGGATTTATAAATAAAGTTACAAAAAATACGGGGATTTATAAATACAGTTGATTTGTTTCTTCAGCCTAACTGTTTTATTTCATATTAACGTGATCCCTATCTAATATTTATTATTATAGACTAGTCTTATACAATTATAGTAGTTTATGCAACTGTCATATAATGAAGGGTATTAAAACACGAGTGTGAGTTTATGAAACGAGCGCAGCGAGTTTCATAATAGTAACGAGTGTTTTAATACCCGTGTTATATGCAGTTGCATACACTACTTTATCTTCACTAATGCAATTAGTCAAACAACAAGAGTAAAAGCTGACAATAGTTTATTTATAATAATTGTTCAAATTTTGGATGGTACAATTTTGAAAGTTAATGTTAATTACCAACCAAACCAATCCATCCACCATCCAATAACCAATGAGAGCGCAGCTGCGCGCGCAGGGCCAATCAGGAGCGAGCGCGCGCTATTCTTTTTTTATTCAATTGGCACAAGATCTTACCAAAGAGTTTTGTGTATGTAAGTTTAGTAGTTTCGACGAAGTTTTCACGTATAACCCAACTGTTTTCAAAAGCCAGCCTAATATCAAAATTATATACAACTTGTATGAGGATTTTGACATAAGGCTCGCCAGGTTAATTGGTCGCGTTTTATTGATGTTATAATGAGATTTTACGATATCGATGTGGATATTATACCATCATGTGAAATTGCTTAAATTGAGTGTTTTGTTGTCTGCATTATAACAGTAGTAATTATAAGTCAAGTATTGGAAACATAAGTAGAATGTTACAACATTAGTGTAGATAAAATTACTTACGATACTTATATCGAAAATATTGATATATTTTTTACATGAACATCCCTAAGCAGAAGTTGCCGAGGCATACTTCGACGTAACGCGGCATGCCACGGCATCCCTCGGCGGCAAAATACTTTGTCATGCTTTGCCATGCCGCATGCCGTCCGGTCTGCGTAGGCCTTTAGGGTTATCTCCTTAACAAAACAAGGGCGCTTACAGTAGTAGCTGATGACGGGGGAGAGGTAGATAATGCAACTGCACCAGTGCACTGACAATATGAACAGGACAGCGAGCTGGATGGAGGCGTGGTATAAATAGGAGCAGCCGAATATCTGAAAACAAACAATAACCTTAACATTGAAACGACATGGTACTATTAAACACCAATTCATTTACAATAGTTTATTAATATTAACCCCCTTATTCATAAAAACTATTTGAGCATTATTTAGTTAAATATTGTTTTGTCAACGTCACACAAACGTTATTTTAAATTTGAGAAAAAGAGACAAAACAATGATTAACTAAATAATGCTTAAATAGTTTTTATGAATAAGGGGGTAAATAATTAAACAAATACAATAGATGCCGTATACTGGCGGTCAAACCCAGAGAACGTCAAAAGTGACAGCTAACGCTAGTGATGCGGTTAATACAATCTAGAAAATAGTGTTGTTCATAGCTGTCGATTTCTTGTCGCTAACAGTACCTACCTACCATGTTCTTGGATACTGCAACGGGTTCGAAACCCCAGGCGTTATAAACGTGAGTAGACTTCGTTCCGTGATTGAATAACACTATCCTACAACTCTCACTTTACTTAAGGCGAAGGGTAAGGCACACTAGCGCCGCTAATGGATTTAATTTGATAACTGCTAAACTGGATTTTTTTTTCAAACATTGCGAACCTTCCGACACTAGGCAAACATCTATTATTTAATAATTGTGCACTACTTTTAGGTTTGTTTTTATATTCATTCGCTAACACCAACAGTGGCCATTGTTTGTGAATAAATGCGATAGCCCGTTTTGTTAATAAACCACGCAACAAAAAGTAGTGCACAATTATCAAATAAATACTATGGATGCTTTCCTGTTGTCGGACGGTACGCAATGTTTTAAAAAAGATCCGATCCGTTAGTAATTGTCAAATTATCAATTGGTGGCACTAGTGTGCCTTACCCTTCGCCTTAAGACGCTGTTTCAATGTCAAAGCAATAGAAATTGTAGTTTCCGTTAACGTGACCACATGGTATTCAAATTCGCACTAGGTTCCCTGATGGCAAGCGATTCCCGTAGCCTTGTAGATGATTGCAAAACCAGAAGTCACGCGTTGGGACTCTACCCCTGACCTCCACAAGAGGGAAGGAGGGTATACCCACTTAAAACTCCTGCACTTCCTCTCCTTACCACCAGGGCTGCCTTTAACCTATTGGAGGCCCTGGGCACTTACGGATAATGGGTCCTCATGCTACGCTAGATTTTAGTAAAACAGGTAAAAGGAGTACCAAGATAAGCAAAACTCTAGATTTACTCAACTGGTATTTTTATTTATTTGCAGCTAAATAGAGTTGCAAATGTTAGGCCTCTGGTTTAATTGAATTAAGAAGCAAAAAAGTCAATAAGTTAGTAATTCTTGTTTCGCAAAACAAATATATTTATCGGTAATATCGGTTATTGATTAGTGATCTGGCAGGAACAAGGGGGCCCCATCGATTGGGCCTTGGGCAAACCCAAAGTGCCTAGTCGTAAAGAATGGCCTGCTTATCGCCAGTATGATTCAGGACCGCTATAAAGAATCACTGGTGTGACGAGTTACGCTCCGCCTAATCAGAAGCAGAGTCCAGATGCGAGGACAGCTAGTGGAGTAGAATTGGGCTTCACTGGTCGTTCTCTCCTTGCCAGACCGCAAGTTCTTTCTTCACACCTCATTTAAAGGACCCCATGTTGTAGAAAGGAGGAATAACGTTGATGATGGACCCTAATACTCGTATTAAAATAATATAACATAGCTGCCTCCAAAAAAATCTTCACGTTCTCCATGATGCTGCAAATGCGCGTTGTCCTCAGCACGGCCAAGACATGCCACACGAGGAGATAGCGCGTGCTTACGGGCAAGCGCAGCGCCAGGATCACGTACGACACCGGCAGGCACGACGCCAGGTCCACCACGAACCAGTGCCAGATGTAGTGTCTGGGAAGACGATGTGCCAGGAGGATTAGCATTACAGTCAAATCATAACCTAATAAAATACTGCGCAGGTAACAGTAGTGCCTTTTCGAGGGTATAATTATATCAATAGGGTTAAAAATTTTCAAGATAATAAAAGTTTTTAACAAAAATCTGATAATTATTATGATATGAGTTAAGACTATGAGTCATATCATAACTATTTGGTAAAGGTATTTTTATGACAATCTAGTGGTCCGATTTCGTCTGTTTAAAAACACCCGTATCCTAAAATGGACCCCTATTGCAGCGCCACCTACCGGGTCCAATTGTGTTTTTAAACAATCCAGGAACCCATTGAAATATATACACACAAAATTTCATCCAAATCAGTCCAGCCGTTTAGGAGGAATCAGGTGACAAACACACGTACAGAAGAATGGATGAGGATTGTGGTAGCTAATCAAGTGGACCCTACTAACTAAACCACTAAACAAATCGACTACTAGGAATCTATGCCAGCACCTCTGGATCTGAGACTGAAAGCGGTTATTATTAAAACTAACAAGACGACTTGAAAACCTCCTTCTTTCTGAAGTCTGTCAAAATTCAGATTTACTTGGCTATAGCAGTCTTGACAAGCACGATCTGCCCCAGTCCTTCGATGTAGCCGAAGAAAAACGTTATGGCTATGTTAGCCATGCAGATGAGGTGAAGGGCCAGCAAGACATGGTCGAGGGCGTGAGGGCCGGGCGCGCGCGGAGTCGCGTCCAGCACGTAGGCCAGCCGCAGCGTCGACACCACCGTGTGCAGGATGTCCACCACCGCCATCGTAGACTTCCACCACAGACTGTGGAAGCATCACATTACTAAGGGCTCACACGGCTCGAGTTCACTGGGTTGTACGGGTAGGGAAAGTGCCCAGATACATGCATGTGGTACCTGGAATGTGGAACTGTGAATTAAGTCTTCGTATGTTTGTTCTACGAGTACCTACCGGCCCCAGACACCGGTCTGGGGCCGCTTGGACAGCCGGCTTGGACTGTGGCGTTTTAAATGCAAATGTGATTAACGTGGTGGTATTTTTAATTTCAAGATCACCGGTACATATTTTTATTATTAAAATTTTTGCATTCACAATACTATATGTACCTACTTAGTTACAAGATAAAATTTTGGTAGAAAAAATAATCAACCAGCCTCAAGAAGTTCGAGTGGGAATCAAACCTGAGACTGGTTTTTGTTTTGTTTATATAATTTTTAACGCAAATTTTGGCGGGCTGGTTAGAACCACGATAGCTCAATTGGGAGAGCACCTGACACGGTATGTCAGAAGGGTGCAGGTTCAAATCCTCCTCGTGGAAATTTTTTCAACATTTGTGTTTTTGTAATTTGTTTCGTATCAAAATTTGCGTTAAAAATTATATAAACAAAACAAAAACATTTTATAAATAGCTTGCCTACTTTTTAACTGATCTTTAGTATTTGTAAGAATATTATGATCGGATGTTAACGACGGTAGTTGTTGACATTGAATGGGCGCCTTTGGCTTTCAAAGTAAAAAAGTAAATAGTGTTGAATAATTTCGGCGGGCTGGTTAGAACCACGATAGCTCAATTGGGAGAGCACCTGACCCGGTATGTCAGAAGGGTGCAGGTTCAAATCCTAACCTAAGAGTTGACTACACAATAAAAAGACAGTATTTACCCGTTTTTTTTATCGCAGTTGGTAAATTAACCGTTAATAACCGTATTTTATCGGTAGCTAACCATAAATTTGGTTAACTAACGGTAGCTAACGGATTTTTTACAACTATATTATATGTGACCAAAGCTTTAACGGCGCTTTCAATTTATACGGGAAGCGTCGGACTGCTGTCGTGCGTTCATAATTTAAACTATCCTTCGAGTGCGCTGGCATTTTTGCTGCCAAACCTGAAGGGGCTGAAGGGGTGAATGACGTAGGTGTCTCCTTCGCTGAGGTGCCGCTGCCGCTCGGCCACCAGGGTGGTGTAGCTGCGGAAGTGTCGGTAAGACTCTGGGTGGTGCTCCGACACCAGGCACAGCTTCCTGAGGCGGCGGCAGAAAGCGAAATTGTAGCTTTTGGGCAGCATACTGTCTGAACCTGGTGTAACAATGGAATGGCAGTTACCTACTCTTGTCCCTGCTGTTGTTTGCGTACATCTTGATATATGATCCAAATGTATACGAACTCTGGATCGATGTTTGGAGCCAATGGTTGAATTGGTCCCAAGTCGGGAAAAGTTTTTCGTGTTTTTCGATGCATAGACCGTTTGTGTTCACCAACCCACATTTGGCAATCGTGATTATATCACAATTTGTAAATACCATTGTAATTAGCATAAATAGTGAATGTAAGTTGTTTTATTTAAAAAAATATGGATTGTGATTGTGCACATGTTACTTGTGTTCTTCTGCGCAGCCAAAACACGTGCTGAATATTTTGAGACAATACAAAAGTATTTATCTTATAAGTTTACTTGAATATAGATTCACAAAGTAGCCGGTATTACTAAGCATACACGCACAGAACTTATCAGCGTGGCTATACCACTTTAGCTGCTGAAAATATGCGGCACATTCAAGTATTCAACGGTCTTGAACCAGCTAGTTTGGTATCTTTACCGAGGGTTGGGTTTGATACAAATTGGCAAGTTCTACAGTCGGAAGACACAGCTTACTACAGCTTTCAATAAATGTTTTTTATATATTCACCTAGATTCAAAGAGCATTTGTGATTTTTCTGGAGATCCATTGCTTTATTTGCAAATAACTTTTAAACAATACAAATAATACAAGAACTTCCAAGAAAGAACTGAGGAGTATAATTGACTCAGATAATTAAACACGTCATGATCTCCATAGAATATTAATTAATATTTTTGCAGAGTCTCTTTGCTTCAAAGAGAATGAAAGAACTGGCTTGCTATTTACCTACACATATTCTGCAATCACTTCTTTCTTCTTATTTGTCTATGGCAATCCTCTAGGCTTAATGTTTTAGTTATTATTGTTCTGAGGCTTAGAGCATTAATGCTCTAAGTTCTGAGGGTTCTATTGAACACTATAGCTCTTAGAGCATTTTTGGTTTAATGCTCTAAGCTATAGCTACATCTAGAGGTTTACTTAATTATTAGTTTAGTGTTCAATTTCCGCTTGTGCTTTAACATATTTTTTTTAATGTTTGCATATTTTATTCCAAGTGGATTGATGAATGAGGAAGAATGGGATTTCCTTTGATCCCCAAATACGAGTATTAATGGGCCGTAGCGCTGTTAGATCATTATGAAACCTCATTACTCTTATATATCAATACTCGGCAAATGACTACTCGAGACGGAGTCCAGACGCGAGGACAACTGGTGCAGCGTGAAAACAACGCAGCATCAGTCACCCTCACCCTGCCGGCCCACAAGGTGCCTCTTCACGCCTCGCCTGAAGGACCCCATGTCATAGGAAGGAGGGGAAACGTGTGCTGGTAGACTATTTCATCTTTTAGAAGTGCGACAAAGAAACGACTCATTAAATTTCTTTGTGCGCGATGGAATGTGCCAGATAGTACAGCGGTGACTCCGGATTCCTATGGAGGAAGGGAGAAGGTGGGATAAAGTTAAAGAGTTCTTCAGAGCATTCGCCGTGGTATGAGCGGTAGAAAAAGCTAAGTGACGCTATATCTCTACGCAATTGCAGGGGTTCAAGAGTATTAGTGACCTCTGCATTGCCGATAATGCGTATATCGCGACGCTGCAATCTATCCAAGGCATCAAAAAGGAACTTTGCGGAACCGTCCCTGATGGATAACTTAATTGGATTATCATTCCCGAAGCATAAGAATAGCATGGTAATACCACAGTATATGGAGGTATTAAATCCCTCCTTGTTACTTAATACTTTCTTCTAGATTGGTTGTTTATTCAGATCACATTAACAAAGAAATTTAATTAATTTAAATAAGAATCTAGTTCTATTTAATTAAATTCTGTTTATTTCTGAATAGATACATATAAAAGATAAAGATAAAGATAAAATAATGATTAACAATTAAATAAAACGATAAACAAACAAAAATTTTTACTTAACTTTAATTTGTTCACATGACTTATTTACAAATATTTACAAATAACATTATAAAAATAAATACTTAGTTTTATTAGCCAAAACTAGGAGGGAGCGGCTACAGGTAGCGGTAACCCCATATCGTAGTAGTTTCATTGTTTTTACGAACTATCTAATTAATTAGAGGGTTCCAATACAAAATGTTGATATCTTCAACAGTACCTACATTTTCTGGACATGGATAAGTTAAAAGATTTGGGTTTAAATCAAAATAACGACGTACTCCGACAACCTTAGGCAAAATAATAATTATATAAAAAGACTATATGAAAAATCTATTTTATAAATCGCAAACGGCACAAACTCTTATCTGGGCAGAAATAATTTATTTGTTCCGTTTGCGGTGTGGACAATGGGTCCATGGGGACTGGAGGCATGGCAGCTTATTAAGTTTTAAAGTTTTTTTTTTGTGAGATTTTTATGATTGCCACTGGGCATTTTCAGCTTCACCGTTTTTTTTTGGCGGCGGCAAGAAACTTTAAGGGTTCCTCAAGCCGTGTAAACGAATCACCGTCAGAAGTTTTCTAGTGAGAATGGCATCACGCACTAGTGCGTGTCCCTGTGCCCTACTAGATTCTCCGAGGGTTCGGATCCGATCGGAAATTTTAAGTGTTCGCCCTATTGGAGCCTCCGGTGACAAGAAAGTTGGCAGCTCCCTCGTATTATCCTGGCAATCCAGAGAGGTAATGTTGCCAGCATTCTTGGGACCGTTCCCATGAGCCCACAGTTGGAGGACTTCTTTTATATTAGGTATATTTTATTTATGTTCTAGTTGTTTCATTAAATTTGATTTTTTAATTTCTTTTGGGTGTTGGTGAAATTTATTTTTGTTATGTAAGTAGGATATTTCTGTATATTCTTTAAAAGCAATATAATAACTGCTTCAACTAATATGGCGAGGATTCAAATAGCATTTAATAGCATGTGTATCGCCCTCCCTCCTAGTGGCAGAGTTGTAATCGTAATCCTTTTGACGCCTACACTCTTTTGAATATCAATAAAACGGAGTTTGCCCAGTTGTAGTAAAGGGTCCAAGTGGGCTGCATCATCTCCGCAGTGGTTTGTTGGCGAACTCCGGGCTGAATGGGCTCGCGTTGAAGCCGAAGTTGTTGTCGTGGGTAGCTACCGAGGTCGACTGTAACAACAAGAATAAGAATTTACTATCTTCTATATATATATATATATATATATATATATATATATATATATATATATATATATATATATATATGTATACGTGGCCCAGACTAGCGAAGGATCAAGGCGAATGGCATAAGCAAAGAGAGGTCTATGCCCAGCAGTGGGTCGAGAGGGGCTGATGATGATGATGACTTCGTCACTTCGTAGCCCTATTTTAGCATATTGCGCGCACGTGTATATTCATCAACTCGTCTTACATGCATTCGGCCCGTTTAGGACGAGTTGCAGAAAATCAAAATAAATAATATTTTCACACACATCACACAAACATAATGCATAATACATAATTGTTACACTTGTTAAACACTACACTATTGCAACAGTTATAAAACATATAATCATCTCAGCTTTGTCACATATAAACAGAAAAGATCATCCAATTAATACACGGGGTATTAATGAACAATAATACATGTAGGTTTAATAATAATAAATTTTAAATAATGAAATAAAAAGCAATAATCATTAGACCGGTCTTGATGTACGGTTGCGAGACCTGGACATTAATACTCAAGGAGGAGGAGAAGCTGCTGGTAGCAGAGAGAAAAATATTCCGAAAAATCCTGGGGTCGACCAAACGCGAAGACGGGACCTGGAGACTGAGTAAGAATGCCGAGATAGAGGAGCTCGTGGCCGAGCCGAACATAATGGGCGAGACAAAGTCGGCTCTGGCTCGGCCATGTTGAGAGAATGGAGTCGAACTGGGCTGCTAAGAGAGCATACCTGGGCCGACCAACCGGGAAGCGTCCGGTGGGACGCCCCAGGTATCGCTGGATAGACCAGGTCGAGAAAGATCTTAGCCACCTCCAACGGCCGGACTGGCGAGAGGTGGCTGAGGACAGAGCAGAGTGGCGAAATCTCGTGTCGGAGGCCAAGATCTTCGGGTCCCTGAGCCAGCGCAGTAAGTAAGTAAGTATAAAATAATAATCAACAGTTATAAAGATAATAATAATATATAATTAGAGCACCTGACCCGGAATATCAGAAGGGTGCAGGTTCAAATCCTGCTCGTGGAAATTTTTTCAACATTTGTGTTTTTGTAAGATCTAATGATTATAATATGACTGAAAGTGAGGCTTACTATGATTTATCACAACTGTTGAAACTTAAAACTACAAATAATTCTTAGGAGTTTCTATGACAGTCTTATATAATTGATAATCACATCATCAGCCACTGCTGGACATAGGCATCGCCAAGTGCACGCCACCGAGCACGATCTGGGGCTACTCTCATCCAGCTCTTGCCAGTCACCTTGTGAAGATCATCGCTCCACCTATTCTATAGTCTGAGGGCGTCCTACACTAAGTTTGCCGATACGCGGTCTCCACTCGAGAACTCGTCTACCCCGACTGTTGTCGGTTCTGCGGCTAATATTGACCGGCCCACTGCCACTTCAGCTTGCTGATCCGATGGGCGATGGGCTATGTCGATTACTTTCGTTCTCTGTCGGATCACCTCATTTCGAAGTCGAAGTCGCCTTCAGGGAAACTTCGAGCATAGCCTAAAATTCAGTTTCCAAAACCTACAATTACTTATATTAATGTGTTTTATATGAGTGAAATATTAATTAAAGTAACAGTTCATACGTAAATTAGGTATTACTTTTTTCATTCTTCGTCATAAATCAAAAACTATACATCATAAAAATAATTAAAAATCAGTTTAAGCTTGTGCAAATTAAGCCCTTTCATACGATACCCCACATGACACCGTTAACTTACTTCAAAATTTGGACCCCCGTTCCTTGCATAAAGACCCTGTTTTTTTGTGATTTAATTTAATGTGTATAGTTTTCAGATTTTTCCCTGTACTTGTAGTATAAGACGATATTACTTGCCAAACTTCATAATTCTAGGTCAACGGCAAGTACCCTATGAATTTTGATTCCCTTGAGAGTGTCGAAATATACGTTTGTTGCGACATAAACGGCCGTATCTTTTTTTTTCGTTAACTTAGAAGTTTGATTTTTTCACAGCTTCAAGGGACCGCAGACTTGAGTATATATGGTTTTAATTTCAACTCGATACCTCCACGCGTTCCCGAGATAAAAGGTTACAGACGGACAGAAGGACAGACGGACAACAAAGTTATCCTATAAGGGTTCAGTTTTTTCCTTTTGATACCTCAAACGGAACTCTAAAATAAAAAAACAGCCTTTATTTAAAGACGTAGGTCTGGCGTTCATGGGATCTAACTCTATAACATATTAAAATTTAATCAAAAACTGAGCGACCCTTTTGGGTGTCAATGATGTGATATTTTATTGAATGAGCATCATCATCAATCATCAAATTTTATAGAACGTGCTCCTGAGTGTCTTGCCAGCTCTTCGCGGTCGAAGGCTCTCTCAAAACCCGAACTGGTGATAAATACAGTTGTTAAGTTAAACTAAATTTTAGTTTATTATTATTTGAATTTTATACCTAGTTTTGACGTCAATAAGTGCCTGTAATGGTTCATATTGAATAAACGATTTGATTTTGACTTTGTACCACTTTGTAGCTCTTTTCGATTCCGGTGATTTCCTGCGCCATTAATTTTTTTTAGTGTTTGAACAATTGTTACCGGTTGTAGGTTCATGAACTCGTCTAAGGAGTTGGAGTCCGCTGGAGGGAGGTAGTCCCCGCCGAACTGCGGCAAGTCCTCGATGCCAATCAGGTCGGAATCATTGCTGGTGTCGCTGTAAAAAACAATAATTATATGTTAATAATAGGTCCATATTGGCTCACCTAAAGTTTTTTACCTGAAATTGTTATTCCTACCGATTTGTAATCCGATGATCACTCTTCCTAAAGTTTTTATTCATACAATTTGTACTTAGTACTACAGACGATGCTCATAACACTCATGTTTCCGAAAATTGTAATTAATAATATCACTAATGTAAATCTTATTTAAACTCCTACTGTTGTTTTTCATAACGATTTTATCCCTAAACATAATTTCCATTGTAAAGTGATGTATATTAATATGAGAAACGCCCTAAAGTCGCTTCTGGCAAAGCCGCTGCCGCCGCGGCACGCTCGCTTCGCTCGAAAAGAAGTGAGCTTTCTGAAGAACTTTTATTCTATTAGTGCGGAACTAATATCTTCCACTTCGACGAGTTGGATTGTGCCACGATAACATAGTTGGTAGTGCACCTGACCCGGCTGTCATGGGGTGTGGGATCGAGTCCCGCTCGTGGATTTTTTTTTCAACACTTTGTCTTTTTTTCAAATTAATATCTTCCATTTAACGACGTTCTACTGTAAGTTATTTTATTTTATTTTTAATGTATTTAGAATATCGGCTTAAAATGGCTGAATACGATTCGGTAAGCGATTAAAGAAACTTTTTTTAGGATGTGTTGTAACATGTTGTATAATAGCCATAGAGTCATAAGCAGTAGGTATCCTGTTTACCTTATGGCGTCGAAGTCCGGAGCTTTGATGGCCTCGTTCCAGATGGGGTTGGAGCCCTCGACGGCGTGCTTGTTGGTGCCGGGCGCCAGCCCCACGCGGTTCAGCCCCGAGTCCACGGACCCGTACTTGGTGGTGGACAGCGCTTCCAGGCGACGGTTCAACCTGGATAAAACAACTCCATTAATTAAGCACACTTTTAGATCAGAATAGTACTTGGTTATATGGTTATGTCGGACACTCTTTCTTTTCCCTTGTCCAGCCAAGCTTGACGAGGGGACGAATCACAAGAAACCTAGGACCTTTCCCTCTCTGTCACGGGGTTGGATCGACACCACGAACGGCAAGCTCCGCAGTTTACTCTTGACAGATTAGTCGTGGTCACGCGTGTCTCCCGGTAGCGGTCTCTTGCCGAAGCTTGCCTTGCCCATTCGTTTAATGTTTATGGGTTTAAGCTTTGATTTGCTCTCCTTGATTTGCAATATATGCAGTAGCAGCCGACTCGGCGCTGCTCCGCTAGTCGCTCGACGGAATTCTGTCCTCTCCGTGTCACATTGTCACAATACTCACGCCCTAGTCCTGAAGATAAACGTGAACAGCAGTACGAGGCAGAGGAAAGCGAGCAAAGCGGAAATGACGGCGAGGATGTAGACGGCGGTGCGGTTGGGGTCGGCGAAGTCGGGGCTGGCACCCGTCACCAGGTCTTGGAGCACCAGCTGCTCCTCGGTCAGCTGGGTCTGGATCTGGCTCAGCAGCAGCGTGTCACCGCGCAACCTGTGGAAGGTGTTGGTTGGATTCGTGTTCAAAATTTTCCAATACAAATGTTCCTAGTTGTGAAACATACGATTTGTTTGTATTGTTGACATAGAAACTGTCAAAGCGATACGAAGTCCGCCGGGACAGCTTGTATTATATACATATACATATAAAATTTCATAAAATCGATCGAGAGAGATCGAGAGAGATCATTTCGGAGGAGTATGGCACCTAACTGTGACTCGAGAATTTTATATTTATATATAGATATTTATATTAATAATATACAACAATGGCGATTATATATATTTATATATTTTTTTAAATTTATACAATCAGAAATAATAATGGTTCTGGAATAGTTTTAAAATTCAAAAGTATGTTTGGCCTACGTTTGAAATCCAATAATGCAAACAGTGTAAAGTTTAGAACATACAGATATTGACTCTTCGATGCCGATGCCGGTGCGCATCCACGTAGAAAGGAGGAGGACTCAAGTTTAGAGTATGGTCACAAACTACTTTCAGTTTGTGACCATACTGTTAACGTAAGACAGACGGTGAGGAGCTGCACCGCACAGCATCGAGAACGGGTCACATCAGGCATACACGGCCCGTACAAGCTTTCCGGACAACCCGGACTTTCGATAACGTTAAAAATTAGGCAACTTTACCTCTGTCATACGAAGATAAAATTGATAGCAAAGGTAACATTAAATAATAATAATAAATAAAAATTTGTTTATTTTTCCTCCAAAACATTACAAGCTTGGGACGGACAAACAGAGAAGCAAAGGATAAAAAATAAGACAGTGCCTATGCAAACTTAGAATATTTAGGAGGACTGGAGCCTAAGCTAGGATATCCCTGAATTTCAGGACTCCAGTGTCTCCGCCCAGACCATGTACAGTAGGTATACAAGATAGTGACAAAACAAAAATAACAAAAATACAAGACAAACTTAGGAAAAAGGGAGTAACAAAAATAGCATTAGCTATAATCATATGTAACGTAATAGGAATAAAATAAAAATTAGCGTCTAAAACTAGATTAAACTTAGCGTGTGTGTATGTGTAACATTATGATTGGTATCGGCATTTTTACCGATAAATTAACTAACCGC
This sequence comes from Eudonia mercurella, assembly GCA_963082485.1. Taxonomy (NCBI): domain Eukaryota; kingdom Metazoa; phylum Arthropoda; class Insecta; order Lepidoptera; family Crambidae; genus Eudonia; species Eudonia mercurella. Next base: position 2,095,402 of record OY720031.1, read on the forward strand.
TCTACGCGGATTAGCTAAAGCGCATTAGGTAACGAAAAATGTCACGATACTTTTTCTAATAATGTTACCTGTTACTGCTACCAAATTAAGTTTTTTTTAAATAACATTACTTAACAATCTTATCTTATCTTATCTTAGTGGGGCCTGCTGAGGTATCCCTCTCGCAGTAACACTTCCACCCATCGGGATTATGTGCAACCCCATCCTTTCACTCTTCTTCCTCTGTAAAGATAGATGCCATAAGTTTGGCAACGTCTTTAAGAGCGAAGAGCCTGAAGTCCTCCGGTTTCGGATAGGCTGACCCATGTAGGGTTACTCTTGAAATTTCCAATCACAAATCTAAAAAATGTCAAATGGCACTCTTAAAAGCGATAATAGCGCCACATTTTAATTAAATTGCGTGGAAATTGAGTGAGCAAATTATTATCGAGATGGGGCGTTCCGAAATTGCGAAACTAATCCCAATATCGATACATATTAATCGCATTGGAATTGTATTGAGATTGAGTTTGTGTTCAAGAGTAGGCTACTACCAGGAGTACCATTCTTTCCCTAGCCAGAGAGTCGCAGACACAAAGTAAGCACATTGACTTCGTTTCCTCTCCACATGCCCTACACTACTTAACGATACTTATTGTATAAATTTTGTAACTGTTTCAAGCCCTGTCTGAGATGCAGCTGTAGCACAAAATAAGGAGACCCTTATTTTGAGCTTAATATATACCGCGCTCATGAAGCTTACCTTTTGCAGACTTTTATTTTGTGGCTGTAGTTGCCTCAGAACAATACTTCAGTTATTATTCTGAGGTAGTTACTTACGTCTCGATCTCCTCGGCGGGCACGGGCACGTCGTCGCGGATGAAGTGCGCGCGCACCTCGGTGCTGTCGTCGAGCGCGGCGCCGGAGTTGTCAGTCGCTGGCACGACTTGGTCGATGTTGCACGTCATCCGAAACGCAGTAGAGAATATCGACGATATCTGAACGTATCAAAATAAATCATTTGCCGGGATTTGCTTTGAAAATAAAAAGCAAACTCTCTGTTATAGTATAGTTTATATAACTAACTATACACACTGAGGTGATTGAAATTTCATTAGTTAGTTAAAAATTAAGCATACTATTTTCAATCACGATTCCTTCAAATATATTTTGCGTTGTTTTTTTTTTTTTTCTTTTATTTGGGACAACAAACAATTGACCAATATATTTTACAAAGTAAATAAAATAACAGGTAAATAATCGGACAATCAACACCGTTACCCACAACGACAAATAATAGAAAAAAGTATCATTTAACCATAAACAAACATAAGCATACAGTCACAAGCATAATCATGCATACACTTTTGAACAGTTTGGAAAATATAAGAAAGTTTGAAAATATAATACTTATGCAATGTTTTTTATCAAAGTTCAGTTAATTCGATTACTTACGAATTCTCTGGTATTTTCAACTTGATTCACTGTGTTGTGGAACATAAAGTAGACCCGGTTTAATTCTGATATAAGGTATATCTTCACTTGGGTTGTATCACTATTATTCCCTGAAAAAAAGTAATATTTAAGAAATTAAGGACTAAGAAAATAAACGTAGTTCATTCAGAATAAAACTACGAAAAGGTTAAATCTATATTAGTAAACCTACATGGAAAAAGCAAAAACTGTTGTTTCCTCTTAATTTATTCTAACTCAAAGTCTAACATCTCGACACGCCCAAACATCCCAAATATTCTTGGGCGTGTTCTCTCTGGCAGCGGCCCTGCCGGGTAAATAAGCTGAGGGTTGTTAAATCGGTGACCCCAGAGGGAGGAACATGCCAGGGTGGGTGTTCCCCTTCTACCGAATGCCGGCAAGGAAGTGAGAGCTGGGGGGAGAACGCCAAATAACCATCCGTATCTCCCCGGACGATAATATTATGTACCTGAATGACCGAGCTTAGCTCGGTATTTTTTTACGGATAAAAGACGTTTTCTAAAAATAAAACCTAGCTAGATCGATTTATCGCCCCCGAAACCCCCTGCATACTAAATGTCATGAAAATCGTTGGAGCCGTTTCCGAGATTCAGATTATATAATTATACATATATACAAGAATTGCTCGTTTAAAGGTATTAGATATATAATACAATAGCTGTGCCCCGCGGTTTCACCCGCGTTAATTAATCATAGCGTGATGTAATATAGCCTATAGCCTTCCTCCTATTTATAATGATTTATTTTTTATTTTTTATTAATGAATTTGTCAATTAGACTTACTGTGCCTTATTAAAATAAAATAAATACAATAAAAAAGGTGTATGAGGTGTGAGGTGTATGCGAAGGTAATTTGTCTTGGTGTGTAGTGACATAGGATCAATTTCGTGAGGAGTTCAATCGGCTGCATGACTAACCAGTGTCAGTAGCGATGACGTCAAACTCGAACATGCCGTGCATGCTGGCTGTGGGCTGCATGTTGAGCGTGAGCACCCCACTGCTGGAGTGCAGCATGAAGGCGGAGCCCTGCACCGCCACGAGGCTCGGGTCCACCTCCATGCTGCTGACGTCGATGACGTACTCGATTGGCAGGCCCAGGGAGTGCATTGCCTACAACAAAACACGTATGACCTTTACCGTAATAAAGAGATTATTTGGTGAGATTGACTATAGATAATAAGACTAACTGTAAAAAAAAAACATTGACCATGACCAAAGAACGAACTGTAAATAGAGACCATAATTCTGACTTATGACCTTACTGAGAGTAACACTAACTGTGCATTTATAGAGTTGCGAATTTATTTTTGTCTAAGTACATTGTAGTTTTTCGGTTGAAGGTTCTGGGTGAAGTGCGCTACCATCGGCCTTACTATTTTCTTTTTTTATTCTTACCATTCATTACGCGAGATGACAATTTAGCGGTTCTAGGATCCTGTGTTACAAAAGCGTCCAGTGTGCCGAATCAAAATGGCTGCCATATTGATACAACGATGCGGGCTTGCGGAAAATTTGCTCTGCGCTGCTTCTGACCTGCTCTTGGAAGAAAGGCCTTGACTCACCTGAACCGTTAGAAGCTCCCTTTGGATTACGTCTAAGGTGGATATTCCAGCGGTGTACAGGCTCCTTTCAAAGACCGGACGAGGATCCTCTTCAATGACCTGCATCAAGAAAGTCAGTTGTTTACAAGAGCGCCAACACTACAATATGTTTAGGATAGTATTCCATAAGGATGCCATATGGAATGCTATCCTAGGATAGGTATCCTAGGATAGCATTCCATATGGCATCCTCCATACCTCCATACCTCCAAGGATTCCTCAGTAGTTGAGGATTCCGGGTGAAGTGCGCTTCCACCTTCGGCTTTATCATCACTTAACATCAGGTGAGATGCTTAGAGCATTAAATTTGGTTTAATGCTCTAAGGGTGAGATGGGCCAAGTGCTTACCCGTAAAATATAAAAAAAGGCTTGGTCAAAGCCCTTGAGAGAATTTGTTTTTGAGAATGAAGTTCCATTATTTCTTGTGTGTTATTAATGTCATTGGTATAAAAAAAACTGTCGAAGAAAATATTTTGACACCACTTTTAATTTACTTAATAATAATTTTTTCTTTTTTTTCGGTCTATTATGATCGGATGTTTGTGACGGTAGTTGTTGACATTGAATGGGCGCCTTTGGCTGTCAAAGTAAAAAGTGTTGAATAATTTCGGCGGGCTGGTTACTTAATAATTAATTAACATTTTCATGACATGTTTTAAATGTAATGAACACACCTCTGCCAATAGGACGCGCTGATTCTGCGAAGGCCTTAAAGACCAAACGCGGCGTAATACCTATTATAGTATGGCTTTTCGACATTATGTCATTTAGAGAGGTAAAGGTACACAGAAAGAGAAGTATTTGTGGTTACCACGTTACAATCGACTTCCATTAAAAAGACAGTTTTTGGATGAAATGGAGACACGTTACAGGAACAATATACGACCCACGGATGCCCCTAAGTGAAAGGGCAAAATTTACAAATCCATAATTAGACCTGTAGTACGGTATGGAGCGTAATGCTGGGCTTTAAAGGAGAAGTATGAAAGAAGATTGCATGCGGAAATGAGAATGTTGAGATGGATGTGTGGAGTAACAAGAATGGACAAAGTAAAAAAGGAGTATTTGGAGGAAGTTTGAAAGTGGCGCCAGTGACAGAAAAGTTAAGGGGAAGTCGTTTGTCTTGGTATGGGCATGTGATGGGAAGGGATGAAACGCATGTAATTATGAGAGTGATGAATATAAGTGTTGATGGATGACATAGCAGACCAATAAAAAGATGGATGGATTGTGTGACCGATGATATGAATGTGAAGAAAGTGACTGTACAGGTGACGGCTGATAGAGGAAAGAAGAAACGGATATTTTGCGCCGACCCCGAGTAAGGGTCACTGCCCACGGCGCGTCATTTGACGAATGCATGACGATTGGGAACTCCGACATGGCCGCTCTATGGACAGTATGTTTTTATGCAAGCAAGATGCAAGCAAACAAACTGTCCACAGAGCGGCAATGTCGGAGTTCCCAATCGTCATGTATTCGTCAAATGACGCGCCGTGGACAGTGACCCTAACATTAACCCCAAGTTACAACGCCTCGGTGGCCGAGTGGCAAAGCGCTTGGCTCGTTACCCGAAGGTCACGGGTTTAATTCCCAGGTCGGGCAAAGTGTTTCGGACTTTTCGATGCGCCCAGGTTTCTGATCAACCATTCAGAAACCCGCATTTGACAAGCGTGGTGATTAAGCCTTTACCCATCAATTGTAGTTGTAGGGAAGCCTGTGGTAGGTAGAATGCCACATTGAGGAAGGCCAAAGGGAAGATCTTCCTCCGAGCTGGGTGGTATAGCTCGGGGACCGAGGTCCAACGGATGTTAGTTGGACGTGCTACATATAGCGAAAGAGATGGTGAAACTTCGCTACCGCGATGCAGGCTTCCCATACTATTTTATCGTCGTAGTATGGCGACGTCGTTGGTATGCGTTTGTGGCGCCATCTGTTGACACGGCTGAGAAGGTGTTTGCTTCGTGTCGAGTAATGTGCGGCGTATGCGGTAGGTGGCGCCGCCACAGTAGTGATAACTTGATTTCAATGATGGAGGCTTTTCCAGCAGTGGGACAGATAAACGCTATTTACTAAACTCCTACTAACCTAGTAACTTGGGACCAAGGCTAGGTGGTCCTGGCCAGGAAGAAGGAAAGGATAGCCTAAAGCCGTATGGTACTGACATTGATGGTGACGGTGAGCGTGGAGCCGTCGAGCGGCGTGCCGGTGGCGGTGTCGGAGTTGCTGGCAGCTACGATGATGGTGTGCGTGCGGCTCTCCTGCTGGCTGAGCGCGCGCAGCAGGTGCAGCCGGTTCTCCACGCCGTCGAGCCCGAAGAAGCCGCCCATGTTGCCGCCTAGTGAAAACAAGCTGATTTACATTAACGGCTCACAAATTTTCATTCAATACTGCTTTTACATACAAAAATCTTCTTCTTCCTGCCCTGCTCCCAATTACTTGAGGTAATGTCTGTTTCTTCCTCGTACACTTTTTCTAAGGATTTGGCAAAGTATTTACGGCCGGCCGCCTGCCTGACGCCAACCCTTGGCGGATTGCAGTGGCAGGCCTTGGGGATTCTAGTGGTGGTTTACCCGCCACGGCGCGGGTGACTCAGGGTACTACACCGGCCACCAACCTGGTGCCGGTTCAGACTGCTCGCCCGCCTGTCGCACACGTTGTGCCTACCGACGCTTGCTGATCAAGGTATTCCCTCCTTTTTTTCCATCGAACTGTTTACCCATGGCCCTTGTCGCCATCCCTCGCAGTTCGAAACGTCACCTAGCCTAGTATAACGCCAATAAAAAATACAGTCCACTACAAATTATAGCATCGCCCGCGCCATCACTCCCTAAGTCGCCTTTCACGACACCTACGGGAAGAGATGGGTTGGAGCTATTCTTGGCGTCCGACACCGCACGGACACACAAATATAAGCGTGTATAAAAATTATCTAATGACATAACACAATTAAGGTAGTGGCAGCTCGATAGGAACCAGTGAATGAAATTTTTTTCCTTTAATCATTTAAAATAGGGGTCAGCAACTGATTATAGTCTTTAGCTACAACTGAATACAGACCACCTGTTCCTTGCTGTCATCTTGTAAAATTTAAATGTTATACCTACTATGTTATTATTTGGCGACGAAAATTGTGGCGAACACTTGTGGCACTACCCTATTTTATCTATATATTAATACGCGAAAGCAAAAACTTTGTACCCCTTTTTACGAAAATTGCGCGGACGGAGGAGTATGAAATTTCGCACACTTATAGTTTTTATAGAGAAGGATTGCAGAATGTTAATATTTTTTTTAAATTATGCATAAAAAATACAATAAATCAATAAAACAAACATTACACACACTACCATGTATTTGACACACACGCATAATATTATACTCTTTTCAAAAAATTCAAAAATGGAAGAGAAGCGGCTGAAATCTGTCAATGCAAATCCAAACCATGAAGCTGTCTGTATACACCTCTCTACAGATTCATGATCCAAACTCACATTCTATTTTTTAAAATTTTTCATTGCTTAGGATACAATCCGTGCAGCTTTAAAAAAATTACGGTCCAATTTCGACCACTGGGCGACCACTAGTAGTAATAATCCCGTTAATAATAATGATTCTAATGTAAGTGACCATGATAGTTTAAAAAGTTATAGTCGGTCAGTACATGAGATTAGGATTAGGATTTTATTATAAGGTCCTGTTACAGTCCTTTAGTGATATTCCCTATTTTTAATGAACAAATGAAAAAAATGTCGAACACTAGTTCGTATTGAACGCTGATTCCATTGCCCTACCTAAATCTGTAGGATTGCATCTTATAAAATTCTAATGCTAATCACATGTATTGTTCTGACCAGCCTTTGGAGAAAGCAAAAAAAGGATGGAAATACGCTCTCTCTTTCTCGTTTTTCGTTCTCTCTCTTTGAAGAACCATTTCGGTTGCATAAAAATTGTAAAATACCCATTATGTTAAAGTGTCATAGATGCTCCTAATAAATATTTATCATTTCATTTAATTTAAAAAAAAATGTGGTATACTCACCAACGATACGGTAGTAAATGCTGTTGCAGTCGTCAGTGCATCCAAAGTTCTTGGGGTCTTCGGCCTGGCGCAGCACGTGGCTCTCGTGCAGTCCAGTCGGGCCCTCTGGTGTACAAAAAGATGATAATTCTTTTTAAGCATGAAGCTGCTGTATTTTTTTTAGGAAATGGCTTGTTGTTGGCTTTCTTTAGCCTTTACAACGTAACCGGACTTTTAGGGGCGGCAAACTAATGGTTTTTCAAGCAGTGATCGAACATACATAGAGGGGGTGGGATCACTAGCTCATTTTATGTCCCCACTGCTGGGGCACGAGCCTTCCCTATGGATGGATAGGGAGAACGGGTCATAGCGGGCCCAGTGCGGATTGGTGGTTGTTAACTACTGCTAATGCAGTCGGGACCTACAATTACTACTTTATGTGCCGTCCAAAGCATGGAGGAGCTCGAGATTATAAATTTTTGGTCACCCATCCCACCAGCCCTTGCGAAAGTTCTTAACGTCAACAATTGCAGACAGGGCGCGTTCACCACTGCGCCATCGAGGGTGGGGAAGCTATTAGTATGAAGAAAGAAAAAAAGCCAGTTTATATAGTAAGTGGTACTGTACCGCTGAACATAACGGTCTCGGTTCCCAAGGCGAAGATGGGCTCGCCCAGCGTTGGGACGAAGAGCACCTGCATGGTGGAGTCGACGAAACGCGGGCCGGGCTCCGTGCCCCCGTCCGTGGCGCGGATTGTGATCTGAGGATATTATACAATAGGTTTTACAGAAACCCCAGAATGTACCTTTCAAAATGCACCCCTAAATGAATACACCTCCAAAAGATAGACTCTACCCGTAGGTACACTTCCTATGATATGGAGTCCTTCAAACGAAGCGTGAAGCTTCACGCTGCACCAGTTATCTTGCGTCTGGACTCCATTTCCACTAAACATCAGGTGGAGTTGATTCCGTATATGGACCACTCTATTGTCTAATTGGTTGTAAACAATTTTAAATGTAGTTATGAAGATTCGTATAGAAAATATATTTACGGCACATTATATTCACCATCATCAACCATCTGTTGATGATGGTAGACAACAGTGATAACGAGATTAAAGAAGAACTACTACAGCTTTTTATTAATCTTGTTATGACTTAATAGCCAGATATAGTACCGACCTGGAACTCGGTGATCTCATCAGGAACTGCTTGGAGCAGAATGAGACTGGCGAGGTTTTCACCGTCGTTAGTCACGTCGAAGTACTCGACTGCTTCAGCTGCCAATAAGAAAGAGTCTCATGTATAAAGTTTTATTACGTAGCTTGGCTGTAGTACCTAAAAGAGAAGATTACGTTTACCTTCAATGAATATGTCTGCGATTTAGCTAGCGATTTATTTAGCTGCTTTTTAGCTAGGGAGTGGAACGCACTGCCTGCGAGTGTGTTCCTTGAAAGGTATAATCTGGACCTCTTCAAGGCCAGAGTGAATAGGCTATTTCTAGGCAGACATGTGCCATCCTCAACCGCACTGTCACTTAACATCAGGTGAGGTGTAGTTAAATGCCTGCCTATAACCAATAAAAAATAAAAATAAACTGTTCTAGTTTCTAAAACTTGTGTATCGTCGAATATGAATGTGAAATATTGGCTTAGTGTTTGTGAACGGGGATGAGTGTTGGCAAATGAAACAAGCGTCACGTTTTAAATTATCTCAAGAAGACCACGTGAGGTCTCAGTAAAGTGCCACATCTTTACTGATTATTGGTTTGGGGGGACTATCATATAAAATTTATATAATTTATCAATATGAGACAATAATGTACAATATCTTCATAATTTTGTCACTGGCTAAATGTGCAAACCGCTCGAAGCCACTGATTAAGAAAAAAACAGGTGTAGTACCGTTGCCGAAGATGGAGAAGGTGACGCGGCCGGCGTGCAGGCCGTCCTCGTCGGTGGCGTGGACGCGCTCCAGGATGTTGCCGTCCGCGGTCACCAGCACGCTGTTGGCCGTCGCGCGCTCCTGCCACAACCGATCAATCAACAACATGACGTCACAGAGGCGAGGACGGGCGGGAAGAGAGGCTTCAAACAAGGCATGAAGCCACTTGTAGGCGGGCAGGGTGTGAGGGTGACTGTAATTGCTGTGTCGTTTTCACGCTGCACCAGTTGTTTTCGTGTCTGGACTCCTCCTCCGACTTAACATCAGGTGAAGAGGAGTCACTAGTCAAGCTGAATATTAAAAAAAACAGTCTGCCGTTGTCTATGCCTACGCGCGTTGTCACCTAATGAGTTACCATTAAATACAACGAGCTGTTAAGAAGTTGGAATTAGTTGTTGTCGTATGATGGCTGTCGTCAAAGTCTATCAACCCGTTTAGAGCCTGCGTGGTGGGTAATGGCCTGATATTGCCATTGCTTTTCTGCTATTGCTCATGTGGGATAAGCTGAGCAGTGGAATAGGCTGATGATGATGATAACTCCTTAAAACTACCAAGGTTTTAGTGTTCTTTAAATTCTAGGAGATCCTGTCAACAGTGGTTGGTTTAGCAGTCCATGACAGATGTTCTAAAAAAAGAAGATAAGTAGGGTAAGTGTCAACTCACTTTTGCTATTCTCACTGTGGTCCTATGTGTTGGGAACTGGAACACTGGATTGTGATAGTTGAACGGCCGGATCTCCATGGGGAACCACACGTCGGTATTCAGAGGCGGATTGCCGTGGTCGAATGCCTGTAAGGAATTATCATTTAATTATTACTTTAAAACAAGTGCTGCCTCCTTGCCCTGAAATTGTTGTCAAAAAGTGTTTAAGATGATTAGATCAAATATTGTATTTATTGTTGTATTGTAGTTAGTAGATATCTTATTTTTATTTTAGTGAGGCCTGCTGAGATCCCGTCTCTTAGTTCAGCTCGACTTACATCCTTTCTTTCTTCTTCATCTCTGAAGACAGTTGCTCTAAGCTTGGCGAAGTCCTTGAGGGTGAATAGCCTGTAGTCTTCTGGATTCCAATAGACTATTGCCAAAATTTCCATTACTTTCCTAGTCGGAGAGTCACATCCATACAGTTCCATACAGTAAGTGGGGCATGGACTCCGTTTCTTGAGTTGAACCCGCACCCTCTGATATACCGAATCAGGACCATATCAAACCCGTGCAAACCTATCAACATTATCTATTAGTATCTCATCGGCTCATCGGTGATGACGCGCTTGTCGAGGCCAAGCTTACCAGCCTCGCATACCGGCGTCGTGTCGCCTGCCTGTGTGTCTTTTACCGACTTTACCACGGAGAGTGTGCCGGGGAGCTTTTCGAGCTCATATCACCATCGCCCTTTTACCACCGAACCTCCAGACGTACTGCGGGATATCATCCCCACCTAGTAGAAATTCCACTACGTCGCACTAAGCGCTTCATGTCATCATTTTTACTGCGCACTGACAGGGAGTGGAATTTTCTGCCATCGTCTGTTCCCAAAAATGTAAACCTGAATTCCTTCAAGGCGAGAGTTAATAGGCATCTTCTGGGGCAGCTCGCTCCATCGTAGACCTCATCTACGCTCACCATCAGGTGAAATCGAGGTCAAGGCATAAAAAAAAAGTATTTTGTAAGTAAAAGGATCCTTAATCAAGATCAAGCGTCATCAACCTCCGATCTTGATTTTAAAAAAAAGGTTAATTGAACACGTACCGAGATAAGTATGTTATAACTGCCCCAGAAGCCTCTAAGGTCTACGAGGGTGATGAGCCTGGCGCGATTGCCTCCCGCCTGCTCGATGAGGACGGTGTCGAAGAGTGTGGGGAAGTCCAACTCCCTGGTGGTGTTCATGGCGAGCACGGCGTACCCCACGCGAGCGTTGTCCGTCTCTGGGTCGTCGATGTCTTCCGCGAAGATCAAGGGGTCGACCGTTTCGCCCTGGCCAACAGATATAATAATAAGAATAAGATAACAGTTATTGACATGCACAAAAAAAAAAATATTAAAAAAGTACATCATAAAACAATTAACAGAGCGAACAAAAAATAGTTTTTAACACTAAAAAGCAAAATCTATGATGTGCAAGACCAACTGGTAGCTTTCTTAGCAATGCTTTTTTTAAATTTATTTATTAAGATTTACCATGATTTGAATACATTATTTCATGAAACAAAAATTAATGCTACGGCTTATATCTAAATGCATCAATCAATTATAAGTAAATACCGCATGCTACTTAAAAAAATTAAACAATTAGGTAATTTAATTTAACCTAAGTTAATTTACTAGTTAGTTTAATATAGACAAAAAGGAAAACAAATGTTTAAGTAGCTTTTGTTAAACTTTCCGAGTAAGCTTTGGACAGCTACTCTGATGCTTTCGTGGCAATACACATATATGGCGTTATAAGTTGTATGTAAGTTGTTAAGTTGTATGTAAGTTGTTGTAAGTAGGGCTCCTCAACATATGTTGAAGAGCTCAATGGCGCTACTGCTAACGCGCCCGGTCTGCGAGTGTAAGGTTAAGCAACTTTCGCAAAGACCGGCCATCGGATGGGTGACCAAAAACTTTATCATCTCGTGCTCCTCCGTGCTTCGGAAGGCACGTAAAGCCGTTGGTCCCGGCTGCATTAGCAGTCGTTAACAACCCCCAACCCACACCGGGCCCAAGTAGTGGTTTATGGCCCGTTCTTCCTATCCATCCATAGGAAAGGCTCGTGCCATAGCAGTGGGGACATAAAAATAGCTGATGATGAAGCCAATCAAACGTCATTTACCTACACGTATCGTTGGCTTACGTCATGCGTCAAATCATATCTTTAGTTAACATTCTATTCCATTTCTATTCTATTAGCGTTACTTGTCTTGGTCCTCAGCCCCCCTAGACAAGTGGCAAAACGCCAATAGAATAGACATTAAATAGAACTAGTGGTCGCCCAGTGGCCGAAATTCGACCGTAATTTTATTAAGACTGCACGGATTGTATCCTAAGCAATGAAAAATTAATAAAAAAGATAGAATGTGAGTTTGGATTGGCATTGACAGATGTCGGCCGCATTAAAGACAAACAATACGTGTGTGTCAAATACATGGTAGTTGTTTTTGTTGATTTAATGTATTTTTTATGCATAATTAAAAAAAAATATTAACATTCGGATAACCTTCTCTATATAAACTATAAGTGTGCGAAATTTCATACTCCTCCGTCCAATTTTCGTAAAAACGGGTACAAAGTTTTTGCTTCACGTATTAATATAAAGATGATGATTGTACGGGATAGACATATGTCAATCTTGGATACAATTTCGGTGAGCGTGTCTTAACTTAGGCTATGTTCCGATATACACTGCGAGCACTGTCCAGTGCTCTTACTGGTGAGAAATTTGTTCCGTTATGGACTGACAGTATACTGCCGCAGTATCCTAGGGAAATATATGACGTCATAAATCGTCGCCATTTTTGTACTGTAAGCATTGGCATTTTGGAGGTAAGGTGCTCTCAGTGCTTTGATCACGTGATCAACAGCGTCCAGAAATGACATGGATGACAGCATGAATGACAGTATACTGGACTGCGTTCCGTTTCAAACAGTGACCAGTATAGCTAACTATAAAGGAACGGCTTCGCAGTATACTAAATTGACGTCACACCTTACAGTGCTCGCAGTGCATAACGGATCATACCCTCACTTAACTCTTACGTGAATCTGTTAGTTCGAAGTGCTTTAATTATTTATGTACCCACTATTGAAAGCTGATGAAAAAAATACATAAATATAAAAATAAAAATATTTATACCGCAGCAATTCCTTCGGAGACGGACCACGAGTAATCCTCGATGTACTCGGGCGCGTTGTCGTTGACGTCTATCAGTATTATTTCTATGGACAACTCGTCGTTTTGGTTTCTTCGGCCATCTGAAGTTATTTCATTATAATCAGTAAAGTTAACAGATTCCCTACAGAGGGAAGGCCAAACGAGATACAGACAAATTGTTAACACAAAAAAGGACTTTATGGTTTCTAACTGCCGCACTCATAGACGTCAATTATCATAAATGATTACTTAGCAGCTACAATTGTTCAGTCAAAAATGTGCTTATAAAAGCACTGTTAGAGTCTAGTTTACAATAGAAAATTTTAGATGCTGAGTAATCATTATAATGATAATGGACGACTATGAGTACGGCAGTAACACAGTTTCTTTGTATCTCCTATGATTTCGGACTTTCCTAAACTGTCCCAGTAAAAAAAACACACTGTATAGTGGGAATTTTATTAGGCATTCGATCACGTTAACGAAAACGAGAATTTGTATGGCATGGCAACGGTTCCCTGTGAACTTCAACTCGACCTAGGCAGACTAGAAGATTTATTTATTAAGATTTACGCTGTGACAACGTCGGTCAGGAGCTGAGTGCTGGTGGATTGGAACATCTTTGTTCTGGGTTTGGTTGGTGCTAGGGCTTGTTTTAGGTCCGCCTGGCTTCTACCACCATCTTATATAAGATAGATTAACTTTGTCACACCACCAAATAATGGAATGCTCTCCTAGCCCATGTTTTCCTCCTTCCTACAACACGGGGTTCTTTAAACGACGTGCGAATGAGCTACTTGCAGGTCGGCAAGGTGAAGACGGCTAGTAAGGCACAATCCTGCTCATTAGAGAGTTCTGAGTCCAGAGTCCAGTGAGTCCAGAGTCCAGAGAGTCCAGAGTCTAGAGAGTCTAGAGTCTAGAGATTCCAGAGTCCAGAGAGTCCAGAGAGTCCAGATGTAAGGACATCTATTGAGCTGTCTTCGCATCTGGACTCTGCTTCTGATGTATTGACACCAGTGTTCGACAGGAACCAGTCATCAACATTTTTTCCATTCATCATTAGAAATAGGGGTCATAGGGGGCAACTGATTGACGACGGACTTTAGCGACAATTTAATACATCCCACCTGCTTCAAAACGGTCATCAGGATGTTCCAAAAAATACATAGATTTTCATAGAAAAACGAGTTTTTAATGAAAACCTATGTATTTTTGGTTAAGAAAACTGTGTCGGGCACTGGGTTTAAAGAGTCGAACACAATTTTGTGAAGGCTTTTAACCGCCTCTGTGGTCTAGTGGTTATGACCACCGGTTTAGACCCAGAGGTTTCAGGTTGGTGGTAGGGCTTGTTTGTTCGCCTGGCTAGCTACCACCATCTTATTTAAATATGTCGCCATAACATCAATGTTTGTAGCATTGTTGTGTTCCGGCAGCTAGAGATAAGATAGCCAGTGCCTCACTAGACCCCGGGTGAAGTGAGCTTTCATCTTTGACCTTATCATCACTTAACACCAGGTGAGATCAAGGCACTGTGCTTACCCGTCAAATGCATATGTATTTTTTGACGGGAAGAGATTTTTATTTTTTACTAGCTGTGTCCCGCGGTTTCACCCGCATTAATAGTCATAGCGTGATGTAATATAAGCCTATAGCCTTCCTCAATAAATGAACTATTCAACACAAAAATAATTTTTCAATTCAAACCAGTAGTTCCTGAGATTAGCGCGTTCAACCAAAGAAACAAACAAACTTCAGCTTTATAATATTAGTATAGATAGGTATATAAAAAAAGTCTCACCCCCCTCGGTGTAGAAGTTGTCAATGAGCGCGATGGGTATGGTGTGCGTGGGCACGCCGCGGTCGCGGTCCAGCACCGCGTCGGTGGTGTAGTTCACGTACAGCAGCCCGGTGTCCAGGTCCACCTCGAAGAAGGCGCGTAGCTGCGGGTTCCACGCGTAGTTGATTTGGAAGCGCACCTTGTTGTATAGCTCTGCGAATATACGCATTCATCATCATCATCCTCAGGTCCACTGCTGGACATAGGCTTTCCCAATGGATCGCCACCACACCCGGTCCTCCGCCTTTCGCATCCAACCCCTTCCTACCGCCTTCTTCAGGTGGCTACTTTTGACGCAAACTCAATCTCAATACAATTCCAATGCGATTATTATGTATCGATATTGGGATAAGTTTCGCAATTTCGGAACGCCCCATCTCGATAATAATTTGTTCACTTAATTTCCACGCAATTTAATTCCAATGTAGCGCTATTATCGCTTTTAAGAGTGCCATTTGATTTTTTTTAATTTGGGATTGGAAATTGATTATTGCAATTGTGTTTCAAGAGTAACCCACCTGGTCGTCAGTCCAGCGAGCGGGTGGCCGGCCCACACGACGCTTTGAACGCGGTCTCCATTCGAGAACACGTCATACGCTTTCACTCTTTAATATTATAGAACTACTATAAGAAAACATTGATTATATACAGTTATTCAACTATATTACTACAACAATATATAACTGACTAGCTGTGCCCCGCGGTTTCACCCGCGTTAATTAACGAACAACTAATTTGGTTACCATAAAAAAGGTTATAGTGAGTCAACCTTAAAAGCTAGACATATGTTGTTACGGACATTTTTTAGAACTTTTAAAGGGGAACAATTTCGCGATACATGATTTTTGCGTAACTTTCAACGTTTACGCAGCGCACGCAAGGAAAGCTCTAAAAAAATATATTTTCCCGTTTATGCAACATTTTTCATTGCTGCTCCACTCCTAATAGTCATAGCGTGATGTAATATAGCCTATAGCCTTCCTCAATAAATAGACTATTCAACACAAACATAATTTTTCAATCCGAACCAGTAGTTCCTGAGATTAGCGCGTTCAACCAAACAAACAAACTCTTCAGCTTTATAATATTATAGTATAGATAGTTATAGATGACCGCGGGGGTGGAACAGAAGCCTCAGTGACCTCTTAAAGCATACTGCAACGTTATTGCAGTTTTCAAGCGCTGTGACGCAAAAGAATGAGACCCCAGAAAGTAAGTTAATACATACCGCACTCTAGCAATGTACACAATACGCTATGACGGTGACGGAATCTCGGACCATCTCTCTCGCATACTTATCTTATTTTTTAATATTATTCACTATAGTTTGACTTTGTTTTTCTTAAACTATTTTTGACTTTTACGAGAGTACTGTAGTGGCACTGTATGACATTGTGGAAATTGAAACTTTTACCTGATGTAGTTAACTTATATTTTTTATTTTGTTTTTTTTTGACATGTGGTTGTCTTCTATATTTTTTGCGTTTATTTGTAATGGAAAGTGTCCTGCTATGATAGGGCATTTTCCAATATTTTTGACGCTGTAAGGGAGAAAAGAGCTGGACACTTGCCGAGTTATTTATTATTCAGAAGATCAAACACGCACAGATTCTTTTGTCATCTGAGTAGTTTTCTGTACAACAGAATAAATTTTTCTTTATGTATTTACCCCTTGAACAAAGTACAATGTAAAAAAACTGTACAAGAGTGGCTAAAAGGGAAAACTTATGATGACACAGAGAAATTATTATTAGTAATTACATAATTTTTAAGACCATGTAGAAAATGCTAATTAAGTAGAGCAATTAATCATATTATTAGAGTACTTTTCAGTTCCGCATTTAAAATAGTTAGTCATTATTATTGTGTAAATGTTTTATTGTAGAATAAGCCAGTGCTTATAAAATAAACAGAACGTCAGTACGTTCTGTTATAGATAGATACCTAATACACAGGCAATATAGTTTGCTTAGCATAGGTATTACGTAATATATATTATTATATACACTAACCCAATTACTTAACTTTTTGTATCTAGGCTAAGTTTTTTATACAGCAATAAATTATCTTATCTCTCTTATCTTATCTTACTTGCCGGTTCTTCTCAGTACAAGGTCTCCCGCCCAGAGTAGACTTACGAACCGATGGCATAGTGACATTCACAAGAGCTACATGTAGCCTAAACTGAATAAATGATTTCGAATTTTGAATCTCAGACCAGTCCGAGCGTAGTTGTTGCGAGATACCGTGTGCGTGAGTAAGAGAAAGGTTGTCTAAAAACCGCAACAACACTGCTACAATACTGCTTTATGAGCTCGTGGTAAGTCAGTTCTCAATTGGGGAACGCGCACTGGAAGATAGGGTAAAAAGGCCTTTCACAAGGTGGACCGATGATTGGTGAAGGTCGCTGGGTAGCCGCTGCATGCGAGCACCACAAAACCCGTCGTTGTAGAGATATTTGGAAATTCCTTTGTCTAGCAGTGGACGTGCTTCGGCTGATATGCTGATGACGATGAGGTTTCTAGGTAAAGTGGCTTTCTTCGAGAGATGATGGCCAATTTCATACCCAAAACGTAATTTTAAAAATAAATTATTAGAACTGACCGTCTCTGTCGAGATCGCCGGCGAACAGGTCCACGATGCTGTCGCCGCTGGTGGCGTTCTCCCACACGTAGTGCGTCAGCTCGAACAGGTCCGTCTTCGCCGCGGGGATCTTGTTGTTCGTGTCGATTATCTCTATTTCAATCTGTAACAGAATTTCATAATATATTTTTTAACACCTTATGCGCCATATGACTGACAAACAATTGATTTTCTATTGTGTCTAGGCCCGACGGCGGGCGGTCAACCTGTTGAGTGATTAACAAGAAGTTATTGAAAAAAAAACACAAATGTTGAAAAAATTTCCACGAGCAGGAGCCCGCCGAAATTATTCAACACTTTTTACTTTGAAAGCCAAAGGCGCCCATTCAATGTCAACAACTACCGTCACTAACATCCGATCATAATATTTTTACAAATATTAAAGATCAATTAAGAAGTAAGCAAGCTATTTATAAAATGTTCAAATAATTTTTAACGCAAATTTTGTTTGTGGGCGGGCGCGCCTTTGGCTTTCAAAATAAAAGGTGTTGAATAATTTCGGCGGGCTGGTTAGAACTACGATAGCTCAATTAGAAGAGCACCTGACCCGGAATGTCAGAAGGGTGCAGGTTCAATTCCTGCTCGTGGAAATTTTTTCAACATTTGTGTTTTTGTAATTTGTTCGCAAAAAAATTTGCGTTAAAAATTATTTGAACATTTTAAGAAGTTATTGACTACATTCAAACCCATTAACTCACAGCAGCATTCTTTTAGATCTCGCAACGATGTAACAGGATTTCGCGGAATGAAGGGGTTAAAGATTGTGCTTGTTAGGCAATGTTCTTATATGCCTAGTGTTCAGCTAGAAATGGCTGACCCCAATAGTAAGACGTTTATAGGCAAAAGACGATGATACTCACATCACCAGGCGTGTTCCAGTAGGTGGGGTCGGGCGGGCACTCGTCCTCCAGGCAGCGGTCACTGGCCACCACTGTGTAGTAGAGGTGGTACCGTGGAGGCACGTCAGCGTCGATCTTCTGGTCTGCGTCCACGGTGATCTGCCCCGACACAAGGTTGATCGTCACTAATCCATCGGGGGTGTTGTTGCGAGGGCTAGAAAGAACAGATCAGCATTTTAATTAAGTATAACATTGATTGATCAGAGTTTAAGATCCTTAAGTCCTCGCGCGCCATATGTACGCACGGTCGTACACAAGGTGGCCCGCTAATTATACCTACAGCGCGGGACGGGTTAATTAGTTGCTAGAATTGATGTCCGGTTTGGGCCTCCGGTTGATTACCACCGGAATCAAACCATAGGCTTACACGTCGAAGACAACTTCAATGAACCAGGAGGACGACGGAATACGTTTTGAGCTTCTGAGGACATTTGAGCACCAGCTACTAAAATATAAAGGGCTCTTCGGTACTTTGGGGACACAAAAATGAGTTGATGATGATGATGATGATAAAGTTGAAAAAATTACTAGGGAATCTGGGCTGCAGGGGAGTCGGATTTTGGGAGCGGAAAACTTGAAGGCACCTCCAATCTAAAGTCCTCTAAAGACATCGACTCGGGTCGACCGTGTCGTTGTGACCGTGGAGGTAGGTAATACTTACACTATGGAGTAATGAACGTTGTTATAGAGCGGGCCGTCGATATCAGTTGCGAGCACGGAGCCGATCACAGTGTCGCTGGCGGAAACCTCGCGCACCAGGAAGGTCTGCTGCAGGGTGCCGGGCGCGAAGATCGGTGCATTGTCGTTCATGTCGATAATGTTGATCGTGAATATTGCTGTGGAAGATTTTGTTAAAATGAATGGTGGTTAAAACACTGCCATAAATAAACAAGTGGCTTGGTGATAGAATTTTGCACAGAATCTCTTTTTTCAGATAGCTGATAGGGTATGAAGTGTTCAAGATCTAAAGAATCACTGGATTCTTGTGCTTCATTGCCGATTACTATCTAGCTCTGAGTTCGATCACTACGGCTTGGGGAACTTTAGTTTCTCGTCGCGCCTAAAAGCCCGACACTATAAAGGCCGGCTGCGAAGAACAGCAATCTCTTTTCAATAAAAACTTTTTGTACCTTATATGCCTGATGGTCAGACGATATCGGCGATTTGGCGAGTAAGGCAATGGATGAGGCTCGCACGGGATCGGCTAAGTTGGCGTAATTATGGGAGGCTTATACCCAGTAGTGGTCACGGGCTGAAGAAAAAATGTTTCCCACACTCACACCAATTATCTAGCCCCAAGAAATCACATCGGATAAACATACTTAATGTACTTAAATACATACTTATTATACATAGGAAACACCCAGACCCGAAGCAATTTAGAAAAACAGGTATTTCTAAATTGATCCGACCGGGTATCGAACCCGGGACCTCAGAGATGGCGACACCATGAAAACCGGTGTGCAAGCCACTCGACCAAGGAGGTCGTCGATAATAATAATGTTGATGATAATAACGCCAGCTTCCATTCTCACCCTCGTCGTAGTCGTCGCCGTAGATCGTGTTGAGGTCCCGCACCCTGACGCTGAGGTACAGCACCTCGAACTCCTCGAAGTCGATGGTCACGCCGTCCCTGATCTCCCGCGCCTCGACCACGCCCCTGGCCGCGCCCTTTTTGTCCTCGTCGTCGTATATGGTTACAATCTCCACACAACTAAAATTAAACAGAAATAGGAATGTGAATGTGAATGGAGTTTCATTTATCGTCTGTCGTACGTACTCACCACAAAATGCACTTCCATGCATCAATCAATGTCAATCAGAGTCAATGTCAATTCCATGCATATTGAAAATAGGTTCGACGTCTGCAAACAGCTTGTTTAATACATTTTGGATTCACCTATTTTTTTATTTGAATATGACATGGTCTGGTCTGGTATGGTATTTAAATATGACATGCTCGAAAGGCACTGACCAACTTCACGGACCGCTCGAACAGTCGTCTTACCTACTTAAAGACACCGTCACTACTCAAGCAGTTGTTTTCAACTACTGAAGCTGGATATTCGACTGCAAGAAGCCTACTGCATTGCACAAATTAGCGCGTCGCTATCATGTCAACGCCAGGGGTGAAGGGCGAAGGTTATGACTGCACAAGAGCAGTCGACAGCTCAGTATATTTGAAAAAAAAAACAAAGTGTTGAAAAATTCCACAAGCGGCATTTGAACCCGCACTATGACATGCCGGGTCAGGTGCACTGCCAACTATGCTATCGTGGCTCAATCCAACTCGCCGAAATTAATCAACACTATCTACTTTTACTTTATAAGCCAAAGGAGCCCTATTCAATGTCGACAACTACATCATCAACATCCGATCTTAATATTTTTACAATCCCCGGTATGCCCTGGGTAAGGGTTATGGAAATTTTTCAACACTTTGTCTTTTTTTCTAATTGTAATTTGTTCGCAACAATATTTGCGTAAAATTAAATTGCGTCGTGTAGTCCAATGAATAGAAGATTGTAGTTCGCTATGCAGTCGCAGCTTGAAGCGGTCGGTCACGACACGACTGCATCAGAAGGCTGCTCAAAGTTAAAGGAGCTTACTCGAGGAACTCTCGGATTGCTGTAGGGCGCCCTTGCTTGGTGGCCCAGGTGTCTTCCCAGTTGATGTCGAACACCAGGTGAGCCGTGGTGTCGGGGTCGGTGGCGAGGATGCCTTGCTCGATCACGTGGCCCGTAGGGACGTTCTCCTCGACGCTGGGGCTGGCACGCGGCTACGGAATCATGGCAAAATATATGTATATATACGTAAAGAAAAAACTTTGTACCTCTTTTTAAGGATAGGAAGGATGGATAGGGAGAACGGTCCATAAACCACCAAGCGGGCCAAGTGCGGATTAGTGGTTGTTAACGATTGCAAATGCAGCCGGGACCAACGGCTCTACATGCCTTCCGAAGCACGGAGGAGCTTGAGATGATACATTTTTGGTCACCCATCCGATGCCCGGCCTTTGCGAAAGTTGCTTAACCTCAGCACTCGCAGACCGGGCGCGATAACCACTGCGCCATCGAGCTCCTCAGCTACCACCGTCTTATCCAAATATGTCCCAGCAGTGGGGACATAAATGAGCTGATGATGATGATGATGATGGTGGTAGCTAGTCCGGCGGACAAACAAGCCCTAACCAAAATTATATCTTATTACATATTATTTTTTTAAATAAATAAATAAAAGTGAAAAAGAATTTAAAATAAATACCAGACGTAGCGTAGGCGGTTTGTTGTTGACATCCTCCAGATGTATCACAAGCTGGGTGGTGGTGGTGTGGTGATTACCGGTGCCGAGAGTGTCATCCGCTCGCACCTGCAACGTCATGGTTCACATTAAAAGCGCTAGTATCTGTTTCTGTGTGCGTTACCTCAGCGGAATGTTGACGAATTTCTTGGATTCGTGATATAGAGTAATTAGTGCCTTCATCTCATGTAATTGTGCCCGAAATCTTAAATTTGTGCGTCCAGTAGTTTTTGAGATATTCGCGAAAAACAGATTCCGCTGGCGTAACTCTACTTTTCTTACGTTTCACTACTTTTTATGTGAAGACGCGTGTACTTGTATATATTCACGCAACTTGTTTCCATAAGTGCAATAACATTGCAGTAATCCTCCCTTTAAGGTAAGGCCCCAGCTAAATCTCTAAAATGGAAAGTTCTCCCGGACTTTCCGTGGACCCATGTCCAAAAATGTAAAAATAAAAAATATGACAACTTCTTGCGTGTGCGTGACTTAAAAAAGTATTTGGGGAATTTGTCTTCATATCTCTGCGTATGTTAAGGGGTCAAGAGCGAGACCCCGTAAGCCCCCTTCCCACTACACCTTATATACGCCCAGCCACCCTTGATGATAATGATGATAAAAACTGTAGGTAAGCAATACTAATAGCAATATGATGGATGAGAGTAGCCGTGCTCGTAGATCGTGCTCGGTGCCCTCGGTGGCATGCACTAGGAGAGGCCTATGTCCAGCAGTGGACTAGTATAGGATAGATAGATAGGATATAGTATATTTATTTGCAACAAAACATGCACACAATTAAAACATAATACAATAAAAAAAATACAAAACAGAAAAATGAAATTTTTAATAAGTAATAATAAAAAAAGCAATTATATATACAACTACCACCAACATTGGTTATAAATTGTGTGCTGTAGCGATGCAAAAGGGTGAAAACACAGTGAAACATTTGCTCATGCAGCAAATCACTGATTTTCAGTTTCCACCCGAATAAAACCTGCGAGGTCGAGCAAAAATGTGATTAGAATTTAAATAAATTATAATAATAATGTATCGAGAATTGTTTAATAAATAAATGAATGATGAATGAGTATAGGCTGATGTGATGATGATGCTGACGAAGCAACACCACTGACCTGCACGAATAACACGTTTTGCCGGTGGTAGTCGAATGCGTCGTCGATGGCCACAAAGATCTCCCCGGTTTCCTCGTCTATCCGCATCGTGTCCACGGCGTTGCCCATTAGTGTGTGTCTGTCGAGGGAGTGAAACAGAAATTACAATTTACCTATTTAATATTTTTTTGTACACACATAAAAGGGTTACAAAATAAGCTCTACAAGGGCGCTGCTTATTTCCGATAATTTAATTTTATTTAAAGAGAGCTCACGGCAATACAATATATTATTTCAAATGGTCTACACATATTTCAACATATAGGCTGATAAAATGGTTCCGCATTCAAACACATGGATTATAAAAACGATTACTCGACGGTCGAAATTCGAGCGTGACTCACAAAATTTATTATGTAAAATACAAAAATAAAGTCTACCTAGTCATATTCAAAAGATAAGGTCCGAATAGTTATTCCCTGTCTTTTACTCTAATTTGAAATGACGTTTACATGACAGGAACAAAACTCCGAAAAATTCTTTGTTTTTGTACCAGCTGCATAGGCAGCCGTTGACAACCACAAATACGCACTGTGCGCAGCGCTATGGGGACATAAAATGAGTTGGTGATGATAGCGCCATCTATTGGTGACATTAAAAAGTGTCACCACATAACACGGCTATGACATTGCACATATAAATAAATAAATAAATAAATAAACTTTCCTACACTCACACCAATAATCTAGCCCAAGAGAAGCTTCGTTATGAAACTCGTTAAATGGTTACTAGACAACGGATAAACATACTTGAAATACTTAAATACATACTTATTATACATAGAATAACACCCAGACCCGAGACAATTTAGAAAAACAATAATTTCTAAATTGACCCGTCCGGGGATCGAACCCGGGACCTCAGAGATATAGCCCGTCATTGTGATAACAATACAATTGTATAGTAATATAGGACTTTGCAAATAAACTACTCATATACATAGGCTCATAACTTTTCTGCTCAAAGCACTTACTCGACTATATCTGGGGGCACGGCCGTGCCCCCACCAAGTCGAGCAAAAAAGCGTCACGGCCGTACCATCCTTTTCTCGAAGCAATTCAGACCATTTTCGACCCCCTGTAACTTCGTTGTGGATAAAACTAGAAGACTGAAATTTTCAGTAACCATGCAGGCATTGTAAAGACACGTATATTTCAAATTTCATTCAATTTGAACCAGTATTTTAAGAATTATAACGGGTCAAATTTCTTAATTTTGTCACTCACTGAATGACTCACCGATCATCAAAATTCTAAGGCACTTCTAGCAGACCTAGAAGCTTCAAATTTGGAATATAAGTAGTGTTTGGTGTATGAATCAAGGAAAAACTAAAATATTTTGCAATTTCGGTCCAGTTTTCTAGATACACCAACTGCATAAATAGCTTTGTAATCCCATATAAATGTATAGGATTACAAAGTTACATGTGCAGTTAATGAATCCACTGATTCATGTATAATATAATGGAATAATAGGTTCAGTAAATTTTTCAATATTGGCTTTATTCGTAACGATGTTTTATTTTATTTATTTTACGGCAATTATTATTATTGCGTGCGAAGCCGCGGGTTTAAGCTAGTCCCATATAAATATAGGCGCATGGTAGTGCCCCTGCCAAATCGAAAGGAAAAAAGTAGAACTGTCTCTACAAAATACAAAAAGAAATGAGATCCCATCAAAAACAATACTTGACAAAAAAAACCAAGTCTCGCAACTCAGTTGTTCTGCGGTAAAAAGTTGTGAGATCCATGTAATACCAAGTCGGTTATTAATTTATTCAGTCTCTACTTAAGCGACTTTCTGTCTTAATACGTCCAGTCTCTAAGACCACGATCGTGGTCCATAACATTCTTTAATGTTTTATATAAATATATTGAGACTTGGCCATCGCCTGAAAACACGTGTAAATTCAATCGCCTGAAAACACATGTAAATTCAACTATTTAGTGCGATGGCCAAGTCTCAATATATTTATATAAAACATTAAAGAATGTTATGGACCACGATCGTGGTCTTAGAGACTGGACGTATTAAGACAGAAAGTCGCTTAAGTAGAGACTGAATAAATTAATAACCGACTTGGTATTACATGGATCTCACAACTTTTTACCGCAGAACAACTGAGTTGCGAGACTTGGTTTTTTTTGACAAGTATTGTTTTTGATGGGATCTCACTATTATCGCGGTCGCTGGCGCGCACTGTCGCCACCGAGAAACACGTCCCGACTGTCTCGTTGAAGGAGACAGTTCAAATACAGCTCTCCAAAATCGACATAAGCACTTACCCGACTCTGTCGCCTAAGTCGCGATCGCAGGCGCGTACTGTCGCCACCGAGAAGCCCGCCCCGACTGTCTCTATGAAGAAGACACTGTAGATGCTGCTCTCGAATATGGGCTCAGTACTTACATAACTAGGTCACCAATGTCGCGGTCGGTGGCGTGCACTGTCGCCACCAAGAAGCCCGCCCCGACTGTCTCATTGAAGGAGACAGAGTAGTTGCTTTGTTCGAATATCGGTTCTTCGTCGTTCCAGTTCTCCAAATTTATGTATAGAGTCGCGGTGCCTTTGAAATCCGTTCTATTCGTGTCTGTCGCTATCAACTGATAAGACAAATTTGTATTATTGTAAACATTTTAGTCACAGTTTTATTTAAGCGTTAATAACCGGTCCCGCCCGATCATCTAAATGCCACTACACATTTACAGAATATACCTATGTACACTAAATATGCACACTAGTTTAGGCCCAAGACCGTACTCGTAGAACAAGGGTACAACGAGCCGGTCCACACGCGCTCTATACCGGGTACAGACATGTACCTGGGCGCTTCTCCCCACCACTACGGCCCGGTCAACCCGAGCCGAGGTCCGAGCCTTTAGAGGCGCCCTCGGGTTGTTCCGCTCCCCGATTCGATCTGAATCCCTCGGAGAATCTAATAGGGCACGGCGTCACGTGTGTGATGCCGTTTCCTCTAAAAACCTCCGAAGGTGCTTCGTTTCACACGACTTGAGGAACCTTTCATTTTGTGAAGGTGAAGCTAAAAATACCGTTTGAGGCAATCAGCAAATTCTCTCCAAGAATAAAAGTCAATAGCCGGAAGGATTTATGCTAGGGTTGAATGTGAAAAATTGTAGTTCAGTCCCCCATAGCGCCCATAGACTACTGACGTGAACCCATACATGACTCAAGCCTTTTTAGCTTTCTAGGTTAACAGGATGTGTTAATAGAGCATTTCAAAGTCAAAGTCAAATCATTTTATTGAACCTTGTGCAACAATAAGTGCCTTCACAGGCTGACATGAATAAGTGCCTTCACAGGCACTTATTCATGTCAAAACTATAAATCAAAAAACTAAAAAAATTGTTTAGAATAAACTACTAAATCTACTAATAATAAAAATAATCCCTCCATCGTATATGTTCTCATGTAAAACTTTTGTAGTAGTCCACTGCTTTGTGTGGTTTGAGTGGTTAGCGGGCGGATTTAACAAAAAACCCATCTACCATCAAAACAGAAGAATAATATCATAATAATAATATCACTGCTGAAAATCTCTGGATCTGATCTGAACACCGTGGTTGCATTGCACCCTTGGGCCACAGTCAGCTGTCAGTTGTCAAATTGCATTCTTTATTTAGTTCCTACTCGAAGGTGCTACGTCTTCACCAGCATGTTAAGTAGTAATAAGGCCCAAATAGAAGCGCACGTCACCCGGAATCCGCTACTACTGAGGAACTGAACAACCTTATCTCTAATTGTTGGAAAACCACAATGGTACTAACTATTACATCAGGTGCACTTAAAACAAGCCCTACCTTGAACCAAACGGAGTATAAAAAAGTATGGGGAAATGTATGCTGGGATTCGAACCTGGAAATTCTGGATCAGAGAGACCACAGAAAAATTAAAAATGAAAATTTAAAAAAAAATAAAAAATTGAACACATTTATTCAGTTTAGGGCTGATTTTTCAATCATCGGATAAAACTTATCTGTCTGATAAAGTATTACGCAATCAAGCTAAAATGTCACCTGATTAAAAAGAAAAGTCCTGTTATGACAATACATTTTTAAAATATACTTTAGCAAACGAATAAGTTTTATCCGTCAATTGAAAAATCGGTCCTTAAGCTACAAATAGGTCTTATGAACGGCATTATGTAATGCTCTAAGGCATTACGATGGCATAGTGACATTCATAAGAGCTACTTGTAGCCTAAACTGAATAAAATGATTTTGATTTTGATTTTGATTTTATGCCATCGGTTCGTAAATCTACTCTGGGCGGCAAAAAAAAAACAATTATCTTTCGAGTCGGTTCTCCGAATATTCATTACCTCCAGCACGATATTCTGGAAATCAGGGACCTCGTAGTCTAGTAAGTGGTGGTTGACGGTGCCCATGAAGAAGGTCTGCCTCTGGTAGCCCTCCTGCGGAGCTACGTAGAACGCGGCCGCCGCGCCAGGCGGGAACACGTCTCGCAGCTCCACGGTGTACCGGGCGTTCTCACCCTGGCACAAGCAAATCAAAATCATCATCATCGTGTCAAGTGCGAGTTTCATTCACCAATCGTTAACGTTAACTAAGGGTATGTTCCGATATGCACTACGAGCCTGTAAGGTGTGACGTCAATTTAGTATACTGCGAAGCCGTTCCTTTATAGTTAGCTATACTGGTTACTGTTTAAAACGGAACGCAGTTCAGTATACTGTCATCCATGCTGTCATCCATGTCATTTCTGGACGCTGTTGATTACGTGATCAAAGCACTGAGAGCTCCTTACCTCCAAAATGCCAGTGCTTACAGTACAAAAATGGCGTCATAATATATTTTCCTAGGATACTGCGGCAGTATATTGTCAGTCCATAACGGAACAAATTTCTCGTAAGAGCACTGTCCAGTGCTCGCAGTGTATATTGGAACATACCCTAAAACGAGAATTTATATGGCAGAATTTTAACTCTTCTCATATGTCGCCAGGATGCGCTGTTTTAATGCCATACTAATTTACGTTTTTGTAAATGTAATTGAATGAATACTGATAGTAAACAAAACTCAGACTAGACACTCTGTATGCAGGCTGTTTGGTCATACCTTTTAAATCCCGAATATGGCAGATAGGGTCCCGTGTATGAAACATGTTAGGCTTAAACGAAAATGATGAAATAAAATAAATTTAAGTTTTTGTATGGAAAAATAAATCTAATTATAATGATAAACTTGTATTCTTAATTGTAAATAAAACAAATAATACTCGTAATAAAAGCGTTTATTTATTATTACACCTTTTATGCAGAAAACGGGTAAAATAGTCCCTTTTCCTACTTTCACTTTCGATTGGCAATTTAATTCAGTATCAAACTATACTTTATTATATATTAGCTTTATTAATAACGATTAGATAGCTTTATTAATAACGATTCCAATGATATAAGTTTTTTATATAGTCTCCATACAAATTTTTATAAAAATTGACATTTTAATGAGTAGCCGGAAGTAATACGGAAGTAATGTGACAGATGACGTTTAATGGTCAAGATGGCCGCGAGAGTTGAGTGGATATTATGGTTTTGCATATTATTACGGTGTTTTGCATACTTGGTTGCATTTGCATGTCTATGTTTTGGGATAATACACATATTACAAAATATCCTGTACAAACATTTTAAATAGCAACAAATTGTCATTTAGATGATAAAGAAAATATGCCTCGGTGGACAGTGGCCGCGTGGTAAAGCGAGAAAGTTTCGTAGCCTAGTTTCTTACGGCTTCATCTCGGCACAAGGTTTAATACCAGAATTTATATTTATATTTTTTTAGTAATCCCTTCGCTCAACTTACCAAATCCCTGTCATGAAATCCGAAAACTTCTCCAAAGTCTAGTGTCAGTGGTGTCTCCTCCAAGATAGTGGTGCGGTACTCCTTCGACGGCACCAGCGGCTCCGGGCGTTGGTCGTTGATGTCGTTGACGATGATGACGACGTCGGCTTCCACGTAGAACGACTCATTGTCGTGCTTGTACGCCACGACGGTCAGTTGGAACAGCTCGCGCTCGAGCTTGTCGCGGTCGATGTAGTCGACATAGAGAATTGCTCCCGTATGATCTCCCACAGTTTCGATGGAGAAAAACGTGTCTGCAAGGTATTGTTAAAAATAGATTTAGAAAATGAATTAATGAATTATTTTATTCACACATTTTTTATTGATATTGTCTAAGCATTTGTCCTCCAACCCACCAGGATGTGGCTTAAGATGTTACATGCTAAAAGAGAAAATGCTTATTCACTTATGCCTTGCAGAGACTTAGGTTTTAGTGACCAGGGAACACATGTGCAGGTAGCACATAGGTACCACAGTTTAAGATACAATATCTTACTCTACGTCCATTCTTCTCCACAGCTAAAAAATTTACGTCCTGATTGGGGTAGTAGGTAAAAAAAATATGGACGATTTAAAAGCACTTTTATTTGTTTTCTAAAGTTTACGCGAACACTACACATTTAAATGAAACAACTTTTACGGATCTACTCGCGTTTATTTTATTTTACATTATTTAATGTTTATCCTGACGTTTCGGATCCTTTGCAGGGTCCGTGGTCACAGGGAGACTGAGGACACTTTTATTTGAATAAAAAAATTGACTTTGACTTTATTGGTACCAATATTGTGGCTATAAAAGTTACATTCATGTATATATTCGAGTGTTTATGTTCGAATAAACACTCAAGTTCACTCACTCAAATCACGCTCACTCAAGTTAACTTACGTAAAATTTTGGTTATTGAGGTCATAAAGCATATAATTTTACATGTAAAAATCCAATAATAATGATAATAAGACCTACATATTGCCAAATATCTTATTTAATAATAAAAAAAATGGCAACTGCCCAAAAATTAATAAATATAAACTTATATAAAAACTAAATAATTGGATTATCTCGAAAACGGTTAGGTTTAGGGTAGAGTGTTCCATAGTTAAATCAGTCAGAAACGATGGGAACTACGGTCGACTTTTCCTGTAATTTTGTATAAATGTAAAGATATAACCCATTGTTAATTGTACAATTGCACTGCGACTAAGTACTCTAGTAGTAGGTAGCTAGCGATTTGTGCCCCTAATACAAAATTATCAAGCGCATTAAGAGCAGTCGCGTTGCAATTGTACAATAAACAACGGTTGCTTTTTTCGGTATGTATTATGCTTCCTTCTGGGTCTCTTTATTTTGTGCCATAATATTCTATTATATAAATTGGGAGATCACCAAACCTGTCTCCGCAGTGATAATAGAGTAGTTGATGGCCTTGTTGATGCCGGTGTCGCCGTCTATTGCGCGCAAGGTGAACTGCTGCGTGGTCTTCTCGTCGAACCTCTTCACCGCGAAGATCTCCACCCAGGTCGGCGGCCGGTGCTCCACGTTCACCACTTGCACCATCATCGTCACCGACGCGTTGTTGGGCAGGGAGTCCTGCCGTGTCAAATCAGTGATAAATTTTTTTGTGTGACAAAGCGCATTTTTAATTACGCATGCATACACAGGAGAGGAGAAAAGTGGAGCTCGATGGCGCAGTGGTTATCGCGCCCGGTCTGCGATTGCTGAGGTTAAGCAACTTTCTCAAAGGCCGTTCAATGGATGGGTGACCAAAAATGTATTAACTCGAGCTCCTTTGTGCTTCGGAAGGCACGTAAAGCCGTTGGTCCCGGCTTTATTAGCAGTCGTTAACAACCACCAATCCGCACTGGGCCCGCGTGGTGGTTCATGGCCCGTTCTCTCTATCCATCCATAGGTAGGCTCGTGCCCCAGCAGTGGGGACATACAGGATGTTTGGTAATATGTGTATATTCCCGAAACGTACCCATGTTAACATGTCTATATAAATACTATGCCAACGTCAGGAAATGGAAATTGTAAAAAAAAATTCGACTTTCCATACTAACTCGATCAGCTGATGGGTCATTTTGTATGGAGAGTCGAAATTTTTAACAAATTTTGAACTTGTTAACATGGGTTTGTTTCGGGAATATACACATATTACCAAACATCGAGTGTTTAACACAGTGATCCATCGTACGGAACCAGTTTTTTTCGCTATAAAATTAATGTAGATTGTAATTGAAGTTTTACGAGATGACCGTTAGGAAGAAGGTGGTCTGTTTTGAATCGCTGCTTAAGTTAAAAATAAGTTGCTATTAACCTTATTTTAATGATTAATGATAAATGTTCAAATAATTTTTAACGCAAATTTTGTTGCGAACAAATTATAAACACACAAATGCTGAAAAAATTTCCACGAGCAGGATTTGAACCTGCACCCTTCTGACATTCTGGGTCAGGTGCTCTTCCAATTGAGCTATCGTGGTTCTAACCAGCCCACCGAAATTATTCAACACTTTTTACTTTGAAAGCCAAAGCCGCCCATTTAATGTCAACAACTACCGTCACTAACATCTGATCATAATATTTTCAGCACTTGTGTTTTTATAATTAGTTCGCAACAAAATTTGCGTTAAAAATTATTTGAACATTTATAAATAGCTTGCTTACTTCTTAACTGATCTTTAATATTTGTAAAAATATTATGATCGGATGTTAGTGACGGTAGTTGTTGACATTGAATGGGCGCCTTTGGCTTTCAAAGTAAAAAGTGTTGAATAATTTCGGCGGGCTGGTTAGAACCACGATAGCTCAATTGGAAGAGCACCTGACCCGGAATGTCAGAAGGGTGCAGGTTCAAATCCTGCTCGTGGAATTTTTTTCAACATTTGTGTTTTTTTTTTTATTCATGATAATTACCCCTATTTTCACTGGTCCTTATCGAACACTGTTTTTTTTGGAGAGAGTTTGCTTATTGAACTAAATGTCCTTTATAGCGTTCTTATGTATTATATCTGTGTTTAAATGTTTTTTATATTTTTTTAAATTGTGTAATAATAATTTAGTGTTTAATGTAATAATAATAATGATGATATTGTTTTTTTTATATTCTGTATGTTAGTTATGTAATTGGGTCCATCCCGTGTAACTAATAATAATAAAAAAATAAATAAATAAATAAAAATTATTGCCTCGAACGGGCATTTTCAGCTTCACCGAGCTTTTTGGGGGCGGCCTGAAATTTAAAGGGTTTGTCACAAGCCGTGTGAAACGAATCACCTTCGCAGGTTTCCTAGAGGGAACGGCATCACGCACTAATGCGTGTCCCCGAGCCCTACTAGATTATCCGAGGGGTTCGTAGAAAGTAGATGGCTTGCATATGATGCTTAGGAGTTGTTTCGACTTAAATACGCACGGACGCAATGGTGGAATAGAGAAACCATCATCAGCTCATTTATGTCCCCACTGCTGGGGCACGAGCCTTCCCTACGGATAGATAGGGAGAACGGGCCATAAACCACCACGCGGGCCCAGTGCGGATTGGTGGTTGTTAACGACTGCTAATGCAGCCGGGACCAACGGCTTTACGTGCCTTCCGAAGCACGGAGGAGCTCGAGATGAAACATTTTTGGTCACCCATCCAATGACAGGCCTTTGCGAAAGTTGCTTAACCTCAGCACTCGCAGACCGGGCGCGTTAACCACTGCGCCATCGAGCTCCGAGAAATAGAGAAACACACGACTTTAAATTTTTACTCGTTATAGAACGTGCAACCCACGGTCTTGGTTATATCGTCCACCCATCCCGCCGGTGGCCGTCCCCTTTTTCTATATCCGCTTCTCGGCCACCACTCAGTCAGCATTTTGTTTCACCTGTCGTCACTCCGTATGGCCAAGTGTCTTGCCCAACTCCACTTTAACTGCGTATGGTCTAGCTAGATTAGCACAGAATCAAGGCGAATGGCATAAGCAAATAGACGCCTAGTCGGTTGAGAGCGGCTGATGATGATAATGATGATGTTGATAAACATACTTACAAAAGCATGCACGGTGAAGATGTGCAGTTGGCTGTCCACGAAGTTTAGGGGCCTCGTGATGCCGACGGTCATGTACATCCTCATCCACTCGTTGGGGATGTTTTCGCCTTCCATGTAGAATATTTCGCTGTCGTTGCGAGCGCTGTCGATGGCGAACCTCATGAAACGGGTGCTGATCTCCCCATCGATGTCCCGAACTTCGTACGTGCATTCGGTCAGCCGTGCTTCACCGAGTTCCTGCAGATAAAACCGTTTTTCGTGTTAACAATCTGCTAAAGAGCAGCCCATCTGATTCTAATTGAGATATGATATTAATTAACCTTATCGGTAATTATATTTTCGAGCCGTTTGGGGTTGAAACCCTCGGGCCGCGGGGTCCGAATGCTCATGTTTTGTTTAATGACATCTCCAAACGGCTGGTTGACACTTCCCATGACCCAAAGGCTGGCTTTTTCCTTGGCCGGAGACTAAGCATTGCCATTCAACGTGGAAATGCCGCCAGTCTCTTGGGTACTTTACCAGTCGACTGCGAGGCGGAGGAATTTTTTGACGCCGTATTTTAGTTTTGTAATAATTTTAGTTACTTTAGGTTATTATAATCTCAGATTTTAATTTTGTAATTTTCAATAATAAATAAAAATATTGACTTGTAACACCGGGCTTGCAGCGTAAATCACAAACTACTAGAAAAATTCAACGAGTCTTCTGGGGCCTCGGTAGCTCAGCGGTTAGAGCATTGGACCGGTTATCCAAAGGTCGTGGGTTCGATTCCCATTCGAGCTTCCTGAGGCTGGTTGATTTTTTCGTAAAAGCTTGTAAGGTACTTTTGAACTACGTTTGTGCTCTAAGACGTTTGTCATCAATTTGTATTGTTTTAGTTTCTTGTGTAGATTTTTTTTATTTTAACGAGACCTTTTTTATATTTCTGTCCCATCATTGTGAAGGTAGTAACACCAGGCAGGCAGGCAGGTTTAACAAAAATCAGTTCTATAACAAACTGTGCGACGGTGTTTCCCTACGGACCGGGCGTAGGGAGTAGAAAAGACGTCCCATTGCGGATGCTCGATAAATATCTATATTTTTGAATATCGATATTAGCGCATTGATATATCGATTCAACCCGATATTATCGAATCATCAAATACAAATACATAAAAATCTACATGTTTAATCAAATATCGATATATACACAGTCGATACATTAGCAAATATCGATATTTCGATCGATTTTATTTGATACATTTTTTAAAAATATCTTATAAGACAGCTCTTGACCTCGATCTCGCCTGATGGTGAGCGTAGATGAGGTCTACGATGGAGCGAGCCACCAAATAGAACATCGTATAAGTACATAAAATATCGTATCGAAATTGAATTTATGATTCACGTTTAATTTTGATTTAGACACAAATACTGAACTTACATTTAATACATTCTTATTATTCCTTATATAATTTCGTACTGAATAAATACAGTATAGATACTGTTATGTAGGGGACCACGGGACAAGTGAAACACAGAGCTGCTGTTTACGCACTGCGTGTATTTGCTAAAGAGCGCTGTCACACACACAGAGGTACACCGTATACACACAAGCATACATGACAATTCCTCCCCTTTTAGATAATACTTATATACTAATTCTCTACTTAGGTACATGCTTCGACTGTGGGATGATTGCTGTTCCGATTAGGCGCTTACTAGGTGCTTACGACGTATCTGCATCTATGGCTTCATAAAAATCATCTTCTTCATCTGTCTGTGGACCACGCCGAACTCCTCTGCTAGTCGTCACCCAGGATGGTGATAAGTCGGTGGTCTGGCGGGCGGCCTCGGGCGGTGATGACGAAGCCGTGTTGTGGCCTGCTTCCACGGGCCGTCGGACACCTCTCGCAACGGTCACCCAGTCAGGCGGGGACCTCACCTCCTTTTCTATTGACGATGCAGTACCGATATCGTTGTCAGTGGGCGGTGGTGGCTCCGTGGATGATGGTGGGGCCGACGAGACTGTTTCCCCGTCGTCATGTGTCGTAAGCATTTCCGTTACATCCCACAGTTGTTTACTACTGTCATAACCTTTATACAACATTATTTGATTTTTGTGTTTCTTTACAACTATTGAAGTTGACCAATCTTTAATAAGATACAAACGGTTACCTATTTTTTTTACAATCACTCCTTTGCACCAACAAAACTTATCTTTATTAATATATCGTTTATATAATACATTTTGTCCAAGGGTGAATAATATATTATTACCCCCTCGTGCTTTAACCTGCGAACACTGTTTTGTTTTGACCGAATTAGCGAGCGAGGCAGTTGAGGGCGGTGGCGGCGCAGTAGATGGATGCATTATATCTAATCGCGATCTTAATTTTCTTCCAAATACTAATTGAGCCGGTGATATATTCGTGATGGAATGTATCGAGTTACGATAATCGAACATGTATTTTAATAGGTTTAATTTACTATCTCTAATATTTTTAGAACTTAAAATACTAGATTTAATGCCCTTTTTTACGACCTTTACATAAATTTCCGCTTGGCCGTTACTAGCGGGGTGATACGGCGGTGAAGTCACGTGGCAAATACCATTAAGATTACAAAAATGTTCAAAATCTTGGGAACAAAACGCCGTGCCATTATCAGTCACTATTGTTTGAGGTAACCCAAATCGAGACATAAATTCGTACATTTTTTCAATAAGCGCAACCGAAGTACAACTGCTCATTTCATATACCTCCACCCATTTACTGTACGCATCCACTATAACTAGAAACATGCGTCTGTTTAGGGGCCCTAGGAAATCTAAATGAAGTCTATGGAAAGGGTGTGGGGGGTACGGCCAGGGTGATATCGACGCCCGTGGTGGCGAGTGTCGCAGCTGGATACACGTCTCACACGACCTTATTATTTTTTCCAGAGCTTCGTCTATTCCCGGGAACCACAAACGGGAACGAGCTTCCGCCTTGGTTTTCACAATGCCCATGTGCGAAGTGTGAAGTTCATCAAGGACATTTTGACGCAAAGACTTCGGTATAACTGCCTTGTGCCCTCTCATTAAGCATCCATTTTCGTATGCTAGCTGTGATTTACATAAATAATATGGTTTTATTGATTCATCTTTAATTTTATTAGGCCATCCTTTTAAGACGAATTTAATGACTCTGCTTAACACTGCATCTTTTAAAGTCGCATCCCGTAACGCTTGAACAGTTATCGGCAAGGTCCCGTGTGTTACAAAGTTTACATAAGCGGCGCGCTCGCACGATGACGCATCGTCATCGGCCGCTTCCCCCACTGTGCCCGGGGGCGGCGCCGGCGCGGGCGGCGGGGGCGCGGGCAGGCTCGCCCGCGACAGGTAGTCTGCGCAGTTATCTTTACTTTTTACATATTCTATTGCATAATTATAGGCACTTAAAAATAAAGCGTATCTCTGTAATCGGTTCGCCGATATTTCTGGGATACCTTTGTTCGGTCCAAAAATTGATAGCAAAGGCTTATGATCAGTACGCAGTACAAACGGTGTGGACCTTCCATATAAATATTGATGGAAGCGGCGTATGCCAAATATTATTGCAGTTGCTTCCTTTTGTATCTGTGAATATTTTTTCTCAGCGCTATTTAGTGTGCGCGACGCGAAAGCAACTGGTTTCTCCTGCTGGTCACAATCTATTTGTGATAAAATTGCTCCTAGCCCGCTAGGAGAAGCATCTACCGTTACAATTATTTTTGCGTTTGGATTAAAATGTGACAATATTTGGTCGGACGTCAACTTCTTTTTTATGTCAATAAATGCATCGTTTTCATTTTTTGACCATTTCCATTTTGAGCCCTTTTTTAACAACTCGTACAATGGAGTCAAAATTGTTGACGCGCCCGGCACAAAACATCTGTAGTAATTTGTTAATCCTAAAAAAGATTGCAGTTGATTAACGTTTGTAGGTACTGGCGCTTCTAAGATGGCTTTTACTTTTTCCGGCGATTTTTTTAATCCGTGTTTATTTATAACGTGTCCGAGATAGCTTATCTCTTCCTTAAAGAATTCACATTTATCTTTTTGTAATACGAGCCCTGCCTTTTGCAATCGCTGTAATACCTGATGCAGCTTATTAATGTGATCAGCACGATCAAATCCCGTGATCAGGACGTCGTCCAACAGGCATAAAACGCCGCTAATGCCCGCTAGCAATCCCTCCATAACTCGTTGGAATATAGCCGGCGCGGACGACAAACCAAACACTAATCTAGTGTATGCAAAAAGGCCGCGGTGTGTATTAACGCATGTATACCTTTGTGACTCCTCATTTAAAACCAGTTGATTATAAGCCATAGATAAGTCAAGCTTAGTAAAATGCTGTCCACCGTGAAGCTTTGCAAACAACTCGTTTATCGTAGGCAACGGGTACTGGTCGACAACTAATAGTTTATTAATGCTAACTGAATAGTCAACGCAGAGACGGACCGACCCATCACGTTTTAAAACCGGCACTATTGGAGACGCATACTCTGATTGATCCACTGGCCGCAAAATACCTAGCATAACTAACCGATCGATTTCTTTGTCTACCTTGTCTTTAAGCGCGAATGGCATTGTGCGGGCTTTAATAAATACAGGTTTAGCATTTTCTTTAAGCCGTAATTTCACCTCGTATTTATTAAAGCGCCCTAGTTTTCCTGAAAAGATATCGGGATACAGTAGATGCAAAGACTCGATTTCGTCAGCTTTAAAAACATTACAGTTATATACCGGTGACAGCTGTAAGCCAAAAGTTGATATAAAATCACGGCCGAGCAGTGGCGGCCCGCCGTTGCGTACAACGTATATAGCTCCCGACAGCATCCCCATAATAAATCGGTCTCGCAGCGCCTCTTCAACATTAGCAAAGTTGCATCGCGCTGTGAGCCCACGCAGTCGCGCCGCCCATTGCGACGCCGTTTCGGTTGGCAACTGAGTAGCCGCATAAAAACTGTGACGTTCTCCGAACCCGACTTGCTTTGGTGTAAAATGGGTGTCCAAAAGCTGCACGATATCCTCATAAGGCTCCGCCTCCAACGTCTTTGGAAGGGCGAGGTCGGT
The DNA here is from genome assembly GCA_963082485.1 of Eudonia mercurella. Classification (NCBI taxonomy): domain Eukaryota; kingdom Metazoa; phylum Arthropoda; class Insecta; order Lepidoptera; family Crambidae; genus Eudonia; species Eudonia mercurella. Next base: position 2,133,138 of record OY720031.1, read on the forward strand.
CGCTAATCTGTAGGTATCTTCCGTGAGTGCGCTGAGTAATATCGCTCGCCGTTTCACTCCCAACGGATCCTTCACCGTGTCGATGTCGTTCGCGATGAACCATTGAGTGATCCTGCCCTTAAATGCCCTCCAAGTTTGCTGGGTATGATCAAAAGTAGAAATTACGCCAAAGGTTAAAGACATTTTTTTTTTTTTCGTTGTGGGTAATCGTCGCCAATTGTTATGTAGGGGACCACGGGACAAGTGAAACACAGAGCTGCTGTTTACGCACTGCGTGTATTTGCTAAAGAGCGCTGTCACACACACAGAGGTACACCGTATACACACAAGCATACATGACAATACGATATATCGAAATTGTCGTACAACCTTTCGATATATCATACATATCGGAAAAAAATATCGATATATTTTTGACATAACATCGCTACATCCCATCGCGTAAAAAGCGCAAAGCTTACGGGTATAGAGCACGGTTCCAAGGCTTGGATGATGGGCGCGTTGTCGTCGATGTTCACGATGAGCAGAGTCACGCCGGCCTGCAGCGGGTAGCCCTCGATGCGGATGTTGAAGTCGTACCTTTGCATGCCAGGTGTTTCGTAGTCCTGCCTGCAATTATAATTATTATGAATTAATGAATAAACATTTATTGGTAATACACGACACATACACAAAGTCACGTTAAAAAAAATAGCAACAAAAAATACAACCTTAGTGTAACATATAGTATGTGTTGATTCAACCAAAGGGCTCCGACTCAGTTTTTTTTGTTGCAACCAAGGTCACAACACTGTGATACTCTGCCCAAAATCCGTGGAGAAAACGCGCAACGTGCCTCGCGTTTAAAATTTTACTAATAATAACAAACTGCCTGCAAATTTTATGACGAATATTACGTTGGCGACATGTTCAAAGTTCGAAGTTCAAAATCATTTATTTTATTTTATTTTTATTTTATTTTATTAAGGAAACATACAGCTCTATATTACACATATAAACAATTAAAAAATATAATACAGTAGCATTTAAAGTTTCCACTGCTAATTTGTACAGAATTAACTACTTGTTGAACACCAGTGCGAAAGAAAAAATAAAGTATATATCAAATAAATCAATACAATTTTACCATCAAAATCAGGTTGAAAATATACATTTAAAATAGAAGTTTGGTTTCTCTTAACAGTCTACGAAAACGAGAAATGTTTTCGTGAAATACGTCGATGTGATTAAAAGTGCTATTGAATTCATTAAGGACTCATATAATAAAACTATTGCGTCTATAATTTGACTTACAAATTGGTACAAAAGTTTATTTATTCAGTTTAGGCTACAAATAGCTCTTATGATCGTCGTTATGCCATCGGTTCGTGAGTTTACTCTGGGCGGGAGATCTCGTACTGAGAATAACCGGCAAGAAACTCAGCAAGTGCCAAGCTCTTTTCTCCCTTATAGCGTCAAAAATATTGGAAAATGCCCTATTATAAAAGGACACTTTCCATCACAAATAAAAATACAAATTATAAAGGACAATCACAACATGTCAAAAAAAAAACAAAAGAGAAAAATTAACCAAATCAAATCAAATCATTTATTCCAGAAAACAGGTTCCATAGTGTTAGTATAATAATAATAACATAATATCAATATCGTCATCATAGTAATAATAATATGAATATCCAAGGTGATGTGGCAGTGGGCTGATCGTGTTAGCCACAGGACTGATAACAGCTGACACGTTTTCTGGAGTAGAGACCGCTTCTCGGCAGACGTAGTGTAGTGACTCCAACCTCGCATATATACGCGGGATTCTGCGTCTTTTGGTCTTTGGAGACTAAGAATTAAAGTAGGTAACCTGTTTGGTTGGGAGCCCGTCCAAATATTTCCTTGTGACGCTCTAATATGTCATCTATACTAATATTATTTATAATATACAGCTTTAGCTGAGTTTGTTTGTTTGGTTGAACGCGCTAATCTCAGGAACTACTGGTTCGAATTGAATTGAGGAACGCTATAGGCTTTATTAAATCACGCTATGACTAATAGGAGTGGAGCGTCGCTAATTTACGCGGAAGAAACCGCAGGGCCAAGCTAGTTATGTTATAAAGGTAATTAGGTAGGAAAGTACGATGATCCTATGATAACTAAGTACAAAAATCAACTTTTTTTCGACGTCTGTCTGAAAAAGAAAACATTGAAACTAATATTTTTGTATCATCAGCATCTTAGCCAAAATACGTTCACTGGTGGACAAAGGTCCAAGGATCTCTACAATGACCGGTTTTATATGGTTTGTATACGATTATTTTTGCAAAGGTATTTAAATAAAATTCGGAAGTTTTCCCTAACTTTACTCTTTACACGCGGCGGCAGATCAACCCAAATCTGTCAAATATCTCCAATGAATATTGATCCTTATGACTAAACATTAAAGTTCAAAATTGATCGTAGAAATTTGACAGTTTTGGTTAGGTTGATCTGCCGCCGACTGTACATCTTTTTTATTTTGAGAGAGTTTGATGATTTTCAGCATTTTCAGCTTCACTGGGCTTTTTTAGGGGCGGCGAGAAACTTAAAGGGTTCCTCAAGGCGTGTGAACCGAATCACCGTCAGATGTTTTCTAGAGGGAACGGCATAATGCACTAGTGCGGGTCCCTACTAGATTATCCGAGGGGTTCGCATCGGATCGGGGACCGGAACAACCCGAGGGTGCCTCTAAAGGCTCGGACCTGGGTTCGGGTTGACCGGGCCGTGGGTATGCGTACGTGCGTACGTGAGTAGGGTTTGATTTCCCAGTAAAGGGTAGTAAAAGACAACAACGCAATGGATTCTCAGTTGAAATTACCTTTGGGTGATGACCAGGTACCATCCATCATCCAGGTCATCGTCACCTTCAATTTTGCGTATCTCAGGAAGTAGCATACTGAAGTCCCCCACTAGCAAGGGTAAGGCGATGGTTGGTCTCGCCGAATCTAAAAAATAAAAACATAATAGAAAAACATTGCATAGTAAAGACAAAGGGCTACGTATATCGTGTAACTATAAAAATAAAACTGAAAACTAAAAGATTTTGAATAGCTGATTGGGGTTGCCACTGTAGGTGGTCAAACCACAGAACTAAATTGGTTTTGATTCTCTATTATTTTTTCTCAACTTGAATTCTTTAATTAGATGGAAATCAGTCCTGCTTTTGTAATAATCATGTAGTGTACACATGCTTAGGAATATAGTCTTGGAGGATTATTGAAGCAGAGAACTTCTAGAAAATATTCATGTAGACAACGCGGTTTGAAACCGGGACCAGTAGCGCCTACTAGAATTAGAGGCCAAAGCCCACATGGGGCTACAGTGCCAGGATAGTAAGTTAAGCAATAGAGACCAAGGGTATATAGCGTACCTGAGTTACCATCATAGTTCAACCTGGCGATGACGACGTCTCCTTGTATTTCTTCCTCCATATAGATGACCTGCTGGCCGGAGGAGGGGCTGTTGATGTAGTACTCCCCCATGCATACCTCCTCCCGCTCTGGTGGGGGAAGCAGCGGTCGCTCGCTCCATGCCACTCCTGAGGTAGATACGAGAATGAGAGTACGTTCAGTTCAATAGCAGTTGATGAGTCACGATATCATCATGATCAAATCATCACCAGCTCATTTCCCCACTGCTGGGACACGATGCACGAACCTTCCCCATGGATGGATAGAGAACGGGCCATAAACCACCACGCGGGCCCAGTGCGGGTTGGTGGTTGTTAATGACTGCTAATGCAGCCGGGACCAACGGCTTTACGTGCCTTCCGAAGTGCGGAGTAGGTCATTATAGCATAAGCGAGTGCACCTGACCCGGTATGTCACAGCGTAAATCCCGCTAATGGAAATTTTTTAACACTTTTCCAAATTATAGCAATTTGGGTAAAATTGCATGCAATTAAGTATTTATTTTATTTTATTTGATAGTTTTTAAGCATTTAGTTAAATATTCTGTAAATAAATGTTTTTGTTTAAAATATCATTTTTAACACAAATTTTTATGCGAACAAATTACAAAAATACAAATGTTGAAAAATTTCCACGAGCAGGATTTGAACCTGCACCCTTCTGACATACCGGGTCAGGTGCTCTCCCCATTGAGCTATCGTGGTTCTAACCAGCCCGCCGAAATTATTCAACTCTATTTACTTTTACTTGAAAGCCAAAGGCGCCCATTCTATTTTTTTCTTAATGTTTTGTTGTATAAAAAAAATTGCATACAATAAACGTAGTGCAATTATTTATTCTGTGACAATACAATAACACATAGGCCAAATGTCGCAATAAGTAAGTCGAACTCACCGTCGAAATCTAAATCAGGGTAGACTGGTCTTGGTGGTCTTGGAATCGCCACCATGTATACACATCTTTCTTCATCTGTAAATGTAACGAAATGTTTGTCAATGCGACTTTTACATCGCAAAGCGTTGTATGATACCGCATGTATAGGGTGTTTGGTAATACGAGTATGTGTATATTCCCGAAACGTATCCATGTTAACATGTCCATATAAATACTATGCCAACGTCAGAAAATGGAAATTATAAAAAAAAAATTTCGACTTTCCATACTTACTCGATCAGCTGATGGGTTATTTTGTATGGAGAGTTGAATTTTTTTTTTACAATTTTCATTTTCTGACGTTGGCATAGTATTTATATGGACATATTAACATTGGTACGTTTCTTGAATATACACATATCACAAAACATCCTGTAGAAGAACACGCACACAAGAGTGAGGCATGGCGTTCGTCAATGCAACAAGCGTACGGCAGCCGTACCGAAAAATAGGAGACTGGAGGTAGAAGGTAAGCTTTTTACAAACTCTTTTGAGCAACGCACACATAGACAACCTTTCACGGACACGGAATCTCGGACCATCTCAAGACACCTCGATTTGTGAACATTCCAAAAGGATGATCCTTACTGAGCTGTTATAAGGTCGAAAACACGTAGCGCCTGCGACAATTGAGACCGCAAATTAACAGAAGTCTAACAAATATTTTTAAAATGTCATTGGTTTCAGTTATCAAAATATGCAACAATAAAATTAAGAATAATGATGTTATCAATATATTTGAGTGATTTCAAAACATATAGATTAAGTAATTTCATTGTAATTATAGCATTAATGATTTTTAGAGATGTTTTCGTAAAGAATTACGATCGAGTCAAAATTGTACAATCGTGTTTTTGAGCAAGGGTTTTAGACAAAGGCATGAAGTTATCTATATCAAAATTTCAGGATCGTTGGTCTTGTCATACTCCTACAATTTTCGATGAAAGTTGATGTATTTTTCCCACGTGTCGCCTTAAACCAGTCCGAGCCCAGCTGTTGCTCGAGCGCAGTATGTATAAAGCTTGGCCTTCTGTGGCCTCCTTATTTTGTGGCCATACTGTCGGTCGTCCGTCAGTCCGTCTGTCGCATAGTATGGTAGGTAGACTAGGGGTGTGTTCCGATATGTACTGCGAGCATTGTAAGGTGTGACGTCAATTTAGAATACTGCGAAGCCGTTCCTTTTTAGTTAGCTATACTGGTTACTGTTTAAAACGGAACGCAGTCCAGTATACTGTCATCCATGCTATCATCCATGTCATTTCTGGACGCTGTTGATCACGTGATCAAAGCACTGAGAGCACCTTACCTCGAAAATGCCAGTGTTTACAGTACAAAAATGGCGATGATTTATTACGTCATATATTTCCCAAGGATACTGCGGCAGTATACTGTCAGTCCATAACGGAACAAATTTCTCACCAGTAAGAGCACTGGACAGTGCTTGCAGTGTATATCGGAACATACCTTATAACACATTGGATGACGGAAGTCGCAGTGACGCGCGGCTTTTTGTGAAGGAAGATTTTATCTTCTAGGCAAGCATGTTACACCGTAGGCTACATCATCACTCACCATCAGGTGAGATAGTAGTCAAATGCAAGCCTATCTCATTATAAAAAAAACAAGGAAGGACATGGGAAGGACCTTGATCGTATGGCATTTGTCGACAGGCATCGATGCCAAAGTCAAGCCCACTACAAATTCATGATCAAGCCCCACACGTCTGTCGTTCTGACGGACGCAACCGCATGTCGCTCCAAGATCCGTCAAAGGCGATTCACGGGGACTCGACTCGCTCCACTCGCGCCACTCCATCATTCTAAATTAAAGATGGATTCTGGAATGTTTGGAAATCCAACGCTTGGAGCTATGCCACGCAATGCACGTAGTTATATGATTAAATATGGAATGATGAAGTGCTGTGCCATTGAATATGGGCCAGTATGATTTTTGGAGTGATAGAGTTGGCTTACAAGCGTAATATTATTTAAAATAATAAATACCTTGTGAGTTCGCTGAAGTTATGTAGATCAGCAACGTTAAAGCTGCGACGTGATACTTAATTTCCATCTTACATGTTCTGAAAACAATTAAATATGGCTGACAATTTATATATTTAACATTGTATTCTTTTTAAATAAATACGCGAAACACAAGTTGTTTTATTTCAATCATCAATATTGCGTTACAATAATTCATTAAACAAGTTCTCTCAACAAGTGGGTCTTAAAATGAACATGGAGAAGACCAATGATAATATAAACTATTTATATAATATCATTGGAGAAGACGAAAGTTATGTCGAACTCACGTATCGTACCCACTCCTCTGAAGGTTGGGGACTCTGCCCTTGAAGTTGTGGACGATTATGTTTACCTGGGACAAACGATCCAACTAAGTAGGTCCAACTTCAGCAAAGAGGTCAATCGTCGAAACCAATTAAGCTGGGCAGCGTTCGGTAAGCTACGAAATATCTTTTCGTCCGATAGCAGTGCAGTGTCGCAAGACGAAAGTCTTTGACCAGTGTGTGTTGCCAGTGATGACATACGGGACTGAGACGTGGTAGCTCACTATGGGCCTTATCAGAAGGCTCAAGATCACTCAAAGAGCAATGGAGAGGGCTATGCTCGGGGTTTCTCTGCGAGATCGAATCAGGAATAAGGAGATCCGCAGAAGAACAAAGGTAACCGACATAGCCCGAAGAGTTGCTAAGTTCAAGTGGCAGTGGACAGGGCACATTGCTCGCAGGACTGATGGCCGCTGGTGTGGAACAGTCCTTGAGTGGCGACCGCGTACCGGAAAGCGCAGTGTGGGCAGGCCTCCAACAAGGTGGACCGACGATCTAGTGAAGGTCGCGGGAAGCCGCTGGATGCGAGCAGCACAAAACCGGTCGTTGTGGAGATCCTTGCCCCGGCCTTTGTCCAGCAGTGGACGTCTTTTGGCTGAGATACTTGTACTGACAACCTCCAATAACAACGTTTTGCTTACCGATAGAGTGGTTCACCAGCATTTTGGTTTTCGCCATGTTCATCTTAAGGACAACACGCAAGGACGCTTCATGGACAGTTTATTTTATTTTATTTGGAAAACGATGCGGTAACGAAAAACACAGATAGACATAAAAAAAAAAACATAACAGAGTACACACATACAATGTTTTCACATATAGAAGTTCTGCGAGCATATCCTGGAGATCAGAGACACCCTCAGCAAAAATAACCAGATCATCGGCAAAGCGCAGGTGGGAAGAGTAGATAGTAATGATTAATTTCGGCGAGTTGGACAGAGCCACGATAGCATAGTTACTCTTTACAGCTTCCGTAAAATTCTAAAAGAAATCACTTTGGAGCAACAACTGAGCGGCATTACAGACTACCTTTTATAGATCCCTGGTTTTATCTGAGGCTATCATTATTATATTTTTTTTATGAGTATCTTTGTATTGTGCATATATTTACATTGCCACTTAACTGCGTTTATATATACATTATTTTTTATTTTTATATCCACATCACTACCATATATCTTGTATCTTCACTATATATATATATACTACACGACGTATTTCTACACAACACACTATCACCTTCACCTTTGTTATGCTGAAAGCACCTCCCTTGTCATGTGTCCAGCAGAATACCAGCGTTGAGGCATCAGCCACAACATTAAGCTGAGCTGATCAACCTATTCGGCTTTTAGTGTATTTATTTATTTCTGCTTGTTTCTGTTTATTTTGTTGTTGTTACTCGTACATTGTAAAAATGTAACTCTTTATTTTTTGTAATTTTAAGTTTATTTTAACTTTTGTGTTATATATTTTTTTCATGTCTGTTCTGTGTTGAAAAGCCGAATAAATGTTTTATTATTATTATTATTATTATTTATTATTATAGTTGGTAGTGCATTTGACCCTGCATGTCATGGAATACAGGTTCGAATCCCGATCGTGGAATTTGTTTCAACACTTTGTCAGTTTTCAAATTGTAAATTGTTCGCAACAAAGTTTGCGTCAAATTATATAACTATAACCATATTGTAGTATTTCAATTAATAGCAGACCACAATTTAGTCATGTTATCACCGGCATCAATCTGCATTTTTCAATTCACGTGTCGTTAATTGCGTTTCAATACATGATTAGGATAACGATCAATGATTCAACTTTAGGTGATGAAACGCTTTGATTTAATTATTATTATTAATTATGAATAAAACATTCGTCAATCGAGACATATACGAAAATACCCTGAAATTGAAATATATGTAAATAATCATTTAAGCTTGCCTAATTCTTAACTGATCTTTCAATATTTTTATAAATATTAAGATCGGATGTTGTTGACGTAGATGTCAACATTGAATAGGGCTCCTTTGGCTTATAAAGTAAAAGTAGATAGTGTATGATTAATTTCGGCGAGTTGGATTAAGCCACGATAGCATAGTTGGCAGAGCTCCTGCCCCGGTATGTCATGGGCTGCGGGTTCGAATACCGCTCGTGGATTTTTTTCAAGACTTTGTCTTTTTTCAAACTTATTCTTTTGCATTAGGAGTTCCTAATGCAAAGGAATAAGTGTAATGCTCGTAAATGTCCTAGCTTTAACAGGCACCTTCGGGTTTTCCGGAATATGATCGCCTCAGAGAGGATGGGGACCTGCTGGCATGGTGCCATCCCCTCTAGAAACTCTATGAGGAGCTCACTACGGTTTTCCGTGCTTCGGATGGCACGTTAAGCCGTTGGTCCCGGCTGCATTGAACGACCACGATAGCTCAATTGGAAGAGCACCTGACCTGGTATGTCAGAAGGGTGCAGGTTCGAATCCTGCTCGTGGAAGTTTTTTCAACATTTGTGTTTTTGTAATTTGTTCGCAACAAAATTTGCGTTAAAAATTATTTGAACATTTTAGAATAGAAATAGGTCTAAAATAAGAGGGCAAAGAAGGGTTTGAGGTTTTAGGAATAGGGATAACTACAGCCTGACGCCAGCAACACAGCAAAGTACCGGTGTCAAGCGAAAAGTTGAAAATGTGACATAGAATGGGGATAACACCAGCAATGCAAAGATGAATCATGCGCCGGCCAATTCCGTCAATTCCCTCCGCGTTGGACTTGATAGCCATAATGTTTTTTTCAACTTCACGCTCAAACACCGGCCTAAGCGAAAAGGTAGAATGTTGCAAAGAAGGAGTGGAGGACCTTTCCTCCACTCCTTCTTTGCAACATTCTACCTTCAACAAGCCACGCTGGAATCCCTTGATTCCAGCGTGGCTTGTTTAATGTGGCGGGGAATGGAGGAAGGCAATGTGAATGGCGCTTCAGGGAGTCGGGGTTAAGATTGTGAGGAATACTCGACTTAGACTTGCCAAGACCAAGCTAGTTGAGGAAAACCACACCTTCGCAGGATCACCATTAGCGACTGACGCATGAATGTGACGACGCTGCGCATCTCTGCACATCTTACTACAGCGATTGCGAAGCTCCTTATATCGACAGCGGGTCATATCTGAAGGGTTCTTTATTTTTTTTATTTTTTTATTTCGGTATTTAACCTTAGCCACATTACGCCTCAGCATCATGACTTTAATTTCTGCAGTAAGCCAAGGAGCGGGAAGATGCTTAAGTCGAATAGGCCGAAGCGGTGCATGGATGTCGAAGAGTTGGATAAGGACCGAGTTAAATATTTCCAACTTCAAATCACATATATTACCTACTAATCTTTTATTTACCCCTCATTTTATTATTGTTTTTCTTATGTTTTTTCTTTATCAAGAAGTTACTTTTATCGACCAAACTGACCTCAGGACTCCTGGTACCCACCCTTATTATTCAGTAAAACTGTAAATCCACACTTATTGTGTTGTTTAATTTAATATATTTAATCTAAAAAAACTTAAATACAGAACTTAACTTTAAAAAAAAAGAGAAAATATAATTAGAAATTAAAAACTAAAGACCTATAAATAAAAGATGTCCTCCAACTTTGGGCTCATGGGAACAAAAAAAAAAAAAATAATAATAAATACCTTATTTTGTTAAGTGTGGAGTGTTTATTTTTATTTTTTGTAGCCTCTCTACAGGAGGAGTAGAAGCATCACATTACATTTACTACTACCTATGTAGATTTCGTATTTACCTGTTTAGTAGTAAATCCTTCCAGTTGTTGCTATTGCAAACAATATATACAGCTGAATTAGAAACAACTTTAAAAATATCCACTCAAATATCACTGTTGCGCAACAAAAGAAAGTTCAAATGAATACTCCGACTTTTAATATAACACCAAGCACTTTGTTTGTGTAATTATCACTGAACACATTCGCAAAACTGTAATACAAGAAGGACGCTTTTTGAGGTGATGTCGATAAGATTGCAGCGATAATCTTAATTATTCATTATTCATATCTATAACGACCTGTGACAAATACGACGATTAAATGGCAAATTACCTATACTAGTGGTCGCCCAGTGGTCGATATTCGACCGTAATTTTATTAAGGCTGCACGGATTATATCCTAAGCAATGAAAAATTAAAAAAGATAGAATGTGAGTTTGGATTGGCATTGACAGATGTCGGCCGCATTAAAGACAAACAATATGTGAGTTTTTTTTTTTTTTTTTTTAATCTTAATTAATGGCTTCGCGTTTAGCATTTAGCCAATTTCAAGTATTTTTTATTATTAGTAATACATAAATAAACAATTAATAATTCCCCTCAATCTTGAGGGAGGCCTCTGTCCAGTAGTGGACGTCTATTGGCTGAGATGATGATGATGATGATGAAATAAACAATATTTCTTTTCTGTATGATGATGATGAATGATAATAGAAATGAGAAGTGAGAAATGATATACCCCCAACCCCTCGAGTATCTCAGTAAAGATGTGGGGCTTTACTAAGTCCTCGGGCGGACGTCTTGAGAGAATTTGAAAAGTGACGTTGCACTGTTTTGTTTTATTTGCCAACACTCGTGCACACTCACGAACACTTAACGGTTAATAATCCACCATTATTTCACATTAATATTCGATATAACACAAATTTTCGAAAATAAAACAAAACCGCAGACATGACTCTTCACTTTCCCGCCAAGAAGTCCAATATGTGAGTTTCAAATACATATTATGCGTGTGTGTCAAATGGTACATGGTACATGGTACATGGTAGGGTAATGTTGTTTTTTTTTTATTTAATGTTTTTTATGCATAATTTAAAAAAAAATAACATTTGGATGACCTTCTCTATATAAATTAAAAGTATGCGAAATTTTATACTCCTCTGTCCGCGCAATTTTCGTAAAAACGGGTACAAAGTTTTTGCTTCACGTATTAATATATAATATATAGAAATAATAAATTGATCCACAAAAAAATAGTAGGCTAGCACCTAAAATGGTAAGTTAGCATCTAAATAGTAGTTTAGGTGCTAACTTTGTATTTTTAGGTGCTAACTTAGTATTTTTGTGGGTTAGGTTAACCTTGTTAGGTGTTCCAAACTAACCTTAGTTTGGTGATCGATTAAATACAACTCTTAATATATAGATATTATCTCTAAATAGAAAAAACCACTTGATGACTTGTTTCAGATGGGTCGAACTTCAGCTTATATATGCCGCGGCTATGTCCGTGTTGCAGACGTACTAAGGGAACAGGTTACTTTTGAATCAATCGTAAGAGCCCCTTTACACTAGCGTTTCTACAGCGTAGACGATAAACGTATGCGCAGCGCAGACGCTTAACGAAACGCATACGTCCGTCTTCGTGAAAATACCTATCGGCTTTCCCCACGCCTACGACCCGGTCAACCCGCGTTTAAGTCCTAGTCTTCAGAAGCGCCCTCGGGTTGTTCCGATTCCGATTCGACCCAAACACCTCGGAAAATCTTTAGGGTACGGCCAATCCCTTTGGAAACCCTGCCGACGCTGTTTCAATTCCACGGTATGAGGAACCCTTTAAATGTTCAAATAATTTTTAACGCAAATTTTGTTGCGAACAAATTATAAAAACACAAATGTTGAAAAAATTTCCACGAGCAGAATTTGAACCTGCACCCTTCTGACATTCCGGGTCAGGTTGTTGACATGGAATTAGCGCCTTTGGCTTTCAAAGTAAAAAGTGTTGAATAATTTACTCGTTACGCCTAGCTACGTAGCGTAGATACTTGACAACCTTTTATGAAACCTGACTTTTTAGGGGTAAACTAAAGGTTAACTAAACTAAACTTTTTGGGAGGGTCACTACGTGTCTCAAGTGGGTCTACGTGGATCAAGCGTGTCTTCGTCCCCTACTATAGGCGTTCGCATCCGAATCCAGACAGGTACAGCCGAAAATGCATCCGTCTGCTACGCTAAAGAAACGCTAGTGTGAAGGGGCTCTAAGTCTAAAAATGATTATGATTAGTTAGATGTACAATGTGAAAACTTTTAAGGGGGCTGACTTGGTTTTGCAGCGCATCGGGTATGAGCGAATTCATAAATAAATATTTTCGAAGCTCGGACAATTCGAGAAGTACAACTTTAGTACAATCATTAGCAAAAGTCGCTGACCATTTTAGTATATTGTCACATTATAATAGCTTGAATAGCTGAAAGTGATAAAGTATTCAGTTGCAAATGTTGCTCAGCTACGTTGTGTAGATCCAAGCAGAAGTTTGCTTAGATCAAACTCTACATTGTTTTCGTACGCGAATACCTGTTTATTTTCTAACTAGCTGACCCGGCGGACTTCGTACCGCTTTGACAGTTTTCATCATTGAGTTAAATATATATCAATGGTTTCCATGACAACAAAATAAGAAAATTAAATTTTAAGTTAAGTTTTTTTTTAATATAACCTATGTTACTCAGCGCTAATGTAGCATTCTAATGGTGAAATAATTATTTAAATCGGTCTAGTAGTTTTTGAGTTTATTCGTTGCAAACATACATACATACATACAAAAATACAAAGGTTTCCTCTTTATAATATTAGTATAGATGGAAAACATTTTGAATCTGTAAAAGAAAGGGAAAAAAAACCGGTAGTTGTGGAGACCCTTGGGGGAGGCCTTTGTCCAGCAGTGGACGTCTTTTAGCTGAGATGATGATGATGATGACGATGATGAACAGAAAGGGAAAAATGTTAGGTCTCCCGCCTTGTGTAGACTTACGAGCCGATGGCATAATGACATTGATAAGAGCAAATTTTTGTAGCCTAAACTGAATTAAAGATGATTATTTACATATAATTTTATGCAAATATTGTTAAGGGCACTGCCAACTATGAGCCACGATAGCATAGTTGGCAGTGCACCTGACCCGGCATGTCATGGGGTGCGGGTTCGAATCCCGCTCGTGAAATTTTTTCAACACTTTGTCTTTTTTCAAATTGTAATTTGTTAGCAACAATATTTGCGTAAAATTATATGTAAATAATCATCTTTAAAGCAGTTTAGGCATACAAGATATTTTTTTACTAGAAAAAAATCAACCAGCCGAGCCTCATGAAGCTCGAGTGGACCACTCAGCTACCGGGGCGTCGTCGGTAGCTCAGCGGTCAGTACATTGGATCGGTTATCCAAAGGTCCGTGGGCGTGGGTTCGAATCCCACTCTAGCTTCCTGAGGCTGGTTGATTTTTTTCTAGTAAAATTTTATCTTGTAACTACACATAGTATTGTAAATCATCATCAGCTCATTCATGTCCCCACTGCTGGGGCACGAGCCTTCCCTATGGATGGATAGGGAGAACGGGCCATAAACCACCACGCGGGCCCAGTGCGGATTGGTGGTTGTTAACGACTGCTAATGCAGCCGGGACCAACGGCTTAACGTACCTTCCGAAGCACGGAGGAGCTCGAGATGATAAATTTTTGATCACCCATCCGATGACCGGCCTTTGCCAAAGTTGCTTAACCTCAGCACTCGCAGACCGGGCGCGTAAACCACTGCGCCATCGAGCTCCTCAGTATTGTGAATTAAGTATTGTGAATGCTTAATTATGAATTATAGATTTTAAATTACAAAAAAAAATCATCGATCAAGATTTTCAATGACTAGGAATTTAACACGCTGCCGCTGCTGTAAAATCAAAATTAATAACACAAGTAATCACGTTATCATTGTATCGCGATCAGATATTGTTATCACAGAATATTTTGATAAAACAGCGAAGTATTAATCCCTCGTACCTACACTTCTTAGCCGGAAATGTCCATAGCGTATCAACTACTCAATCAAATAAATTGAACCTCCTTACGAATCACATCACCAGGGCCGTCTTTAACCTATTGGAGGCCCTGGGCACTTACGGATAATGGGGTCCTCATGCTACGCTAGATTTTAGTAAAACAGGTAAGAGGAGTACTTAGATAAGCAAAACTCTAGATTTATTCAACTGGTATTGTTATTTATTTGCAGCCAGATAGTTGCCAGTGTTAGGACCCTGGTTTATTTGAATTAAAAAGCAAAAAAAAAGTCATTTAGTTACTAATTCTTGTTTCACAAAACAAAATATCGGTTATCGGTTAGTGATCTGGCAGGAACAAGGGGGCCCCATCGATTGCGGGGCCCTGGGCACTTGCCCAGAGTGCCCAATGGTAAAGAAGGGCCTGCACATCACCAGCTCATTTTATGTCCCCACTGCCCACTGCTGGGGCACGAGCCTACTGTAAGAATCATCATCATTTAATGCCATCTTCATACTGAAATTTTCTGCGATCCCATATAACTAAGTCCAGTCCACTTTTTGATGACGTCCAGTTTTTTGTTTTCTGTAAGGATAGATAGGGAGAAGAGGCCATAAACCACCACGCGCGCTCAGTGCGGATTGGCGGTTATTAACGACTGCTAATGCAGCCGGGAATAACGTCTTTACGAACCTTCCGATGACGAACCTTTGATGTTGTTGCTTGACCTTAGAATTTACCAACTGCTGTTAGTTAACCACTGCGTTATCGAGCTCCTCACGAATGCGCTCAAAAACATTGAGAAGATTATTTGTAGTTACTAAGTCTTAAGTCGTAGTAAGGACTTATTAGATTCTCTGAGGCGTTTGAATTGGATATACCTAACCTATACTAAATAATACCTAAGATATAAATAACTAGCGGCCCGCCCCGGCTTTGCACGGGTGTACTTTTATTTTTAAACATTTTGAGATATAAAATAATAATATTTTTTTAGTTTATGTTTCTCAGCGCTAATGTAGCATTCTAGTGGTGAAAGAATTATTTAAATCGGTCCAGTAGTTTTTGAGTTTATTCGTCGCAAACATACACACATACAAAAATACAAAGGTTTCCTCTTTATTATATTAGTATAGATAATTAAGTAGTTCAATGTTATAAATACAAGTTTTTAGTGGAATTCTTCAATGAGGCCTTTTTAAACCATCTGAAAAGCGATGGGATAGATAATTAAAAATAGCAACGTAAAGTATTTCCATTACATCCAAAATGCCAAAGCTATTTCAAAAAGGCAAAGGCCCAACCGTACCGGAGGCCCATCTCTCACCCCTCCCCCCTCCCAAATGTTTGGTCACTCATCCAATGACAGGCCTCTGCGAAAGTTGCTTAACCTCAGCACTCGCAGACCCGGCGCGTTAACCACTCGCCACCGAGCTCCTCCCTCCCTCCTCCATACCTCGAATAGGCTTTACCAATAGTAAAATAGTGTTGACTAACTATTAGACACTATTACATTGTAAACTCGACCGTGTGTACAGTCATGAGCATTGACACTTATACTTTTGATTAGTATTGACTTTTATTCTATTGTATTCTGAGTTACATTGCAAACACAACTACACGAGAGTTACATATTGTTGTAGAAAAGTTTGAGTTTAGTATCTATCTGCTATATTTTTTGATACAGAACGGGACCCCAGTTTATAGGGTGCCGCAATGTCAACAGGCAGCGTAAAATTGCTATTTTTTAGAGCAGTTGCCAATTAGACCAGTTTCGTTTTAGACCAGTTGCCATTGGCGTATATAGGGGGGGGGGGGGGCCGGGTGGGCCGGGCCCACCCCAGAATTGACTGGTGCCCACCCCAGGATGTTGGGCTGGAGAAATATCTTCACACAAAAACCATTTCAATCAAATACATAGTCTACAAGCGATTTCCATTAGTTACTTTCAAGTCACAAAACAGTCACAAATTTACACGTCTTGTCAACCAAAAAATACTCCTGAAGCTGTTTGTAAACTGAATGAAGATTTGAAGCGCGTAGCTAAATGGTCATATGTCAATAATCTGGTTCTAAATCCATTAAAGTCAAAGTATTTAATTCTAGGTTCTAAATGTCAAATAGATGGAATAAATAGTCTTTGTTCTAATATAAAAATTGAAGAAAATTTTATAAATAAAGTAGATGAAGCTCGAAATTTGGGTGTCCTGATGGATGGTAGGCTTAGGTTCCACAGTCATGTTGTAGAAGTTGTTAGGGGTTGTTTTTACAGGCTGAAAGTCTTGTACAGGATTCGTGAATTTTTGAATGTTGATGTTAGAATTTATTTGTGCGAGACATTGATTCTTTCTAAGCTAAATTATGCTGATACTGTAATAGGTAAGTGCTTGCTGGGTTATACTAAGCGACTTATCCAGCGAGTTCAGAATGCTTGCGTTCGTTACTGCTTTCCTATACCGCATAGGGCTCACGTCACTCCATACCTAAATCAAAATGATTTGATGAAAATGGAAACAAGGCGCTCACTTCACTTTGCATGTCTTTTGTTTGGCGTTATCAAACATAAGTCCCCGTCATATCTCTACGAAAAACTTAACTTTTCATGTCGATCATTTAGAATAGCTACTCGTTTAGTGTGTCCCAAAACTAGCACAGCCGCATTTCGTGGCAGCTTTCGCTACGCGGCCACAAAATGTTGGAATAACATTCCTCCACCGATTAGAAGTTCTTGTAGCGTTCAAGTTTTCAAGCGTAAATTTAAGGAATATCTTTTACATATCCAAAAGTCAACCCCATAGGTAGTATTGATTACTCATATTGATGAATTGCTGTGAGTATAATATTTTCATGGTTCGCATTTCCGACTTTCTATATACTGAAGCTACTAATTTTGGGATCAAAAAAATGTATCTGATTTGATGTGATTGATGGCGCTGGCGTACAGTGATGTCACCTATCTTTTATCTTTTACTTATTTATTTACTATTATTATTATTATTCTGGTTTCCACGGAAGATCAGCGTCGGGGTGCCAACCAGGTATCTCGACATTATGCTGAGTGGAGACCGATTCAACACCACGTCTAGTTCTAAGTCTTTTGTCTATGTTGCTGTTACTAATTTAAGTGGTTATGAATAAAAATTTTCTATTTCTATTTCTATTTCAAAAACAATTAAATTCACAAATACACAACGTACTAAGCTTGAGTACATTTGAATTTCGCGCCGCAACGCAAAGCGGCAAGCGGGCGCCGCTCCGTACGCTATTACTCTTCTCATAGAAAATGTATAGTCCGGTCAATAAGTTGAAAAACGTGAAAAATAGACATAAAGCTCCTAAAAATATGAGCAATAGCTCATTGGATTCGGAATGACCTCTAGAAAAATGCAGTATGAGGATTTTACTACACGTAAAAAATTGCAATTGTTATTAAGAAAACAAGATAAAAAAGGTATTTCGTTTTTTGTTAATATCTCAAAAACTATTAATGTTTACGATATTTTAAAATTTTCGAAAAGAAAGTTCCAGCTCCCGAAACTCTACCTCTATTATTAATAATTTAGGAATCCACGCAGCCATTACGGCACGGGTGCACTGCCGATAAAGACAGCGTAAGTACCATATAGAATATATTTTTTTAAAGTAACAAATATGAATTTAAAATTTTTCAAAAAGTTATGCAATTGTTAATTTGCTAATCTTTTTCCAATCTCCGTTGTCATAAATGACAGTTTAAATAATAAACCTAATATTTTTTGACTCAGTGGAGCCTTTCTTATATAATATACTTAACAAAATCACGAGTTAATTAAAATGAAAAATCCAAGAAATGTTATACAATTTTTTTTTAAACAAATGTTATATTATTGCTGTTTTCGAATCCAACAATAGCATTAAGTAACGTTGGAAATTTTTTGTTTACATCATTTGTTGAGCAATTTTTTATAAACAAATAGACAAGTTTGATATTTAAAAACAAAACAATTTGTTGTCTTGGCAAAATATATAGATTTTTTAATTTTCTTTAATTTTTTTTTAAATTGTTTATAATCGTTTTATTACATTTAGATTGTTTAAATAATTAGTTAAGGAATAGTTTCAAAAATCATAATTGGCATTT
The DNA here is from genome assembly GCA_963082485.1 of Eudonia mercurella. Taxonomy (NCBI): domain Eukaryota; kingdom Metazoa; phylum Arthropoda; class Insecta; order Lepidoptera; family Crambidae; genus Eudonia; species Eudonia mercurella. Next base: position 2,151,782 of record OY720031.1, read on the forward strand.
CTCCACAGGTTAATTAATTTTTTTTGTCAATAAGTTCATTGTTTGTTAACTTAACAATTTTTATAAACAAATTCTAACTACCGTTATATATTTTTTCTAGAGCTAAAAAAAAATAACCAAAACAGCAATATACTTATATCAAAATACTTTATTATTTGATACCATAATTTTTTTTAAATTTTAAATTCATATTTGTTACTATAAAACAAATATTTTATGTGGTACCTACGCTGTCTTTAGCGGCAGTGCACCCATGCCGTAATGGCTGCGCGGATTCTTATTTTCAGCGTTAAATTAAAATTATTAATAATAGAGGTAGAGTTCCGGGAGCTGGAACTTTTTTTGCGGAAGTTTCGGATCTTTATTCAAAATATAGTAAATATTAATAGTTTTTGAGATATTAACAAAAAAAACTAAATACCTTTTTTTATCTTATTTTGTTAATAACAATTTGCAATTTTTTACGTGCAGTAAAATCCTCACACTGCATTTTTCTAGAGGTCATTCGGAATCCAATGAGCTATTGCTCATATTTTTAGGAGCTTTATACCTATTTTTCACGTTTTTTTAACTTGTTTACCGGGCTAATAAGTACGTCAAGGAAAACGTCACGCCGGAAAAAGTTTTAAATATTTTTGTAGAGAAAAACGTAAATTGAAGTTGGTTTAGTTAATTAACATTTTATTAATCAATCGAAATAAAGACGATTCACAAAACTTTAAAAAAATGTTTAGGTAATGATGATCGAAATATTATAATAATAATAATTTCTTAAGATGTTAGTTTAAATAAAGAGAATAATAATAACACAACTTTCTAACTAATTATTCAGCCCCAAACTAAGCGTAGCGTTCGTTTCGGCTTCTTTGGCCATCGCATCTCAGGAGCCAGGCCCCCCCTGGAAAATGACCCTAGATACGCCAATGCCAGTTGCTATTTAAATCAGTCGCGTTTTAGACCAGTTGCTACTTAGACCAGTTGCGTTTTAGACCAGTTGCTACTTAGACCAGTTGCGTTTTAAACCAATTGATACTAACTCGTCTATTTTGAATGCTTTAATTATACTTTATTCTATTATTTTTATTTTATTTTACTCTTTGACATTGTGACGACCTTCGTACCCGAGTGGCATGCACGCCGGAGTTTGGGCGGCACTAACAAGGGTTCCAGGTTCGATCACGGTCGGGGCAATGTGGAAAACGAACTTTTCAATATTATGTCGGGCCTGGGTGGTTGTGGTACCGTCGTTGTTCCTGATTTCCATAAAACAAGTGCTTTAGCTACTACCTTGGGATCAGAACAATGTTAATTAAAATATTAATTCTAGACAACATATGAGATGATAATTTGATATATAATTTTAATTTAAACTGCGGCTTTTCATTTTATACATAAGTAGTAACTAGTATTTATTTTTGGTGTTTTTATGCACTATGAGTTAATGTAATTTATATAGTGTATTGGCATGTGTTATCGTAAGTAGCCCAACCCGAGCATCATCCGTTGTTGGGCTATCGGACCCTTTAATTTAACCGACATGGCCGAAACATAGTTAGAAATACGCTGGCTGAACAGTTTGAAACAACCATTGTGAAAGGTTGGGGCTACAATTAATCATTTTAGAAAATTATTATCTTGTAAAATCTCTTGCGGTTGTGTCGCCGGAGGGTCGCGCGATTCTCAGTTCATTGCTTTATTTGTATTACCGTTGATGAAGATACCCGTAGTGTAATGCGCAATGAACTAGTAATTCGCTTTCGCAAGGCACTCGTACTCGTGGCTGAAGCCTTATACGAGTATGTACAATATCGATACAATAACCCAAAAACCATGAAAACTAATAAAAACTTTACACACAGAACGGAGGCAAGCTGAAACTTTATTATTATTATTATTTTTGGAGAGAGTTTGCTGATTTGCCTCAGACAGGCGGCATTTTCAGCTTCACCGGGCTTGTTTGGGGGCGGCGAGAAACTTAAAGGGTTCCTCAAGCCGTGTGAAACGAATCACCTTCAGAGATTTTCTAGAGAAAGCGGCATCACGCACTAGTGCGTGTCCCCGAGCCCTACTAGATCTCCCAAGGGTTAGGATCGGATCGAACTTTATTATAAATTGACAATAACCTTAAATTATTCACAAAACACTTTAATAACGCGATTTACAACACACCCACACGGCGCCATCTCTTATTGATAACTCGAACTAAACATTCTACAAGTATGAGGTTTGAATGACGCGTTGAAGTCTTAACTACGTACAAATTTTTAAAATGGTAAATATTTTTTATTTTATATTTTGAATATATCATTGTTCCTACGACAGCTCAGTATAAGGTGCAAATTGGCTTGTTGGGTTAATGAAACAAACTTAATGTGTTATTCCTTCGGCTTTGTATTTGCTACTGATGTTCGATGCGTACATACAGACTTATTATAGTGATTTGAACTCAACATATACCGCCCACCTAAAGGGCTTTAGCCTTTACAAAACAACTAATAAACTACTACAATTACAAATTTATGAAATTACGCATTACAGTTAACTATTTTAATTTATACTCAAAACTCTGATTATACAATATTAGCATGCAAATTAATTTCCTGTTAAATTAAGTATTTTATTTTAAACGTCTTTAGAGCTTATCAAAGGACACAATTTAGATACACATCTTTTAGTGACACTTTCACCCGACTTCACACTATACACACGCGTGGCACAATCAGGTCCAGGGTGCTTCGCAACGATGCGGCCCAACGACCACTTCCCAGGAGGGAGGTTGTCATTTTTTATCAGTACTATGTCGTTCACTTCGAATTCGGACTGTATTCTTAGCCATTTTGGTCTTTGTTGTAATCGGGTTAAGTATTCCATTTGCCAGGATTTCCAAAATGTTTGTAATAATTTTTGAGTGTATTGCCATCTTGCTAAATAATTTGGGTTAAATTTCGTTAAATCTGGAGTAGGTACTGATGCTGATGTGTCGCCTATTAAAAAATGTGCGGGTGTGAGGGGGCTCAAATTTTCGACATCTGTATCATCGATTGGACTCAAAGGTCGGGAGTTTAAACAGGATTCAATCTGACAAAGAAGCGTTGTCATTTCCTCAAAAGTCAAATTAGTAGTAAGGACTTTCTTTAAGTGTGACTTTACTGACTTCACTCCTGCTTCCCATAATCCTCCGAAGTTCGGGCTGTAAGGGGGAATAAAGTGCCATTGAGTCCCATCAAGGGCTAATTTTTGTGCTATATCATCTTTAAATTCTAGCTGTGCAGTCTTCCAAGCATTGACTAATTCTTTGTTTGCTCCTACGAAATTGCGACCTTGATCGCTCCACATGTGGGCACATCGTCCTCTTCTGGCGATAAAACGACGGAAAGCTCCAATGAAAGCGGCTGAACTAAGGTCTCCAACCAATTCTAAATGCATAGCCTTAGTACACATGCAAACAAAGATGCATATATATGCCTTTACTGCTTTTGCGCCTCGACCTTTAGACATGAGCACGTTAAAGGGGCCGGCGAAGTCTACACCGCTGTATAAGAATGGACGTGAAGTGTTTACTCTCATATCAGGTAAGTCACCCATTATCTGGCTTCTTGCCTTAGCGTTTGCTTTAGAACAAACTAAACATTTATGAATGTACCTTTTAATTGCATTTTTAGCTTTCAGAATCCAGAACCTTGCACGAAGATGACATAACATCAGCTGAAGTCCACCGTGAAGGGTCTTCTGGTGCGCTTGAGCGACTATCAACGAGGTAAGTGTATTTCTGTTTTTTAAAATAATTGGATGTTTTGTTTCGTTTTCCAGATTTGCATGCCGCAGCCTGCCGCCCACCCTGAGGATATTGTCTTCGTCCAGGTAAGGATTTAATGATTTTAAGTGACTATTTATTTTAACCCTTTTATTTTTTCTTATATCATTGATTTCTTCTTCAAAGTCATCTTGCTGTACTTTTCTTATGCATATTTTTAAAGCTTCATCTAAATCATTTGTAGTTACAATAGTTTGATTATTTTTTGTCTTTTTAAAATTTAGAAATTTTCTCATGTATGCTATTACCAATTGTAATTCCTCTAATTTATCATAATTTTCAAAATTCAAAGTTTTATTTTCTTCTACTTTATAATCTAATGTCATGTTCATTCCTATAACCTTTTTCTTTCTTTTTTCCAGGTCAGTCGGTGTTGTATGAGGTCTCGACAATGTCAATTCTTCTTCCAGGAGGTGGTGAGGTCCAGCCCACCAAAGATTAAACTGTTTTAAGTCAGAAACCTTTGCTCCTCGTGATGCTACGTCTGCCGGGTTGTTTTCTGATTGAACATGATACCATTGAATGTTCGGCAGGTTCTCCAAGATTTCAACCACACGATTTGCCACAAACTGCTTCCAGCGATTGGGCTCTCCAGACAGCCAGGCTAGTACTACTGAGGAATCAGTGTAAGCATAGACCTTGTCATTGGTTATCCTCATTGCATGAGATATTTGACGTAGAAGTTTAGATAAGAGTACAGCCGCACAGAGTTCAAGACGGGGCATTGAGACAGTCTTTACAGGTGCAACTTTAGTCCTTGCTGCTACTATATTAGTTCTTATCGTACCGTCCGGTTTAATTACTCGGCTATATACAACAGCTGCTATGGCGTGCATAGACGCATCACTATACCCATGCAATGATACGTTCTCTTTCAGACAATTGTAAGTATTTAGCCATCGAGGGATTCTTATTTCGTTAACGTTTTGCAAATCTTCTCTCAAAGCCGTCCATTCGGCTTGTAATTCATCATTAATGTATTCATCCCATCCGACGCCTTGTAACCATAGCTTCTGAACAAATATTTTTGCTAAAATAATTGCTGGAGCAATCCATCCTAATGGATCGAACAACTTTTGCAAATCGGATAGAACATCTCTTTTTGTCATTCGAGTTGGTGTTGGGAACAGTTTGAGGTTATATTTGAACTCGTCTGTTTTCAAGTCCCATGAAACTCCAAGAGCCTTGACTGTACCTTCTAGTTTCATGTCTATTTGTGCCTTCATTGACCTGTCTTCCTTTTCTATGGATTTCAGAAACTCAGAACTGTTGGAACACCATTTTTGCAGTCGAAATTTACCTTTATTAAGCACAGTTTGTAATTGTTTACTAGCGTCTACAGCCTCCTGCACAGTGTCAAATCCGGACATCACATCGTCGACATAGAAATCTTCGCGTATTATTCTAGCAGCTGTAGGATAATCTTGACCTTCGTCATCAGCTAGTTGCATAAGTGTTTTGACTGCGAGATATGGTGCCGATGCAGTGCCAAAAGTGACAGTCAGCATTCGGTAGTGTTTGACTTCATCAGATGTAGAAGTATTTTGTCTCCACAATACTCTCTGGAAGTCAGTGTCTTGTTTATGTATGAGGATCATTCTATACATTTTCTCTATGTCACTTATAAAGCAAATCTTGTGCAATCTCCACCTCATAATGATACTTCTGAGATCTTCTTGCAATACCGGTCCATTCAACAGCTCATCGTTTAAGGATATGCCGTTTGTGCCTTTGCAGGAAGCATCAAAGACGACGCGTGTTTTGGTTGTTTCCTTTTCAGATCTTACAACTGCATGGTGTGGTAAGTAGACAGATTTTTTATTTATTTCGTCTTGTGGTATCTCTTCCATGTGTTTCATTCGTATGTACTCATCCATAACTTCAGTATAACTTTTCTTCAAATCTGGCTGTCGGTCGAATCTTCTTTCAAGCATTTGTAGTCTTTTCATAGCTATTTCTTGTGTGTTTCCTTCTACCGCCTTCAAGGCATTTCTTTTGAATGGTAATCTAACTATGAATCTTCCTTCTTCGTTTCTTGTATAAGTTTCTTTGTAAATTCTCTCACACATTTCTTCATCTTTTGTAAATTTTCTTCCAGTGTCTGTATCTATCTCCCATAGTGTCTTCAACATATCCTCAATTTCCATATGGTGATGCATAACTACCATTGACGCTTCAGATTCAGACTTCTCATTTACTTCTCCAAATAAGATCCAGCCAAGGGTTGTTTTTTGGGCACATGGGGACCCTTGTGAACCTTTGATAACATCATTTTGTATTATTTGTGAGTATTCGTTAACTCCGAGAAGCAGGTCAATGTTTCCACACTGGTTGAAATTAGGATCGGCTAAGGTTAGCCCTTGCAAATGTTTCCAATTGTTTGCTTTAATTGTTCGCGCCGGTAACTGAGTGGTGAGTTGCTTTGATATCACATATGCTTTTAATCTCATACTAAATTGTTCACACCTTGACTTCATCTCAATGTGAATTGCTTGATTAATCTTTGTTTTGACCTCCCCCACTCCAACAATACTTCCTTTTACTGAAAACCGTCGCGCTCTGAGGTTTTGTGCAGCTCGTTCGCTGATAAAACATCCTTGTGATCCGGGATCTATGAGGGCTCGCAGAACTGTGGTGTGACCTTGTTCACTTTTACATTCCACCAATGCCGTTGCTAGTAAAGCAACGGTTGTACTGTAAGCTGTATTCGCTTGTGACGTCATCACTGTTACTTCAATTTCTTCTTCTTCTAGTGTTGGTGTATCATCTTCTACATTTGAATGTAAAACCTTTGGTTGTATTGTATTCTTCTCCTTTTGACCAATGGTACCCGTTGTCCTTGTTGTATGTAGAAGAGAGTGATGACGTTTGTGGCATAATCTACACGTGGTAGGTAATCGACATACCTTGACACCGTGGCCAGGAACCAAACAGTTGTAACAGATGTAGTTCGACTTGACATAGTTTATTCTTTCTTCTGGTTCCATTTTACCGAAGGACTTACAATGACAAAGCGTGTGCTTTTCTTTGCATAATGGACAGGTTCTTTCTGAAGCAGCAGCAGAGATGTGGTGTATTCTAACTATTCTCTCCTTAGACGAAGTCGGTTGTTGTATGAGTTCGAGTGTTCTAAATTTTGATTCTAGAAATATTTTTAATTGTTCAAATGTAGGTAGTTCATCAGCTTGTTCTTTTCCAACAAATTCTTCCCATTCCTTATGCGTTTCGCTATCTAATTTTTGAACAACAATGAAATTTATGAGTGGATCCCAATTTTCTGTCTTTATTTGCATATTGATTAAGCTGTTCAAACATTCAGTTGTTGTATCTAAGATCAATTTAATCTGATTGGAATTTTGGCTTATTATTTTTCTCTGATTGAACATTCGCTTAATCAAGGATGAAACAATCAATCGTTTGTTACTATACCGCCTTTTAAGAGTATCCCATGCTTGATAATAATTTGTTTCACTTATTTGAACATGACGTAATAATAATTCCGCTTCGCCAGCAACACTCGATTTCAAATAATGTAATTTCTGCACGTTACTTATCGTAGAATTATTGTGTACGAGTGAAATAAATAAGTCTTGAAACGTGGGCCATTCCTCATAGCTGCCAGAAAATTTAGGTAGTTCTATACGTGGTAATTTCACTGCCGGAGCTATTGTTTGCTGAGTGTCAGATGTGTTCATGCCTCCAGGGCTCAACGTGGATGTAGAAGCTGTTGGTTGCGGCTCGTTTGCAAACAAAATATCTTGCATATCTGTTTTCGTTTGCAAAACCATATCTTCACAGGTGTAATAGTGTTCATTTTCAAAGTACGGAAGTAATTTACGCTGTTCCTTATTTACGTTTTTCAACAACAACGTATGTGCAACACGATACTCCTTCCAATACTCATCAAGGGTCTTTAGTTTCACTGTAATGTAACCACGCGTCAACCGCGCCTTCGGGCATTTCTTAAAGTTATCACGGGTCTTTGTAATGATGTGATATAAACCCTCTAATTCACTTAATATTTGTTCGATGATATCCATAGTTGTTTATTAATCCTTACGCGTAAATTTGTATTCACCGTGTAGCGTACACCCTCAGCAACAAAGTTCAATAAATATTTTTGCGAAATTCCGACGAAAAACTGTCCAAAACACCAATTACAATTAAGTTGTCCCAACGTTATAAGTCCCGATTGTTTATTACGCACTGTTAATGCACATAAATGCAACTCGTCTTCGCAGGTATGCGGTCCGCTATTGTTCTCGTCTCGGGAGCTCGACCGCTCGAGATCCGGCTCGGTTAGGCCACTATGTTCCTACGACAGCTCAGTATAAGGTGCAAATTGGCTTGTTGGGTTAATGAAACAAACTTAATGTGTTATTCCTTCGGCTTTGTATTTGCTACTGATGTTCGATGCGTACATACAGACTTATTATAGTGATTTGAACTCAACAATCATTTTTAATTAAATGTGTAAAGCCATAATGTACAATAAAATGGTAGCAAAACATAACAGAAAAACCAATTTATTAGAATAGTTTAAATAGTTAATAGGCATCTTCTGGGGCAGCTCGCTCCAACGTAGATCTCATCTACGCTCACCATCAGGCGAGATCGAGGTCAAGAGCTGTCTTATAAGTTACATACAGTATTACAGTGTACCCATAACGGGCATGCAATTTTTAAGTAGTAGATTTAAAAAAAACACAAATGTTGAAAAAATTTCCACAAGCAGGATTTGAACCTGCACCCTTCTGACATACCTTCTGACATGACTAAATTTTTTCAACATTTATGTTTTTTGTAATTTGTTTCGCAACAAAATTTGCGCTAAAATTATTTAAACATTCTATAGTAGATTAAAACTAATCGAAAATAAAAACTAATCAAATAGTAAAAACTAACCAAAGATTAATATAACATGAAACTAACAGAAACTTTAAACTTATTAGTAGGTTAATTACATTTTTTTAATTTTTTAATGCATAATATTCATCTAAGCTGTAAAATTCGTTATTTATTAACCACTTTTTCAACTTAAATTTAAAAGTTAAGTATTCCAAGGGCTTTAATGTCTGAAGGTAGAAGATTGAAATCCTTGATAAAAGTACTGAAGGCACTCTTATAGCATATGTATTGTTCATTCTCGGAATACATAAATCATATTTATATGACATTTGGACGTGAAGTGTTTTTCCTGTCAAGATACTCTAGGTTTTATTTAATAAAAAATGCTGCCTCTAAAATAAAAATATTGGTTAATGTTAGATAGCCTTTTTCCCTATATATGTTTCTTAATTATTTTTCTATTTTAGGAAAAAAGGGTTTCAAAGACAATTTTTCAAATTTAATTTTTACTTAAATAGGCAATACAATGCTTTTTATTAAATATTTTCCGACTTACGTTAACATTATAGAATTTTGTATTTTTTACCTTGCTTGTACACTAATTATTTAGAAAGGTGTAAGTAGTTATTATAATGTTAATGATAGTTCTTGTTATTTATCCGGCTGTTTGAAGGTTACATTCGCACCTGCCATTGAACGCCATACGAACTTAATTATAGAGTGATTATAGGTCAACTGTAGGCAAACGAGGCCCCGCCCGATCCTCTAAATGCCACTACACGTTTACACTAAACATGCACACTAGTTTAGGCCCAAGACACCGTACTCTTAAAACAAGGGTACGACGAGCCGGTTCACACGCGCTCTATACCAGGTACAGACATGTACCTGGACGCTTCTCCTCATCCCCACGACCCGTTTAACCCGAGCCAAGGTCCGAGCCTTTAGAGCCCTCGGATTGTTCCGCACCCCGATCCGATTCGAACCCGTCGGAGAATCTAGTAGGGCAGTGATGCCATTCCCTCTAGTAAACCTCTGACGGTGATTCGTTTCACACGGCTTGAGGAACCCTTTAAGTTTCTCGCCGTCCCCAAAAAAGCCCAGCGAAGCTAAAAATGCCGTATGAAGCAACCAGCAAAACCTCTCAAAAAACATTTACTTCGATTTACTTAATAAAATATAATTATATAGTACACAAAAATGCCAGGGAAATCAGTTTTTATAAGTAACAATTCTTGTTGCATAGATTTTACTAAAACGGGTAGGAACATTGAAATAGATAGTATACACATTTGTGTCAGTTCTACGATATAACTAAAAACTAATCAACTACTTAATAGTTAAATCTCTATAAAATTTAATTTTATAGGAAGACCAACAACTTTGACTTAACTTAAAAATAACAACATCAGAAAGCCAATTATAAATCTTCAATGATAAAATTAAAATTCATGATATTGTAATGCACTTAATAAGAAACATAGTCACAGACTTATTAGTTTATTAGTTCATGATGATGAGTGTGTTCATCTTCACGCTGATAATGACGAGAGTATACGTCATATTTAAATCAGCATACTTGCTACACTAGCAACAGTAAGCAAAATGTTGCTAAACTGTAGCTGGCTATCAAAATCAATAATTAATAAAATCGTATTCAATTCCAATGAATAATTTTTAAGTTTGATTAATTTAAACGGATTTTGTTTTTTGTGAAAATAATAATAATAATATCTGACTTAAAAGTTATTAACAAATTCTTATGAAGACTCTGACATCCAAACTAGGCTAAAATGCCAGTATCTCAGGAGTCAGCGGCTTCTCCCAATTTTTTGCAACAAGAGTGTCAAGAAAGCTTAATAAAAAGTTAACAATGTACATATGGATATAAAATGGTGGTGGTATTAAAAATAGATACATATTTAAAATATATAAATATAAAGTAAATATATATTTTATTCTATTTATTTAAAATTGCTAAAAAAACACTCTGTTATACCATTTCTATTCTATGTAGCACGTTAGTTAAAAAGATCTTCTGTTTCTTCATAATTTAAAGACAAAAGCCAAGTCTTGATAATTAATTTACATTCATGAAGTGAAAGAGGGTAGAATGAAGTATATGCTTTAAGTTTTTTTTTCCAGACACGAGACAGTACTGGAAATCCATAAAACTACGACCTACGTTGTTGTAAAGCTACAATAACTGTAAAGCGGACACAAAATTTAATTTAAAAAAGTAAAGATATTATCAGCCCTAGTAGGTACTTATTCAAAAATATTATAAAATAAATAAAAAAATGTGATTATTTTTATAATTTCGTTCTATGAACTATTGTACGTACGGATATCCATAGAAAATTTGTCAAAAAGATTAATATCACAGTAACAATTGCGCATTTTGTATGGATATAACCATAATAAATATAATTAGGAATTCAAGACAAGTGATTCGTTTACAATTTCAATTATGAATCATGTGTTAAGAAAAACATGGCCGAAATGGCTTCTCTAGATCTTGAGTTTTTATCTTTGTATGGCCTGTTCACAGTGTTGCGAGAGGGACATTTATAATATTTTGTAAAATAGTTTATTTGTGATAAAACTCAAATAACGCATAATGAATGAAATAGTTATCATCATCATCATCATCATCTCCGCCAAAAGATGTCATGATAATAAATAATTATAGTTCTTAATAAATATATCCAGTTGAGTTTCACATTCAAGGATAATTCCATTAGAAAATATTTAGGATATCTCTATTTAAAGTGCAATACTTTGCTTTGACTTATTCATTATTATTTATTAACAAATAAGATTACGTTATTAATTAAACGATACCTACATTAAAAGCATCGGATACCTACTTACCAAATTAAATCAGTTTACAGTCACAGTTACCATTGTAACTCGATTGCACTACTAGCCTGATCCGATCCGAACCCCTCGGGAGAATCCAGTAGGGCACGGAGACACGCACAGATGCGTGATGCCGTTCCCTCTAGAAAACCTCCGAAGGTGATTCGTTTCACACGGCTTGAGGAACCCTTTGAGTTTCTGACCGCCCCCAAAAAAGCCCGGTGGAGCTGAAAATGCCGTCCGAGGCAATCAGCAAACTCTCCAAAAAAATACACTACAGGGCTCGCAACTTAGGTATTGATGGTATTTATTTTAGGCTTTTTATTCTTACACCACTTCGGCCGAACTTGCTTTTCAACTCCGAGAGTATATTATTGTTATTGTACTCGGTTTCTGGTTAGCTATCTTCTCTTATAAGCATAACAATAATGTTAGTATACTTTAGTTATGACCCAACGGGTTGAGATAAGATAACCAGTTCTTCAGTAATTGAGGATCCCGGGTGAAGTGCGCTTCTACTTTCCCTTTATCGTCACTTAATGACAAGTGTGATGAAGGTCAAGCATTTTGCACAATCAGCCTGATAGTAAAATAGACTTTTGGTTTAAATTGGTTATTGATTGTTAGTGATTTTATGCGATTTTAAACTCGGTATTTTAAAATTGGATAAATTCGTATAGCCAATTTTTTTAAATCTTTTCACTTATCTGACAGATATCATTATCAAATTCAAATAATTTTTAATTAATTTCATTACCCTTTTTATATTTTCCTTGAGTTTCAATAATATTCGTTTATTGGTTTGAAAGATTTAGAACATGTAATATGGGATACTAAAATGTAGTGTGAGTTCAATGATGACTCATCAAGCACAGACGCCTGCACATCACCTATCCTATCCAAAACTGTCAAACTATGACAATTTTTTAAAGTTCAAAGTCTATATGGGAAATTCGATAATTTGTGGTAGGTAGTCTAATGGGCAGGCGTGCGTAAACGGATTTAGGCAATGAGGCTAATAAATTGAATCAATATGCACTGCACTGCATGACAATCACAGATGATCGTGGTTTATGGACAAACAAACCCAAAGTCCGGTGCACGCCTTAGCGATCGGCCGTCATGGACAGACACAGAGAAATTGCAAACAGAAGGACACCGTACAGTAAATCGTCAAGTGGTTGCGATGTTACAGTAACATACAATGACAATACTTAAAAGGTGGGATTTTTTAATAAAAAACCAGGAAATAAGAATTTGCAATAAATGCATCATGAAATATATATATATTTTTACATTGATTAAGTTTTTTAGAGCAGATATCCTAATACCAGCCAGACACACCGATCCGATCCGAACTCCTCAGAGAATCTAGTAGGGATTCGGACACGCTTATTACGTGATGCCAATAATGTTTGAGGAACCCTTTCTCGCCGAGAAGTTCAGGAAGTTCAGGAAGTTTCTCGCCGGTCCATTAAAGTTTAGTGACGCTGAAAATGCCATCTAAGGCAATCAACAAACATTCTTACAAAAAAAATCGCTTTTAATTAGCAAAGTATAGACAACCGGTTTGTGGACCACATGTCAAACTCAAAACTTATTTATTACAAATACTTTTTGAATCGTTCAAAAATAATCTTTTATTTTTTCATAAAGCAAGATTTTTTTAAATGCTATTTACAGTATCAATATTATTACACTTTTTTACTAAGGCATGTCTATGACCACAATGTAATTTGCGATCTTATTTTTAAATCTCCTCATTGACGTAATTTTTCTATAATAATATTATCTAGGTGTTTTGTTTTTTTATTTAGTCATTTTCTATCGACTTTAAAAAGGCGGACGGGACACTTCCCGCTAAACAATTTCGCATTTTTAATGAAAAAAAATCGAGTCTCCAGATTGCACAGCGTGTGGCACTGCGGAAGATTAAGTCCATTTTTTGACGGAATGTGTCCGGTACCGAACTGAGAGATGGCAATTGGCATCATTAATAGAGTGGAATATGCTTGATGTTGGTAGGTTTCAAAGCATTCTTGCCGAACTTTCAACAAGTGTATCAAGGGCTTTATTAAATTATGTGTGTCCTTGTCTACATTTAAGAGAAAGTTGTGTTTAATGTATTTTATTTTTATATTTAACAGGACTGATATGGTCACATTAGAGACCAAAGTCCTGTATAATAAAGATATTAAAAAAATAAGGGCCTCAAAAGAAGACCTTCTGCATTCTTGGCCGCAGTCTCTGCAGTGCGAGCTTCATCTTGTCACCACAAAATAAGGAGACCCAGAAGGCAAGCTTTATTTATATCGCGCTAGAGCAACGCACACATTATATACAACCTCTCTCGGACGCGGAATCTTGCATTAGCTGCGCTCGGACAGTTCCGAGCTGTTCCGAGATCCATGTCCGTGCAAGGGGCCTATAGCGAGCGCGTTTTTATGTAGGTTACCTTCTGTAGTCTCCTTATTTTGTGGCGTCATCCGTCGCCGACGTGGATCGCCGCGCGCGCCTCGGAGCTCAGTCTGCGCCCGCGCACCCGTATCAACGCACCCTTGTCAACAGTGAGTACATTGTTTTTGTTCAAGACCCATACAAATGTAAACTATTGATAATTTTATGTTCTACGTTGATCACAACGAGTTAAAGTAATAATTTTAATTATTGCAATTACAACAATATCGAACGAAAACTGAACGTTTTGTGGAAGTTGTAGTTACGTAGATGTAACTTTGTGATTTTACCTAGGTACTTACTAATTAACAAAAATTGGCATCATCGTATGATGTATTCAGTATTCAGTAGTAGTAAGCTGTTGACTGTTTCATGTAAAAATACGTTTTATTACGAGCTGTTTGTAATACTTGGTAGTTAGGATTTTTTCCGTCTACCCTCCTTGTAAGAATATGTGTATTCAATTCAAAATTCAAAATTCAAAATCATTTATTCAGTTTAGGCTACAAGTAGCTCTTATGAATGTCACTATGCCATCATCGGTTCGTAAGTCTACTCTGGGCGGGAGATCTTGTACTGAGAAGAACCGGCAAGAAACTCGGCCAATTTATAATCGTTAAGGTTTTGCTAGCGAATATTATTATCTCTGAATGTAAATATTTATATAAGATTAGAATGAGTCTACCTATAGTCATTTAAAAATTACAATCAACAAAATTTTATAAAAATATTTTTCACGTTGGTGACAAGTGTTTGGTGACAATGTCCGTAGGTAGGTAGGTATTTCTACGGTTAAAAACGCTCCGTTTTGACCTGCTACTTATAAAAGTTGGAGAATTATTAATAATCAACGTAGACAATACCTAGAGTAGTGGCGCCAGTGTTCGATATGAACCAGTGACCGACCCTTTTTAGGGTTCCCTTGTCAACAAGAAACCCTTATAGTTTCGCCATGTCTGTCTATCTGTCTGTCTGTCTGTCCCCAGCCTAGCTCTTAGACTCTTAGTACTAAAAAGCTGTAATTTAGCATGGATATACATATTAATCACGCCGACAAAGTGGTGAAGTAAAGTAAATTTTGAAAAATATTTTTTTTAGTTACCTCTCCTACACGTGAAGTGGGGATGTAATTTTTTTCTTGTCTACCCTATAGTGTGAGGTGTCGTTGTATAGCAATTTCAAAAATCTGACCAATATTCGGGTATGTGAAACAGTTTTTTGATTGAGGCATACGTTTGTGAACTATTAAGCTTTAAAGTGCAAAATTTTGTTAGAGTCAAGTGTCCCACCCCTACCAGCCAAATGTTTGTTTTTGGATATGTGAAAAAAATCACGGTAGTTGTATATATGACGAAGTTATAAAGAAAACTATCACAGCTAAGTAGGCTTTACAAGTTTACGAGTAACAGTCGACCGACTTATAAAATGTACTTGGCGCAGTACAAATACCTCATCGGGAACTACTTAAATAACGTTGTCAGGTGTGTGAAACCGGTAGTATCTACATTTAAGTATATGAGTCATCGTTAAATAAATGTTCATAAAAACCCTCTTCTCGGAGTCCGCATTATTGAGATGGGCTACGGAACCCTACACTGCGTGTGGCCCGACACGCACTTGGCCGCTTTTTTTTCCCTTTTATCATTAAAATAGGGGTTAGCTACAGATTTTTTACTTAAGCAACAATTTAATACAAACCACCCACCTAGCTGACATTTAGTATTTCAATGAAATTTTATATTATTTTTGGTAACTATAGAACAGGTGTTGAACAATGGGTTACTGCATGTTTACGGTCCGGGTGTAGAAAAGGGGGCCCCAAAAAACAACACAATTTTTTTTCAACGAAATGAAGAAAATCACAGCTTTCAAAAAATATAGTATTTTTTTATTTCTTTATTATTTAAAAAAAAATCGAGCACACGTGTTGCTCCAACTTGCTTCGCGAGCCTCCGCTACGTGTAGGTTACAAGACTAACCTAACCTAACCTAGTTGTCCCCGTCGCCACTACATAGTTACAAAATTTTCTCTCCATAGCTCCTTACAAAATCATCTAAAAATAAAATTTTACAAGTCCTAGCTCCATACAAAACTTGATCGAAAAATCGACTATGTCTCGGACCCCCTTTGCTACACCCTAACCCATGTTTACTGTCGCTGGTGTCACTACGGTATACTTTAACATCATCACTATCATCAACATCTCAGCCAAAAGTCGTCCATTGCGTCAGCAATGGACAACTTTGTCAAAAGCTTTGCCTTTGTCAAAAGGCCTCCCCCAAGGATCTCCACAAAGACCGGTAAAAAATATTACCACTTTAACATATTCAAGTTTAATTACAAACTAATCACTACGTAGGTATAGTTTTACTCTTTTTTATAAATTAATATTTCGAACAAAATATAAAGCTTAACTAAAATTTAAAATACAAACAACCAGCCAAAAAGGTTTTAAGCCTGTCACTGCACTAATTTTGGTACAGGTTGGTACCTACTTGTTTAGCATTTTTGTGTTCTAACAATTATTAGAGACTAGCTGTGCCCCGCGGTTTCACTCGCGTTAAAAAATATTTTCCCGTTTTTGCAACATTTTTCATTGTTTCTCCACTTTTATCCAACGGTTGTTTGTCTTATTAAGACATTTTGCTCTAGTTAGTTTCAAACCCGATTCTAAAATTGCAGTTTCATATAACATGAATTCAAATAATATTTGTCGAGGACGTTTAGTTCTGTGTTCGCTCTTAATATATATTTCATTCATGTTTCTCCGTTTTTCTGTTTCTTTTACCGCTCGGCCACACAACTTGTTCACAACCACTGGCGTCTTAAATTAAATAAAACATATTTATTCGGTACCGGAACATATTAGATAATTGGGCATGGTAGACATTACGTTCTTTCTCTGACTGTAGGCTAAGATTACCGAAGAATGTTTTTTTGGAGAGAGTTTACTGATTGCCTCAGGCGTCATTTTCAGCGACACCGGGCTTTTTTGAGGGCGACGAGAAACTTCTTTAAGTTTCTTTCGTTCCTCAAGCAGTGTTAGTCTAGAGGGAATGGTATCACGAATTAGTGCGTGTCCCCGGTCCCTTCTAGATTCTCCGAGGGTTTCGGATCAGATCGGGAGCGGAACAACCCGAAAAGCCTCTAAAGCATGGACCTCGGCTCGGGTTGACCGGGTCGTGGGGGTGGTCGTAGAATGTGAACGGCTATCATGCACTACCAATTCGCTCGTCCGTCGCAAGACGCTAGCGTTGTTATTGTACATTTGCAACAAAGTAAATTCGTCACAGTAAAAAGTATGTAAATTGGCCACACTTCTATTTTTATGAAATAAATTTGTCATATTTTAGTTTGGACCTGTGACAAACTTACACATAATTTTTAATGCATGTGACAAATTTACTTTCAATGTATGGAGTGTAAGTTCAAGTTTGAGCCAGTTACAAAACATAGCATATAAAATTGAAAAAGCTTCAAAAGAATACATTCAAATAATAGCGAAAATTCTTACCTCTCTACCAGAAGGATAAAATTATTAATTTAAATAGCATGGAATTCGACAACAAAAGCAGAAAAAACACTAGATAACTTACTGTCTAGAATCCTATCAGAATTGGCAATAAAGCCATCTATTTCGCAAAACAATAAAGAAAATTCTGTACCAATTTACGCCAAACATGATGAAGGAATCATCCAGAACGCATTTTAATATCAAAGAGAGTTAGTGTTTTCGGTGCGGAAAACCTGGTCATATAGCCAGATTTTGTAGAAACAACATAATTTAAAAAATCATTCAAATCCTAACTATTTGAATAGAAACAGAAAATTTTGTGATTTTTGCAAACTGAATAATCATTCTGAAGAAGCACAAGCTGATGGAAATTTTGATCTCAACATGAAAGAGGTAATTTTGCCAGTTATAATCAGAGATCGGAATAGGTAGAGCTATTTTTGGTACTTTTATACGAAATGTAATACGATGTAATAATATGGACATGCCCTACGTCCCGCAGTTTCAAAATTAATCCCGGGATTTCATTTGAGTTGGAAGTTACTTAACTAAAAGCTTGACAATTCTTACGAAGCCACACATCGCGCGATGCTTACAATGAGGTATTAGGGTGAAAACACAGTGAAGTACGCGACATTTCCGAAACAATCACCAGTGGAATTCGTTACGTGATCTATTACATTTTTCTGTTACCTTCATTCATTTATTTTTTATTTTTAAAATCCCGGTATTGTAGTCGAAATCCCGGGGTATATCCATATTAACATATACGTTTGCGGTCAATGAACCAAAATAGCTCTACCTATTCCGATCACTGGTTATAATAGACCGGTGCATCATGTCATATGATCAACAATATCAACTTAAAAAAAAATTAGACCAGAGATCGGTAAATCGGAACTAAGCTTTGCTACCACAGCATCTTCATAAAATTCTACCCGTCCATTTTGGCTAGTAATAGAGTTGACAGATATTAAATTCTTCGCTAAGTCTGGAACATGCATAACTCTTTTAAAATAAGCTGTATCTGTTTCAAATTCTCCAACGAGTTCCGCTTTCATAATGTTATTGTTTGCACAAACTATTTCTGTTTTTTCAAGCTCTGTATTAGTGATGTAATAAAGAGTAATATAACCGATTACTGATGTAATACAGAGTAGGAAATATGATGTCTGCTAACTAAAACCAAAAATGATTCACCGCATCGATAAGGGTCTAAAGTGTAAGTAAACCATTCAGTATCGAGAGACGGATCCGGGATAGATAGAATAATGTTGATGGTCAAACGGCTCAGACAGTGTTAGATAAACTAAACAAACGGAAAAGTTTAACTTTGGGGCGTGACGAACAGAATGTACAACTAGTGGCAGTGCGGATATAAGTTTTAAAATATATGAGCTTATGCAACTAAACGCAAAGGGCAAATCTTAATGAAATTTTCCCTAAATTTTATTTTTCAACATTAAGCGTTAAATATAAAAACTAGATTTGTAAAGGAAAAGTTTAATTTTAATAATTAATTAATTTGTTAAAACTATTTTACATTTTGTATTTGGTTAAACGAGTAGCACGCACGCCAAGAATAATTTACAAAAAGTAAGATTTCTGATTATGGTTAACTATTTAAAATTTTAAGCAAATATTGTTACGAAATAATTACAAATTGAAAAAAGACAAACTTACTTGTCACTATCTTAATTTTTTTTAAATAGTAAAATTTCTCTTTGAACTTACTTTTATCAAAATAAAATACTTATAGCAGTAATTACTCGGGGTTAGTGTTAGTGTAATTTTTATTGGCGCAAACATTTTTTGAATCGGTTCAGTTCAGTAGTTCCAAGTTCCAACCTGCCGTTTGCAGAGGTCTTACGAAGGATCTTAGGAACAAAATAATACCTAAATATGTCTTAAAATTTTATAGTAACATAAAGTCATATGTTTTTTTTAAGCTCTTAAGTAACGTTTGATGCGTTAGGCGGTTAGGATATGCTGCGGCCGCACCGAAATCTGTAACAACAAAACTAAGTAACTACCTATGTCATTCCCAATTAAGACGATGACCTAATTACATGATTCCGAGACGAAGGTTACTTCAAAACTAGTAGATAACCTTTACAATATCCAATAAGTGCTTAACAAATTAAACAATCAGTTGTCACGTTCACTAGGCACGATAAACAACGAGTGCAGTGTTTAAGAGTGTTTAAATAAATATATAACAAACCTTTTTAAATACTCAGATAATATTAACTTTTTAAAAGTAAATGTCATTTGAATATCGCGCCAAAATAACGGTAACAAGCAAAATGCCGGGAAACGGTAATGTGCAAAAGAAATCATTCAATGGAACGTGTACTCTCGGCTTCAACAAGAGGGCAAAAGGCTCTATAGCCAAGAAAGCTGAAGCTTACTTGCAAGCCGTCAGCCACAGCCAAGGACCTCCAAAAGGTATTTAGTAGAAGTTTTAAATAGTAACATATTAGTACTTTCGTACGGTATTTTTCAGATGAAACGAAACAAAATATAATTTAAGTATCTATCAACATTTTTTCCAACTTGATTTACAAATAGGTATTGAAATTTGTTACTGAACCTATTTTAATAACAGCTTTTTAAAAAAACACAAATGTCCTTTCATCTTTCCTTGAAAATTTTTTCAACTTTTGTGTTTTTGTAATTTGTTCGCAAAAAAATTTGCGTTAAAAATTATTTGAACATTTATAAATAGCTTGCTTACTTCTTAACTGATCTTTAATATTTGTAAAAATATTATGATCGGATGTTAGTGACGGTAGTTGTTGATATTGAATGGGCGCCTTTGGCTTTCAAAGTAAAGTGTTGAATAATTTCGGCGGGCTGGTTAGAACCACGATAGCTCAATTGGAAGAGTACCTGACCCGGAATGTCGGAACAGCTTTTTTTAAATATACTTCTATTTCAGAATCAGTTCAGTAGTTACAAAGATTGCCCCCTGCATACAATCAAACAAACAAACAAACATACCTCTATATCTGTGCTTTATACTAAAATATTAGCGTAGGCATGACGTAAGATGACCAAAACAATTTAATTCTTTATCTGTCAACTTCAAACAATTGATAGAGATTATAAAAAAAATATGTTAAGCATACCTTTCAATAAGTTAAATTATAAAATGATTGTAAGTAGAGATGTGTCGGGTACTTATAAAACTATGGCTAGGATACCTACTTTATCAAGGTGTTTGTGTTAAAATTGTTTTTTTTTTCCTTTACTTGATGGCTTTGTGCGATTAGCACAATAGCAATCCAGAGATAATGTTGACAGTATCCTTGGATTGTCATCGTTACCAAGAGCCCACACCTAGAGAACATTAGAACATTTTTTATTTGTATTAATTTTTAATTTGTTTTTTGTTTGTTATAGATAAGTTATCGATTCTTTAAAATATTATTAAGTTTTTTTGTTGCGCTTTTTCGTGGCGATTAAGTCCGTTCAACTAGACTAGTTTTCTTTATTATTGGTGCATTTTATAAATTACTTATTATTATAATGAATTGAATATGCAATTCTCTATAGAGAATGTGCATGCATTCATCAACAATCATCATAAAACACACCGTTGCCGCTCTTCTGATAAGGCAGTGATATAATATGTTATTTATAGGCAATGCCGATTAGTTGAGGCATAAATACTTTCTTTGACACAGAGTTTGTTCTCAATGAGGAATGTTTAATTCATGAACAGAACAGTATTGGGAATAATATTATGCATACAGAGCGGTTATAGAAGAATAAAAAGAAGAAGAAATACATTTATTGGTACACACTAACCCCCATATTCATAAATATTAGTTAATCGTTGTTTTGTTTTTTCTCAAATTCAAAATGACGTTTGTGTGACGTTGGCAAAACAATATTTAACTAAATAATGCTTAAATAATTTTTATGAATAAGGGTGTTAGTACTTACAACAAATGTGAAAAATATTGAAAAAACAAAAGTACATCCACAATAAAAAACAAAAACAGAAGCAAAGTGTTTTTATTAAACTAAAACTAATTTTTATTTCGTCAGTTAGTTATTTTACTCGCGGCTATAAAACTGTATTTAGTAGAAAAGATTCCGACGAATTGAGGACCTCCTTTTTTTTTGAAGTTGGCTAAAAATTACTCTGAACGATTCAAGTTTTTTTAATAAAACATTTTGCCTCTTTTTTCATATGAACTGTCTATTTATTGATAAGTTTTATTTTAGATTACTGAAGTTTTTACATCGTAACCCCGATTCGCTCTGTTGTTCATACAAAATATGTACCTACATACCTACCTACTTATATTAAAATAATTAGATTATAATATACCACTATTTTACTTTATTTGTTTAAATATCAATTGTAAAGTCGTTTGTTATTAGTTTACAATTTATAAATTTATTATATGTAAACTGTAATTTAATTTGTGACTTTGAATATAAATAAAAATTAATTTATGTAAATAATATTTGAATAGTGTTTGCTGTGCCCTATATAAGACTACTGTTTAAACTTTATTCGTAAGAAAACTATTATTTTGTATATTATACTTAGGTATACTCGACTAACACAAGTAAAAAACATTTTAAATTCTCTTGAACAACTTGAGCCTCTACCGATTTTTTTCATGCGCTGCTATTTTTACTTTTACTACATCAATAGCAGTAGCTGTAGCGGGAGAGAAGGTGGAATTATCCCATTCTAATCCTTGACATCTTATAGTCTTAGTTTCAAAATCAGTTACACACAACATTTTTGACAAACAACCAACCCATGATAGTAAGGTATTACTACAAATCTCCCCGCACCCACTAATGTTAGTAATTGTTTGCAGTGACTGTAACAGAGCAGAAATCGAGTATTAAACTGGAGGCGGTGTCGCGAGTCGTGGCCATACCGATCGTGGAGTCGGGCATCGAGGTCACCGAGAAGATATACCACAGAATTAAAGTAAGTTATCCCTTTTTTAACTTAACTTAACTTAGCAAACGTAGTGTAGGACCCCCCTTAGACTAGGTGCAGCAACAATCTTCGCAAGGTGGCTGGCAAGAGCTGGATGAGAGTAGCCGCGAATAGTGCTCAGTGGCGTGCACTTGGAGAGGCCTATGTCCAGCAGTGGACTAGTGTAGGCTGATGATGATGATATACACTTACATACCCCGCCCGAGGAAGATGCGGTGGTCATATCCATTTGCTTCGCGGTTATATCTGACAGAAGCGTATAAAAGGGTGGGCGGAAGGGGGGGGGGTTTAGAGGATCCGTACCCGTACCCCCATAACTTCAACAAATAAAATTTCCAAATACAAAATTTATACTTAATAAAAAGTAGTTATGTTTGAACCCGTGGACCCTTCCCTCCGTGTGAAGGTTTAGCTACGCCCATGATGCCTGATAATGTCCTGGATGTTTTGGGTGAGTTTTAGATATATAGAGAGATAGATAAAACATTTATTTCAAAAACCACCAACCAACACCACAGACACACAAACACATAAAACATAAAACAATAATACAATGGATACAAGCAAAACATATATACACACACACAATTGCGAGAAGTGAAGGCAATGGAAATTACCTATGTCCAGCAGCGAAACATTATGGGTTACTACTTAAAAATATACAATACAATAATTTAGTGCTAGTCAATGCTAGTGCTCCAGATATTACAGCTTAAAAAGTATTTGAGCAAAGAGTTTGTTTTATTCTACATTTATTCATACCAAATTCTGGTTCCAGGACTCCAACCCGCTGTTCCGCTGGTACTTGTCGCTGGGCGAGCGCTCGCTGGCGGTGGGCGCGCAGCTGGCTCTGCCGGCGGTGCTGATGCTGGAGTCTCCCATCCACCAGCTCGACAGGTTCCTGTGCAAGAGCCTCGACCTGGTCGGCGAGCGGGTGCCAAGCATTTATCTGCCACCTCAGGCTGTGAGTCTAATTTGAGATATTACGAATAAAATTATATAAGCAAAAAGAGTGGTGGTCAAAGTATTCCGCCTTGTGGCACACCCAAAGTAGTTAATTTATTAGAATACCTCGTTTTTTTCATTCAAAGTTAATCATATTATAAGTCCCTTAAATTATTATAATAATCAATGACTCCTAGTGTGGAATTTTATAATATTGACTGCATCGAGCCATCGAATGGGCACAGAAAAGTAAATAATAACTTAGGAGTGAATAAAAACACGCATGATATCATTCAGGCCCGTGAATGGGCGCCACAAACAAATGCCCAAATCGTGATAAAGTCAACGGTCAACATCATAACTTCATGTCCACTTACATAATCATTGACCCGCGATTATCTATGAAATACTGGAATGCTCACTCCTTAAATGAATTTGAGCGTTTCCGTTAAATAAAGTATGGTACAATTTGTCGAATTAGTTATTGTAACAATATTCTTGTATTGGTGACCATAAAACTGTCGTTGTTCAGTAAAAAGTATACATTTTTTTATAAATATATTTTTTTTGTAGCAGCTATTTGCAGTTACAATTACTGCATCAATATTATTATACTTGACTCGACAAGCAAAGATAACCACAAGATAACCGATCCCTTTCCTTCCGGGTGGAAAGCTGTTGGAAGCCACTGTAATAACAATGTTCGATTGACCTACAATCACGTGATGACGATTGTCCATCTATAAACATTAATCACGACGCAATCGTCGATTAACACTTACGCACTGCACTGCATATTATTATGACCTCCTAGAAAGTGATTGATAAGCGTGACTTACTCAGAGCAAGAGAAAATTTTACGTCACTCCTAAATCTACATAAATATAATCCTAGATATAATTCCTCTTACCGAAAAGTATAGCAGTAGTTTAAATGCAGCAGTTACTGAGCTAAGACCGTTTCTCATGAGAAGATTTGACCAAAATCCACCACGTAACATTTATTAGGTACTCTGTAGTTCTAGATATTTAGCTCTTAGGTGACGAAGGTGACATTAACGATCTATTAACAGATGTACTCGGAGACCCGACAGTTCGTGCTGCGGCGTGCCGACTCCGTGAAGCAGCTGGGCACCGCGGTGCTGGAATCGCGCGTCACCGCCGCCACGGCGTCCGCGCTGGACCGCGCCCTTTCCACCGCCGACAAGTACGTGGACAAGTACCTGCCACCTGACAACCAGGACGCGAGCGAAGGTGAGACATCACTCTGTAATGTGTAATATAAGTAGACCATATCGGCACTGCGTTTGTTGGAGTCGCCCATTATCGTCACTACGGTGTCCGCGTTGGACCGCGCCTTTTCCACTGACAAGTGCGTGGAAAAGTACCTGCCGCCCGACAACCAGGACGCCAGTGAAGGTGAGCCATCACACTGTAATGTGTAGGAAGTAAGACTCCAGCACTGTAGTGCTAAAAAGCACTACAGTGCTGGAGTAGTGTGTCGCCGCTGCCTCGGTGTCCGCGCTAGTTGGTCAGCGTTTTACCACCGACAAGTGCGCGGACAAGTACTTGCCGCTCGATAACCAGGACGCAAGCGAAGGTGAGATATCACACTGTAATGTGTAATATAAGTAGAACATCTGAGCACTGCAGTACTGGAATCGCCGAAAAGCCGTCACACTGAAATGTGTGAATCGTGTGTCGCCGCTGCCTCGGTGTCGCGCCCTTTTTACCGTCGACGAGTGCGTGGACTAGTACCTACCGCCAGAAAACCAGGATACCAGCAAAGGTGAGACATCACACTGTAATGTGATTTTATTATAAGTAGAAATCTGGGCACTGCGATATTGGAGTTACCCATCATCGTCACTACAGCGTTCGCGCTCGACCGCGCCCTTTCCACCGCCGACAAGTGCGTGGACGATTACGCAGCCACTCGTCAAATACTTGTTTAGTCATATCCTATACAAGTCATAAGCATAATTTGTCAATTTAGCAATTCGTCAAATCCTTACTTAATCAAATCCTACGCAAGTCAAATGTTTAATTTGTCATTTTCGTGATTCGTCAATTCAATTATTCGACAAAATACGCCAAATACGTGATTTATCTAGTCATGGTGAGATCAAACACTGAAGTGCTTCATCTACACTACTATATGTATAAATCTGTAGTCTCTACATGCAATTTTTCTGACAAATTTTGGGATAAATATTCGTTTTATGACTCACTGACACCAACCAATTCTACGATTTTTGAAATTTTTGTCTGTCTCTCTGTTTGTATGTCCTCTTATAACTCAAGAACGGCTTGACCGATCTTGATGAAAATTTGTATGTAGTAAGAACATGAGATTGTGCAAATGATAGGCTAAAAAAAATTATACACAAATTTTCGCACAGCGAAGCGGGCGGGTGACGGTTTTCAGTGAAAAGCGTAATGCAATCTCTTCGTTTATACTATTTCAATTACGATCTTCTTAAATTATTACTATTTCAGTAATGAGAATGTCAATCAATGTCAGTTAATAAATTATTTAAAATCTTGTGATAATGATAAAAGACGCTAAAGTTGAAGTATTAATAAACAACCTCATATAGGGCAAAATATCGACGAGTATCAAATTTGACAAATCAATGATTTGACGTTGATTTGACGAGTGTCTGCGTAATCACGTGGACAAGTACCTGCCGCCTGACAACAATACGCCAGCAAAGGTGAGCCGTCACACTGTAATGTGTAGGAAGTAAAACATCTTAGTACTACACTGCTGGAGTAGTGTGTCGCCGCTGCCTCAGTATCCGCGCTGGACCGAACCCTTTTTAACGTCTACAAGTGCATGGGCAAGTACCTACCGCCATAAAACCAGGATGCCTTATCTGACTTATCTAAGTCTGTTATGCCATATCAGCCATGTTGCCATAACAGCAATGTAATAAGCAACGCGAAGTCGCGAACGTAATGCTTACCTGCCTGATGGACACACCATGGGGTGTTGCAAGCAGGCCACGTTGTCGATGGCCGGACATTTTTTTTACGTAGCACTGCAAATGACTCCGTTTCACCTGATGTTAAGTGAATATGAAATCCAGATGCGACGACAACTGGTGCAGTGTGAATGTGTTCACGCTGTTACGCAGCATCAGTTACCCTCACTCTGCCGGCCCACAAGGGCATCTTCACGCCTCGTTTGAAGGACCTCATATTATAGGAAGGAGGGAAAACGTGTGCTGGCAAACTATTCCATGTTTTGGACGTGTGACAAAGAAACGAGTCACCAAATTTCTTAGTGCGCGATGGAATATTTGAGACAGTGAAGCGGTGACTTCGGAGAGCAGCACGTGTACTCCTATGGAGGAAGGGAGAAGGTGGGATGAGGTCAAAGAGCTCTTCGGACGAGTAAATAAAAAACAATATAAGTTGCTACTTCCTCCCCAATACGTATGAGTTACGTACATACGTTGAGTGTAAGGCACTGTGGTATTTTTCTAAAATAGGTAGGTAAATAAATATTGTGTTGAGACTATGTTTATATAAACAAATATATAGTGGCCTCGATATCTTAATATTAGTTTTACCAATTAGTTAATTACATTAATTTGGATCCGGCAATGAACAGTGTACATAACAGTTGTATTCTGATAACGTGAAACCCGGAGACTGCGATAACGTAGTGGCTGTAGCTACACATGTGACTAAGACCTGGACATGGAAATAAAAATCTCTCTCTCTCGGAAATCGGACTCTTTCATCACACTTTAGTCTAGTGCAGGGTTAGGCAAACTTTTCAGATCAAAAAGCCAAATAAGACAAAAAAGACAACAATAATTATTGAGTGGCTCCTCAAGTCAGGGTGAGGCAAAAGTAATCCGATGTTCTTTGGCTGTAATTTTTTTTACAAACAAAAATTCATGAGAATTTTTCCCATCAAGTCGAGAAGATGATATCGCACAAGTGGCCGCCGCCAGCACTGATGACCACACGGGCCCTTTTTATGGCTTTTGCCAGAACTTCAGGCGATAGGTTCGCGCATTCGTGTCGGATGTTGTCCTTGAAGGCTTCCAGAGTCTGAGGCTTATTCTCGTAAACACCCACAAAACACCCATTCAAAAACACCCACAAAAAGATGTCTGGTACGGTCAAATCCGGTAATCTTGGCGTCCAGTGCAAATCGTCAAAACGAGAGCTTAGGCGACTCGGAAATACCTGCTTCAAAATGTCGGTTACAATTATTCCGCGTTCTTGAGGAGTATAGCGATTCATGGCTTGTTGACATGTATTTTACATCTGTTTACTTTAAATATGTCAAAACCGATTTGAATTTTGACGTCATTTGCAAAAATTATAGCGTCTTCCAATAAGGTGGTTGATTACTTTTGCCTCACCTTGTATATTATTTTGAATAAGTCTTCCTGGGTTTTAGTCTGCGCGCGGGCTGAGTATCTTCAATATCGCATAAAAATAAGATTTTTTGCAAAACTTAAATTTTTTGAAAACAATAGAGTCGCGAAAGAGCCTTTCAATGAGCCGCATGCGGTTCGCGAGCCGCGGTTTGCCGACCCCTGCTGGCCTAGTGGTTAGACCATCCACGGACCTCTATTTGGACTCTGGTAGGCTTTTTTCTAAATCCGCTTGTTATAGCTACCTATCATCTGGCCAAATACTATCAAAAATGCAGACACCACAGGTTTTTGAACTACAGGCATGGACCCATACCTAACACAAGAAAATTAGCCTGCCGGATGGGTTGATACGATTGTTTATTAAAAGTAACACCTCAGAAAAATTGAAAGAATAGAATAAAAAATAATAGAATAGGAGTATTTTATTTGTACCTATAATCTCAAACAACACATAATAAAAATAAAATAGACTAACATAAAAAAAAGAAATTATGATAACTACATGACATGTGTGCTGCAGAAGCACAAAAGGGCGATAGCTCAGTGGCTGATTTTGCTTAAACACAAAATACTAAACTGTATAAATACCACCAGTGCTCCGTAGAAAATATACAAGAAATAGCTTTATTCCTCGTTTATTACATTTATATTGTACAACAAAGTTGAATGTTCTTAAAAATATGTTACTGGAAAAAATGTGCAAATTTTTTACGTTGTTTGCATTTTGTCTTTTTTATTAACTTTTTTAATTAGTCTATACCCATAAAGTGTTTGCCTTATTATTTTAATATTTAAAAGTATCTATTTATCGACAGAATGTATTAATTAACAAGCTTTTAAATGTATTTAAAAACTATTATTGCCTTCGGCACTCCTTGTCTGTAATCTGTGTAAATATCACTACATAAACGTTATTATTATTGTAATGACTGTTTGTGCCAAAATAAAGAGAGAAAAAATAAGCAAAGCACTGGTATTCTGCAATATAGTTACTCGTATAACCTCTAAAAGCATTCTAAGAATTAAAAAAACAATTAAAATTTTCCAGTGCCACATCTAATGAGGCTAATGATAGGAAAGGTGCAGTTAACACAAGCCCCGGTTATCAGTCGTCTGGGCGACAAATTAGAATAATCGGCGAACCGTCTGGCTTGTCGGACTCTGCGCCCATTCACGGCAGGATAGTAAACGCGTATCGCGTATCTGCAGGTCCGTCACCTGCACCTTTGAGTCATAGCCAGCCTAAAAATAGGCTTCACGTATCATAGGGTTGGGTGTTCCTTATTTATTTATATGTACCAATACTTATTTATGGAACCCTTAAAATGTTTTTGTTTTATTTATATAATTTTAACGCAAATTTGGTTGCGAAACAAATTACAAAAACACAAATGTTGAAAACATTTCCAGGAACAGGATTTGAACCTGTACCCTTCTGACATACTGGGTCAGGTGCTCTGCCAATTGGGCTATCGTGGTTCTAACCAGCCTGCCGAAATTATTAAACTTTATTTACTTTTTACTTTGAAAGTCAAAGGCGCCCATTTAATGTCAACAACTACCGTCGTTAACATCCGATCGTAATATTTTTACAAATACATTGGTTAGAACTACGATAGCTCAATTGGCAGAGCACCTGACCCGGTATGTCAGAAGGGTACAGGTTCAAATCCTGCTCGGGAAAATTTTTGGAACATTTGTGTTTTTGTAATTATGGAACCCTGTCTCCCGAGCTAGTAGTAATATGGGAGCCAGCATCTTCCCAATAATATTACAGTTGAAGTACTAAGTACTAAAGCATTTAAAAAGATAATAGCCAGCCTAAAAATAGGCTGTGCGTATAACATGGTTGGGTGTTTTTAATTAATTTATTTGTGAATCATATTACATTTACGTTTGGGCATGTCATAGCGGTAGGTATGGCGGTTCATAATTTAACGTTCAAAGATTATTTGTGTTTTTATTTATTTACATTACCTAATTTAAATTTCTGTCGTTATTGGGTACAATACAAATTAGAACTGGACTGGAGATTCGTATTAACAATGTATATAGTAATTGTTTTGTAAGGTTTCGGTACGCCTTTGATTACGCAACCCGTACACATTGTAATGAAACACTTTGTACAGATATACTCGCGTTTATTTTTATTGTCCTGTTGTTTGATAACTTTGCAAGGTACGTGTGGTACGAGGAGACTGAGGTGTTTGTTGGTCGTAAGTACTTTTAACTAGTTATCGTCTGCTACTATCATCCAACAAGGATGAAGACCGATACCTACTAATAAAAAAATAAAAAAAGTCATCTTTCAGTAGGTAGATCATAGTAGGAGATACTAATCAAGTAGAATTGAAAGCGGTTTGGGCAGTATTTCATTTTGTGAAATTCTCAGTTTCGTGCACTAGGCCAGGGTTACGAGCTTTGAACCTCACTGGTGAGGTGGTGGTGGTATTAAAAATTGAAATGACATAAAATACACTGTTAATGTATTTACCTTAATAAGCTTACATACCGTTTTAGAATGTTTAGTGACAAAGTGTCACCGCTGGCTTCAAATACAAATAACTGCCCCACTCAGAAACTCTTATTGTTAATGATTACTTACTTAGTGTCATTTTTTTTATTAACAAAAGGTGGTTTCGGTTGTGACCTAATTTTAGAGTATTTCTTGAGAATAAAAATCATAGTTAAGTAATCATTACGTTCTCGTCTCTGGGGTGCGATTTTTAAACCGGTGGTAGACTTATTTTTGAAACCACAATTCTCGAACGGTATTTGGTAATTTGTATAGTGTATTTTCATGTTGCTTTCAATTTCAAGATCAACAGTGAGATTCAAAAATCATTCCCTGAGTGTACTATCGCCATTTTGTATGATGTGAGAATAACTGTAGCCTGATTTTGTGCTAAAGATACAAACTGAGAGTTTGCTCCAAAACGTTTACAATTCCGGCATTCGTAGTGACCGTTATCCTTACTGTAGTGGTGATCATAGTGACGAGCGCGGAGGGCGAGGGCGCAGGAGGCGGGGCGTGCGAGGGCGGGCGCGCGTGCGCAGCGCAGGCGGTGCAGCACGGCGCGCGCCTGCGCAGGAAGCTGCAGCGGCGGCTCACGAGGCAGGCGCTCGCCGAGGCCAAGGCCATCAAGGAACAGATACACGTGCTCGTCTACGTTGCTGAACTGGTGAGTCTATTTCTTTAAAATGAGTAAATAAACGTTTCATGTGTGGATTCTGCCTGAAATCAGACAGGATGGCAACCACTATAATGCTCCGTCTACGTCACTCTGCCGTCATGCAACACTGTTCTGCATTGCTCTGTTCATGGTGTCTAGTGTGAGTTTTGTTTACTAACCGTATTCATTCGATTACGTTTACGATAATTAGTATGGCATTGAAGCAGCGCCTCCTGGCGGCATAAGAAAAGAGTTAAAATATTGCCATACAAATTCTCGTTTTTGTTATCGTGATCGAATAGCGAATGAAACTCGCACTAGGTTTAAGGGTACTAGGGTTCTACAGTGAAATTACAGAGCAAAGAAGCATGAAGCATAAATCTTTAAGGTTGGCAGGCAACAAGCACTTCTTGTAAAAGCGTTCCTTAAAAGCGTCCATTTGCTGCGGTAGCCACTTCGATTAGGCAGCCCTTATTAATTAGCCCGTTGCGTTTGCAAGCCCAGTCAAGTTGATTCGAAATGCCAGGCGAGTAGTTTCAAGTCCTAGCTCGTAGATATTTTTAGGGTTTCGTAGTCAACAAGTTTTGAAAAATGTTTTTTTTTAGGTTACCTCCCTACACGTGAAGTGGGGATGTAATTTCACGGAAATTTCACGGTAGTTGTGTATATGATGAAGTTAAAAGGAAAACTATCGCAGCTAAGTAGGCTTTAAAACTTTACGAGTAACAGTCGACCAACTTATAAAATGTACTTGTCGCAGTACAAATTCCTCGTTGGGAAATACTTAAATAACGTTGTCAGTTATGTGAAACCGGTAGTATCTACATTTAAGTATATGAGCCATTTAAAAATATACGCATTATTGAGATGGGCTACGAAACCCTACACTGCGCGTGGCCCGCCCGACACGCACTTGGCCGGTTTTTTTTCAATATCCATCAAACAAAGCGTATTTTGTCAAATATGTATCGACATGTAAAAATAGACCACTAAAAAAAAATTGTTCACATTTAATTTTTTTCTCTTTATTTTTGAATGAATATTATAATGTAATGGATTCACTAACAGATAGCAACAGACCCGGTACTCGCTTGGAAGAAGGCAAAGGAGCTGATCGCGTCGCTGAGCCAGCCGGAGCCCGAGAACCAGGCGCGGCCCGCCACCGTCGAGGAGCTGCTGGTGCTGCTGGCGCGGGAGACAGCACGCAAGATGGTGCACCTCGTCAACTACACGCACACTGATCTGCCCAGGTAGGAATTGCTACTAGCTGCTACCAAACTTTTTTGTTTATTAGTTCAAGCCAACGGCAACCTGAGTATAACAATCAAAAATAACATTATAAAAACCTTCAATAATTCTTTCACAGGAACGTGCGCCAAGGCATGAGCCTGATCACCCGGCATTTGTCGACGGCAGCGGACGCTTTGCTCAAGGTATAGTCTTACAGCTTAAGCAACTAAATTAGCCCTACCATTTTCTCCTGCAATAGCAAAAAAGCAAAAGCAATAATCCTTTTGTCAAATTTTTCACATACTCGCGGTTTGGCTAGAACGAATGGAGTGACCCTTGCTGCCGCCTCCTCTGTCCCTCGTCGACGTCTCATGACTAAGGGATCATCCTCCCTGGCTCGTACGGCCTCTTAATTGCGAGAGATCCTCGCAAAAACAGGCCACTGCTTCCCACGACCCTGAAGGCGACAATAGATATTACCACGGCCGCAATACAGGTCGTCTCCCACCGATGTCAGCAGGTCTTGAAGAGGCTGCTCGTACTCCTACTATTCTGTATAAGACTGGATAGAAAGTATTATAAAAACGCCAGATATCTACTAAAACACATTGGTTCAGTGTGTTGAGAAAACCTAACTCCCCATCTGCTATTGGTCTGGTCATGCGGGAGGGTCTGACCCACCCACCAGTACCCAGTGGAACGTTTTTAGACTAATGAAGATTAGATGCAACCGAATTATAAATGGTGCTCACCGTCCGCAGACGTTGCCCGTGGAGACGGCAATCACCGAGGTGAAGGGCTGGCGCACCAAGCTGGCGGCGCTGCTGCAGCAACTCAAGCAGACATCTCAGACCTACCTGGTGAGGCCGAACGATTTTTTAAGCTTTTACGTTTAACCAATCATAAATTAATCTTTACTTGCAAAAATATTTCTAATGACAACTTGAAACCACCTAATGTTATGTGCCAGGTATGGACCAATATTAGCCCATCTGCCCAGTGTCACAATCCTCACAAATCCTCACAAAATCATCATCATCATCATAACTTTTCACAGAAAGTAGTCACAGCACGATTAAAAATCGTCTCGACAAATCGCCTCTTCTGTGAAATATGTGAATTTTAACAGTTCTTTAAGTAACCTGATTTCGCTTTGTACGGTATGTTGTACACTTTTCAAACGAAGAGAAAACGTCATCTCAAAAAAAGAAAGGATTGAAATGAAACAACTTTTACGGATCTACTCGCGTTTATTTTACACATTACTTTAATTAATGTTTATCCTGACGTTTCGAACCCTTTGCAGGGTCCGTGGTCAGGAAGACTGAGGTGTTAGTCGTCTCATAATTAATTAGTAACTTGTATACCCTCATTTAAATTTAATCAGGTGCGTTCCGTTTTACGCAGAAAGAGCTTTTTGGTCTGGCAGTATGGTGTTGGGGCTGGGATTTAATATTGTGTATGATAGGATCCCAGGATGGTGGTAGATTCCAACCATCTTCTCTATTGAAATTAGAATGTTTTTTTAATTTCAATAGCGTCGCGTATAATCCTAGGGATGAATCGTTGTTCTCTAGCGAGTATTTGTGGTTTATCAAATCTAATGTAATGGTTGGGCCCCTCTAGGGCATGTTCGCATCGAGATCGAGATCTTTAGAAAACAATAAAAGAAATGATAACAAGAAGAAGACCACAGAACTTGTCAGGGACACCGTGTTAGTTCCATGAGCCATTCTCGAAAACGGGAATTTGAATGAACAAAATATTATTTCCACTCATTTGACACAAAGGAGGTGCTCCAAAACTCCAGGGTGCCTAGTGTGACTTTTATGTACTAACCGTATTCATTCGATTACGTTTACGAAAACGAAAATTAGTATGGCATTGAAGCAGCGCCTCCTGGCGACATACGAGAAGAGTTAACATGTTGCCATACAAAATCTCGTTTTCGTTAACGTGATCGAATGGCGATTGAAACTCTCACTTGGCACCCTGTTATCGTTATCGAAAACACTCAGACCACGGTAAAGTATAAAAACAATAAAGTACAAAATAAATAATAACAATTTCACTTGCTTTAGGAGCACCTGGCAATATTCGTGGCGGGCAATGAGGAGAGAGAGAAGATAGCGCCGCGCTCTGCGTACGAGCAGCGGGACGACCTCGCCGCCATCAACGGGGTCAACTGATCCACACACCAAAACCAAATAAGGAGATTATACAGAAAGTAAGCTTCATACAAACGAGCTCGAGCAACGGACACATTGACAACCTATCACGGACACGAAAACTCGCAACAGCTGCGTTTGGACTGTTCCGCCCTGTTCTGAGATCCATATTCGTGCAAAATTTAAAATTCAAAAATTCAAAATTATTTATTGCATGCCACATTGGTGTACATAGAAATTAAATAAATAGATACAAAAAGTGTTAAAATAAACAATGTAACGCCTCGTAAGGGCATAGCAAACAGAGGGAGTATAGCTAACTTATTTACTACTGTATTAGACATTTTACCAATAAATAAATAAAAAAATAAAAAATTCAGAAATTTAAAAAAAAATTGTAAAACTTACATGTAACATGTAACCTGGTAGGCTACTCTTGAACTCGAAACTCAATCTCAATACAATCCATTGATTAATATGTATTGGGATAAGTTTCGCAATTTCGGAACGCCCCGATAATAATTTGTTCACTCAATTTCCACGCAATTTAATTCCAATGTGGCGCTATTATCGCTTTTAAGAGTGCCATTTGACATTTTTTAGATTTGTGATTGGAAATTGATTAATGCAATTGTGTTTCAAGAGTAGGTACCCTTCTGACCTACCTATAGTAAAGACATGGCAAATTTTAAAAGGCTGTTTACATTATTATGGATTATTATATCTATACCATTATATAATTATATTAACTTACGAATTGTTATTAAATAAAATTTATTACAAAAAAAATTACAATAAAAACTGAAAATAAAAATTATATTCTATATGTCATGCTCATGATTCATTAAAAATATTCCTTCAATTTAAAGTGATTAATCTCATATCCAATTAAATAAAATATTTGTGAAATTAAATTACAGTAAAATATTGCCTTTTTAAATTATTAAAAAAAATTATCATTAAAGAACTCATTTTTATAGTAAGTTTTATTAATAAGATTTTTTTTCGAGTTTGTTATAAACCGTGTTGTTTCGCAAGGGGGTCTATGTGTGAGTTGCTAGAGCGCGATATGTATAAGCTTACCTTTGGGTCTCCTTATGCCACCACACTGGCTGCTTTTCCATCAGAACTAAGCGAGGTAGCTTAGCGGTTCGCGAGGAAAAATCTATCAATAGGATTACTTTATTTTCCCTGCAGTGATCGGACGATGTCCTTATTAATCCTGACCTGAAGAACCGAAAAGAACTGAAAAGAACCGGGTACCCACCCGGTTCCGTCCATAATTGGAATCGAAAAACCCGGTTCCTGAAACTTTGGCATATAAATGCCACAACTGGAGCAAAACCTTGCCTTACATGGACTAATTATTTAGTCCATTTTGCGGTATAACATGGTGTAATATTACTGGTGATACTTTTCCTCTCACGCCGCGTAGCCAGCTCGCATTGCTGTGGTGAAAAGGTCGCTAAACGGAGCCTACATTTTTAGACCAGATGCTGGCATACTATATGCACCAAACCTTTTAACGAGCATTATGTACTTAAACAAATCGTTTTCACTAGTGCCCCCGCGCTGTCGGGGAACAAATGAGGAAATAAGTTCGATCTGTCCCCTGTCGTCTCCCCTGTTCGTCATCCGTAACTTCCCCCTTACTTTGCTTTAATTTACAGTTGCATCAGGTTACTTTTCATAGTATTTCTTACACTAAGGACAGGTTTATTAATTAAATCACAACATCTGGTTTAAAAATGTAGTCCGTTTATAATTAATATAAAATTAAATATAGGTTTAATTACTTTTAAGGGTGGTAAAACACCACTGGAGCTTTTCAACGTCACCAGGAACTTTGTTTGTTTTTAATACTACTCTCCGTTTAGTTAACCAAATTGGTTTATCATGTAACATCGAGCGTGAGACTATTATACTTGTTTAATATAACAATTTGGCGTATTGTTGATGAATAGCTCTTCCTCCGTAGGTACTAGAAAACCGTAGCTGTAGCAAAAATAATTATTATTTTTAATCTCGATAATATTATACTGTGTTATTTAGTTATGTTGCATTTTATTTATTTAAGATAAATCAAAGATGTGTTTTTATAATTGAAATTATGTAAATTAATTCAATATGATGTTTTATTATTAAAATAAATTTTAAATACACGTAGCGCTTGCAAACGTCACCGCTAGAAACTTTCTTGCGAATAAAGAATAAGCGCGGGAGGGGGGGGGGATACTATTATATTTTAAGATAAATTTAAAATATTCGTATAAATCTTGTTTTAGGAATAAATGAATATATTTCATTTTAAACGGTCTTTTTATTTTTATTTTCAGCTCCATTTATTTTACCTCTATTTTAATAAAGTAAATTACCAATAACGGTCGCACTGCTGGGCAAAGGCCTCCATCATTGCAATCAAGTCATCTCGCTACAATTGACGGGTACCTCGATTTTACTTTAGTAAAATTTAAAATTCTTTACATAGTTTCGCTGTTTTACAATATGCAAAAAAAATAAAGACTAATATTTTTTAATTTCTATAAAAATAAGTTTAAACAAGATAATTGTATCTCAAATTCCACTCTTGTTCATTGAATGTTCGTAAACCAAAAAAGTAAGTTTGCATTTATACAGCACTGGCTTTTGTTCGTGGCTTTGCTCACGTGGGCTACACGACTTGTGTTTATTCGTAATAAAAGCCAAACTTATTAAAGGTAAATATCATAAGGGTAGGAGTATAAGTAAAAAGTGTCTAACACAAAACAATATAATAAAGATCACTCTGTATAAGTAATTTTGGTCCGTTTTAAAACCTCCTGTACAAATTGTCATCCCCTACTTAAGGGATCATTTTCCAAAACTCCTGAAACACTACAATTTCTTACCAGGCCAAATACCGAAATTTAAAGAATGACAGATTTCCATACAACCTCTCTAGGGGAGATTTTTAGAAAAATGCTAAAACGTCATTCTTTATTTTCATTGAAATATCTATAGATCGATTAAATTGTTCATTTTGATAGTTATTACTTAAAAAATAACGATTTCCCCAAAAAAACTTCTTCCCTTTTTTACTCTTTTAATCTCTTAAAAATACTTCTTAAATAAAAAAAAATCCTGAGATACTTTATTCTTTATTTCTTATCAAGAAGCTAAATACCAATGTTCATGCTTAGATTAAAGTGGTCATTTACTTCAAAACTGACGGACTTTCATACAAACTTTCACCCCCTTAGGGTATTTTCGTAAAATCCTTTCTTAGTGGTTGGTTACGTCACTCAATTTACCCACAGTCAAAATTTCATCTAATTAGCTTCAGCGGTTTAGGCTCAGCGATGATGAATCAGTCAGGCAAGTCATTATATGTATAGATTATTTTACAGCTATAGCTAGATAACACTGCGAATTTTCCTCAATAATTTTCATCACCAAAAAGCTTATGCCGCGTCCGCACGCTTGGCACTTGCCGCAAACTCCAAACCTCTACAAACGTTTGGATTGATTTGGAGAATTAAACGTCGCCATCCATACGCTTGCGAGTGCGTTAGTTTGTTCTGAAGAGGCAAGCATGACGGACATGGATGTTGTGTCGGCCATATATGTTTTTTATTGCATTGCAGAGAATTTATGGAAGGAAAAATTTATGAACTTCTTTATGAACCATCCGGACAATTTGTTAACTTCTGCCGGATGGATGAGCTTTGCTGATTTTGAATTTTTGCTAAGTGCAATGAATGCACTTATGGTTTCAATGAAACTACTAGTACTATTGCACAAACATCCATACAAATTCTCTCCACACCACAATACACACACCACACCACACACTCACACCACACACACACACACACACACACACACACACTCACACCACACACACACACCGCACACTCACACCACACACACACACCACACACTCACTGCGACATACCATAATACACACATTTGAAAATAACTAGCCTTAAATGGTAATTTTGCATTTTAGTTTAAGATTATAAATTTCTCAATGGAAGAGCGGTGCTTCCCAAAACGAGTAATTATCTGCTCAAACGGAAGCTCCGGCCACAGTAAAAGTTTATGTAAACTGAGTTGATGAATAAAGATTTTTGATTTTTTTTTGATTTTTTTTTTGATGAAAAATACAAACTTCAGAGAAGCTATACCAGCTAAATATCGTCGTGCAATAACATTAACATTTTCATACGCCTCTGTAGTCTAGTGGCTAAGACCACCGGTTTAGACTCAAAGGCCCCGGGTTCGATTCCCAGCGGGGGGTACATGCTTGTGTACTCGGTTTGGTTGGTGGTAGGACTTGTTTGTCCGCCTGGCTAGCTACCACCATCTAATCTAAATATGTCGCCATAACATCAATGTTTGTAGCATTGCTGTGTTCCGGCAGCTAGAGATAAGATAGCCAGTGCCTCACTAGTTGTGGATCCCGGGTGAAGTGCACTTCCATCATTGGCCTTATCATCACTTAACATCAGGTGAGATCAAGGCAATGCGCTTTCCCGTAAAATATAAAAAAAATAAGATATTTGGCAACTGGTGACTGTTTGAAAATAGACAAAGTATTGAAAAATTCCACGAGCGGGATTCGAACTCGTGGAATTTTTTCAATACTTTGTCTTTTTTCAAATTGTAATTTGTTCGCGACAATATTTGCGTAAAATTATATGTCTCTTCTTCTGATCCGGTACGCTCTTGACAGAGCGGTCGTGGTCGTCATGTAGTAGTGGTTTGGGCAGATGTTATTCGCCTCACGACAGCGCGCCACTTTTCTCTGTTTGAGGTCATCCTGCTACAGTCGTTTAATGGACCTCCCACGGCTGACTTAATTTGGTCCGTCCATCGCATGGGAGACCTTCCACGCGGTCTTGTGCTCTCCATTTTTCATTGAACGACAAGACGTTTGATGGACTGATGGTCGCGTCGAGAGACGTGTCCGAAGAATGTATGTATGCGAGACTGTACTACTGAAAATAGACGCGGCTCAATGCAGAGTTCTTGGAGTATCGAGATGTTAGTGCGAAACTCGGTCCACGATACTCCAAGCATTCTCCTCCAGCACCACATCTTTAAAGCATCTATTTTTATCCTTTCCACTTCTCGCAATGTCCACGTCTCTGCAGCGTACAGGAATATGGGGAAAATAAGCGTACGTACGAGTCTGGTCTTAGTAGTTTTAGTTATATTTCTGTTCCTCCATATTTTCCTCATCTTGTCCATTTCTGTTCTCGTGATGGCCATACGTCGTTTTATCTCATCCATGCATCCACCATTATTTGTGATTAAAGTTCCGAGATATATGTAGGACTGGACCACGCTACAGTTCGCGATTTGTGTCACTTCCGGCGAGTTGTTGTTGGCGCGGTCTATGATCATCACCTTGGTCTTGTTGCGGTTAATCTTTAAATCTTTTTAGAAGATTCTGCTACTGTATTTTGGATGAGATGCTTAGCTTTGTCCCACAGGACTTCTGAAGTTGTTGTATCATGGTTAACCGCTTTCCACTCTACCCAGTGATGTTCGAGAGTTGACTCAAACTGCACTTTATCGGTCACCTCGATTCGCACACTTATACCACACCGGACCACTTCTCATTCTAAGATGTCGAGTTTCCCTGTGGCTAGTAAGCCACGAACATTCCACGTACCTATCGATATCGACCTATAAAATTATATGTAAATAATCATGAACTGGTGACAGTTTCAAAAGTCTACATTATTTGTTTAAAGTATCTACCCAGGTTATATCGGAAATCAGTATAACGTACATCTGTTCGCCACCAGTGCACAAACGAGACTAAGTGCGCACAAACGTGTAGACGGTTCGCAAGCACTTGCAAATTCCCTTTGATTTGTGACAAAAAACCGACACTCGACGGATCGGCTACAAGCGCTTGCAAACCTACGCAAACCAAGCCAAACACTCGATCCACACTTTTGAATTTGTGACGGCTTGTTGAGGTTTGCCAAGCGTGTGGACGCGGCATTAGAGCATTTAAATGCTCTAAGCCAAAAAGTTATTTATCTATCTGAGAAAGTATTTATCAACCAGGTTTACTTGGCAATGGTAATTTATAACAGAAATTGACGTTACGATCCAATGAATTATAATTGGACGTCAGACAATGATATATAATATCATTGACGTCAGGTATTTTAAAATTTTATAATTTATTTTTTATATTTTTTATTTATACCTAAGTATTCTTTACAATTGTTTTACCTATTTTAAAATATGTCTAGCACAACTGAAATTTTAAAGGATAATTCATTGCACCATTTCTACGTAAGTAAACATCCAGTTTGTTTCAATGGAAGAACTTATTAAGCTGCTCTCAATGAAGCTTTTGCTGAGGTTTCTTCGGGATCTTTTCTGTAAATCTTCTGAAACTTACTGATGATTTGAAACTATAAGACAACACTTCACCCAGGATTCTTAAAAAGCGCGGAAGTTACCAATGAGTCAACCGCCGAAACATAAAACTGCGCCAGGTACCTGAGTAGTTACCCTGCCACAGTTGTGACTACCTGGGTAGACTTGCCTTTTTCAGAGTGGGCTCTTTCACTTTTCAGGGAATTAAACCCGAGATCTCTAGTGCAAGATCGTAGTCTCACCAGTAGACCACATCAATGGCGAATGATTGAATCCCAGTTTAACATTTCCAGACTGACATCGAAAATGTCGAAGCTCTTAGCGCGCCCAGGCGCGCCGTTCTGATCGGAGAAGGCTGGCGCCTCAGCACCACTTTATGGTTGGTGTTGATCGCGATGCTGCTGTGGCTCCTGACCTACTTGATGACCATAGTAATCACTATGTACTTTGATTACGGGCTGCGATCAGTGGTCGTGCTGGGCACCTGGCTAGGTTGGTCCAATGACACAACTTTGATTCCTAATGATGAGAACACTAGATATATTTTGGCCTTTTGACGATTTTATTTACTGTTTTTGGTTTTGTATTAAATGTTTGCTGGAATGAATAGGTTTTATTTGTATTTATTTTTATTTTTACCTATCGTACAAACGTCTTTCTTACATTAGCTTATAATTAAGTAGATGGGTAAAACGCCGATTTTAACGCAATCCAAAAGCAAGAAAACTTCCTCATGTTAGCGGTGAGTAGCTCGATGGCCACTAGGCCTCAGTTGGTTTACAGTAGAAAACGTGTTTGGTCTGCGATTGCTGAGGTTAAGCAACTTTCGCAAAGGCAGGTCATCGATTAGGTGACCGAAATTTATCTACTCGAGCTCCTCTGCGCTTCGGAAGGCACGTAAAGCCGTCGGTCCCGGCTGCATTAGCAGCCTCTATCAACCACCAACTGAACCCGCGTGGTAGTATATGGCCCGTTCTCCCTGCAGTGGCATTTCCATCCATAGGAAGGCTCGAGCCCCGGTGCACCAGCAGTAGTGAAGGCATAATATTAGCTAGTGATGTGGTTGTGTGAATGCAGTGTATGCGAGGGAGCAGTAACAAAATCCTGATGATGATAACCGAAAGTTTTGATTCAGCATTATATCATAGGTTCATCGATTTGCTTAAAAAGTGTGTAAATTGAGTTAATCTATTTATTTTAAGGTACCCACGTCTTGTAAGCATTCAATTTTAATGTTTGTAATACAAACGCCAACGACACTACTCTGTTTGCTACTAGCGTGCAATCCCTGGAAGACCTGTGGCTGAAGATAGAGCGAGTGAGCCTTGAGTTCGGATTAAAGATTAACCGCAACAAGACCAAGATGATGATCATAGACCGCGCCAACAACAACTGGCCGGAAGTGACACAAATCGCGAACTGTAGCGTGGTCCAGTCCTACATATATCCGGAACTTTAATCACAAGGATGCATGGATGAGATAAAACGACGTATGGCCATCACGAGAACAGAAATGGACAAGATGAGGAAAATATGGAGGAACAGAAATATAACTAAAACTACTAAGACCAGACTCGTACGTACGCTTATTTTCCCCATATTCCTGTACGCTGCAGAGACGTGGACATTGCGAGAAGTGGAAAGGATGAAAATAGATGCTTTAGAGATGTGGTGCTGGAGAAGAATGCTTGGAATATCGTGGACCGAGTTTCGCACTAACATCTCGATAGGTACTCCAAGAACTCTGCATTGAGCAGCGTCTATTTTCAGTAGTACAGTCTCGCATACTCACATTCTTCGGACACGTCTCTCGACGCGACCATCAGTCCATCGAACGCCTTGTTGTTCAAGGAAAAATGGAGGGCATAAGACCGCGTGGAAGGTCTCCCATGCGATGGACGGACCAAATTAAGTCAGCCGTGGAAGGTCCATTAAACGACTGTAGCAGGATGACCTCAAACAGAGAAAAGTGGCGCGCTGTCGTGAAGCGAATAATATCTGCCCAAACCGCTACTACATGACGACCACGACCGCTCTGTCAAGAGCGTAGCGGATCAGAAGAAGAATACAATTACAAACATAGCCTGCATGTTATTATCACTAACTACCCAACTAGCACAAATACCATGGACTTTTTTGACTATTGTATGAAAATAAATCAATCAATCAATCATTTTATTGCAGTCCACAAGTATACATAAGTTGTTACAATATGTATTAAACAATTTTCAAATTATTATTTGTATTATTTATTTATTCATATTAGAGCCATAATAAAATAATATATTGTAGGCTGTTTGAAATAACTTCCTTGTTTTCGTTTTGTTAAAAAAAAAACCAAATGTCAATATTAATTTGATAGCGTTACGTTAGGTTCTTGGCGGGAAAGTGAAGAGTCATGTCTGCGGTTTTGTTTTATTTTCTAAAATTTGTGTTAAGTCGAATATTAATGTGAAATAATGGTGGATTATTAACCGTTAAGTGTTCGTGAGTGTGCATGAGTGTTGGCAAATGAAACAAAACAGTGCAACGTTACTAATCAAATTCTCTCAAGAAGTCCGCTTGAGGACTTAGTAAAGCCCCACATCTTTACTGAGATACTCGAGGGGTTGGGGGTGTATCATTTCTCACTTCTCATTTCCATTATCATTCATCATCATCATTTCCATTATCATTCATCATCATCTTTAGGATTATAATACTAATGAAATTAAGAAACTAATGACATGGCAGCATGGTCTATGACCTTAGCCGGTACCTCAGAGAACAAACTATTAAAAAAAAAAAAAAAGCGTTACGTTAGCCATCGATTCGCGCGGGAAGCTTCAAACGAGAAAGGCGCCTTTTTTTCGAAAACCAAAAAACTTTTATTCTTTTTCAATAATATTTATTTAATTAACTGTAAATAAGCTTAGTTTAGTTACTGGTAATATAGTAGAGTTGTATAGAAGATGGGTGGCGGCGTGAAGAAAAGGAAAAAAGATCCTCCTGATCCTGATCGACAAACTGCA
This sequence comes from Eudonia mercurella, assembly GCA_963082485.1. Lineage (NCBI taxonomy): Eukaryota > Metazoa > Arthropoda > Insecta > Lepidoptera > Crambidae > Eudonia > Eudonia mercurella. The sequence goes on from OY720031.1 coordinate 2,195,566, forward strand.
AGCACTTCCAACGAGTCTTCCTCAGAGGATGAGGATAGCGCCAGGAAGTATCAAATCTATAAAGTTCCCGGGTACTCCAGAAAGTACCCGGAAAATTGCAAAAAAAATGATTACATTGTTTTCTTATCACATAAAGAAGAAAATCGGTCATTTACTGACAAAGATAGGTTGGCTATTTCTAACGGGATAAGAAAGCATTGCGTTACGGGTCTTTTACACTTGCGACCTATAAACAAATTTAAAGTCGGCATAACATTTGATCTTTCAAATAACGCAAATGTGTTCATACAAAACAAAAAACTTTTAGACGAATTGGGGTTAAAAGCTACCATTCCAGCTGGGGACACTGAGGTGACTGGAGTTCTTACTTCAGTCCCTACGGGTCTATCTAATGAACGTATATTTGCACTGGTAGGTAGTTCAAGGAATGTCATCCAAGTAAGGCGCTTCATGCGACGGGAGCGGAGTGAGTGTGGTACGGTCTCGTACCTGCCCACGCAAACAGTAGCTGTTACATTTGCTTCAACGGAATTGCCTCAGTATGTTTATCTGGACTCGTGGAGACATGAAGTCAATGTCTACGTCCCACCTGTTAAACAATGTTTAAACTGTTTACGATTTGGACACATCGCGAAATTCTGTCGAAATGCAGAAGTTTGTTCCATTTGTACACAAAAACACAATTTCAAAAACTGTAAGTACAGAAGACCCAAAAAATGCAAAATGCGCAAACTGCGGCGGAAATCATATAGCGATATCCAACACATGTCCACAAAAAAAACAAAAATCGAAGAAAGTAAAATAAAATCCAGAACTACAACATATTCCGATTTATTTAATGAAACTGCCTTTCCTCATCTTCACGCAAAAACTATTGAAACTCAAATACAAAATCTTTCCAAATCAGACACTTTCATCAATATACTTACAAAAGCCATCACACAAATAATAATTAATCAAAAAGATAAAGATAAACCAATAAACTCTACATCAATAAAAGAAATATTGCAGCTAACTTTTAGACGTAATAGTCTCTCACCCACTTAATGGATACTATCAATATTATGCAATGGAACGCACAAAGCATTATCAGTAATAAACTTTTACTAACTCAATTTCTTTACCATAATAATATACATGTAGCTATTATATCCGAAACATGGTTACAGCCTAATAAAAACTTTAATATTAAAGGTTATAAAATAGAAAGAAATGATCTTGGTAATAAACATAATGGCGTAGCCATTTTGATTCATAATAGTATAAATTATAACAAAATAAATACATACTTTGACAATTCTCTACAAAATATATGTGTAAGAATTATTGTACATAAAAAAGAATTTAGTATTGTAAGTTTTTATTGTCCAACGAATTGTACTCCATCTTTTGATAAATATAAACTTGATTCTTTAGTAAAATCCGTACCTAAGCCTATGATATTTGCAGGCGATTTTAATGCTCATCATACATCTTGGGGGTGTAATTCTGTTAATGCTAGAGGTAGAGATGTTTTAGAAATTGCTGATGATAATAACTTGGTCCTATTGAATACTGGTGAAGTGACTACAGTTGGTTCCTTGACATGGCGTCCTAATGCATTAGATCTGTCTTTAGTCTCTCCGTCGTTGGCTCTTTCTTGTGATTGGTCTGTACAAAGTGATCCTCTTGGCAGCTATCACTTTCCTGTAATTATCAAAGTTTTTGTTAATAATAATAATGTAAATAATAATGTAGAAATAAACGATAATCATAACATGAATCTGCCCATCTACCCAAACCTCAAAATGGTGGATTGGAAAATATATGAAAAAAATGTAGACTCTCTACTAGCTAATTTTCAAGTACAGGAATATACACCACTGGAGGCTTATAGTACGTTTTGTAAAGTCTTGCATTCAGCTACAGAAAAGTCTCTTCCCTTTAGAAATTCGCCAGTTCCTAATCCTAATAAAACTAGGAAGTCACTTAAAAGTCCTTGTTTGCCATGGTGGAATAAAAATTGTTCAGAAGCCGTTCAAAATTCTAAATTAGCTTATGTTAACTTTAAAAATAATCCTTCAAACGAAACATATTGTGAGTTTAAAAGGTTACAGGCCCTCAAAAAACTTACTTTAAAAACTGAGAGATCTAATAGCTGGGTTGATTTGTGTAACTCCTTCCATCGTTGTACCCCTCTGTCTCGAATCTGGAATTTTATGCGAAAATTTAACAAAACATACTCTTGTAATAACAGTGATGATGATTGGGTCCCAGAATTTTTGCAGAGATATACCCCCGACTACGTAAATAATAAAATAAATTTTCCCATACTAAATGCAATAAATACACAGAATGATTTTTTAAATAAGCCTTTTACAATGCAAGAATTGACTTCCGCAGTCTTCTCAAGAAAAGATAGCACATTTGGTTTGGATGGAATTTCATATAACATGTTAAAAAGGCTAAGTGACAATAGTTTGCAAATTCTTTTGAATGTATTAAATTATTTATGGTCAAATAATGATATTCCGCATTCATGGAAGTCAGATTGTTTGGTACCCATATTAAAACCAGATAAAATCAGGTCAAAACCAGATTCATATCGTCCCATCGCTTTAACATCTTGTGTTGGAAAGGTCTTTGAGCAATTGCTAAAACAAAGATTAGAATTTTTTGTGGAAAAATATAATATTTTACCTGCTAATCAATTTGGGTTTAGAAGAGGAACATCGGCTCGTGAAAGCATTTGTCAACTCCATCTTGATATCAAAAATAATATTAATAATAAGAATTATTTAATGTCAGTATTTTTTGATGTTGCATTTAATAATGTAAATATTGATGTTCTTTGTTCTGAATTGCTTTCTGTTAGCATTCCAATCAAAATAGTCCATTGGATTCGAAAATTCTTGTCTGAAAGGGAAGTTTATGTAAAATATAATTCTAAGTTATATGGTCCCAGGCATGCCTCTGTAGGAGTTTGTCAAGGAGGAATACTCTCACCTTTAATATTTATCTTGTACATTCGCCGATTAAATCTAGTACCTACTAGGTTCAGAAGTAAAAAATCTCCAGTTTGCT
>OY720031.1:2198828-2250097 GCA_963082485.1 Eudonia mercurella
ACACTACACTACATATACCTAATGTTTGTGTAGTGTGTATGACAAAACAGCCGCGGACGATCCGACCTAAAAAATCTGACTTGCTCCCCCCCCCTAGGCCAGAAGCTGGGTACGCCCATGCAGACAAACAAAACATGCTGGGACTCGATTGAATTAATCGACCTCGACATTGTTATAGTACATTATATAGAACAGCTTAATGTAAAAATCTATATTTTTTTTAATTCAAAACTTCTAGTGCCTTACAAATAAACAAAGAATAAGCTCCTAATAGTTATTCCGTGTTTTGTCTCTTACTCTAATTTGAAATGACGTTTGCATGACAGGAACAAAACACGGAATAACTATTCGAACCTTATTCTTTGTTTATTTGTAAGGCACTGAAAGTTTTACTTTAAAAACCAAATGATTGGCCAGTAACTGAATTTGGGTATATATATATATAGGGTAGTGATACCAAGAGAGGTATACTATAATAAAATCCAAATAACAACTATGTACATCTGCTTTAAACTAAGTTCTAAGGAGTACTATTCAAGTTCAAAAATAAAAGGCATGTTATTCAATTTCATAGCTTTATTTTCCATAACTTAAGGACTAGTTTTAAAAAGCATTGTTAGACTGGGTCTTAACGATGACCACACATCGTTCAAAATAGAACCTTACAAACCATTAAATAGAAGTGAACTTAGCTCAATATTGCTGTTGTTGGACATCAGCAGTCGTCTCTAAGACTTTACTAATATAGATAAAACCTTTATAGTTAATTATAACCAAGCAACAACAGAACAATGTATAGCTTGACAACTTAACTGTGATCTCATGCTATATAAATCACAGCTGTGTGATCCAGAATAGCATTTCATGTATTTACTTTGCTTTTTATAAAATTTGTCTTTAATAGCCTACCAAATATTCCCGATTTACAAAAATATGTTTTAATTTCGAAATACATTGGATGGAATAAGGTCTCATATTCACTAACCCTCAACCCTCAACAATAAACAATAAAAATGCCATATAAACGGTTTTTATAAAACTGTATCAATATCATAGCTTAATTTAGTTGACAATCTTTACAGATGACAACGGCTACGTTGCTGAGGCCTTATTCTCATCGAATACGGAATAATTTTTGTATTTCATCACTCACCGGTACTCAAAGTCAAGTTGTCAAGTAATAGAAACTTTTAACTCCTCAAAAAATATTATCGCGGTTAAGCGATCGTATTTTTATCTACTTTCAATTTTAATCACTAACCCCCTTATTCATAAAAACTATTTAACCATTATTTAGTTAAATATTGTTTTGTCCGTTGACAAAACAATGATTAACTAAATTTTTCTTAAATATTTTATATGAATAAGGGGGTTATTTTATAAGATAGAAAGTAAGCGCTCTGTATTCCGGTAACTATTCTAACGCAAGATGCAGAGGCACAGGGAATCGAAATAGCTAACCTATAAATCTCACTTTTAGGGATTATTTATTTACAATAGTATTATTATTATTACTTATTATTATAATTGCTTAAAAATCATCAACCTTGAACGTAAACTAATGCCACCAACAAAAATCTGCATGTAGACCTTGTTTTGCACGCGGCGTCTAAGTGCCTTATCATGTGGCTATTGTTTGACATCACTATTCTGTCATATGTAAGCCAGAGTGGACTTCATTGTGTCAAAAACTATATCGTGGACATCCGAGCTTAACATTAAGCAGAAAAAGTTAAGCACATGCTACATTTCTTTAAAAATTTAGATATGGGTAATTTTATTGCTAACATTAAAGTCATTTTTGAATTTGAGTTCCAGGACTTCGATTAAGCCAGTGACCAGGCTAATATACTTTATTATGTCATTTGTTAAATTGTACTTTGGTTCTTAAATGAAATTGCTTTTAAATCGTTATGTTACACACAAAATTAAACATCGAAAACCTGGAATATCGCTTTATCAATGCTAAGGATATGTCAATGACACGTGGGAGACTCTTATTGTATTTACATGTGCGTAAAACATTGTTTTTTCTCTACTACTACTATCAAACATAGAATTCCAAGTCATTATATTGTAAGTATTGGCCAAGGACATAAACGGATAAAAAAGATCATTGGTATTTTATTTGACAAGTTTCTAAAGCCAGACCAGAAAATATATGCATTTAATTCTATTACACCCTGTTCAGAATATAACCAGACAGTATTTGCAAGTTTTTTCTAATCATCTAATATGTGTTCTTAATAAATACATCATTCGATCAACACTGTAAATTTTTCAATCGCATTGAACATTTGTGGGAGCCCGAGTGAGGCATTCAAACAAAATGGACTTACACTAATGACGACTCATAGATGAGATGCACCATTTCTCAGTCGACGTTACCTGAAATAAAATTGAACAATATAGAATTAATTAGAAAACAAGGCAGCCTTAAATAATTTGTACTTTTATTTCTTTTTTTTTTCATTTTACAAATAAGCACTTGGCTTCATCTCACCTGATGTTAAGTGATGATAAGGCCGAAGGTACGCACTTCACCCGGATTCCTCACCTACTGAGGCCCTGGCTATCTTATCTCTAGCTGCCGGAACACAACAATGCTACAAACATTGATGTTATGGCGACGTATTTAGATAAGATGACCAGCTAACCAGGCGGGAAAACAAGCCCTACCACTAACCAAATCGAGTACACAAACATGTACCCCCCGCTGGGAATTAAACCCGAGACCTCTGAGTCTAAACCGGTAACACAGAGGCGATTAAAACTTCTTTTATCGTTCTACCAAATAAGCAGAAGTGGAGTTCAGATGCGAAGACAGCTGGTGTAGCAAGATTGTTTGATTACCTGTCCTCACCTTGCCAACCTACAAGTTTCTACTTCGCACCACATTTAAGGATCTCGTGTTGTAGGAAGGACGGAAATACGTGTTCTGGAAGAGCGCCCTAGAAGAGACCACTTTTCGGTAATGCAATAAAAATGAGTCACAAATTTTCATCATTCACGATAGAATAATGGCCACGGTGAATTGGCGACAGTGAAGACCCGGGCCTCGATTTTATTTCAAAAAGTCTACAATGACGTCTCAGCTGCCAGATTTGGACCCATAGTCTAAAAGTCAAATCAGACTACCGCACACAATTGAGACATTATTGAATCAGCCAACTTGAAGTCTAACAGTTTTTGACACTGTAAGGGAGAAAAGAGCTTGACACTTGCCGAGTTTCTTGCCCAGAGTAGACTTACGAACCGATGGCATAATGACGTTCATAAGAGCTACTTATAGCCTAAACTGAATAAAAGATTTTGAATTTTGAATTTTTTGAAAAGCAAGCGTGGTCCCACAAAAGAAGGGGAAGGAGGGATAAGGGTAACAGTAACAGTACACAGGACACAGGAGACCTACCGTGACTATGACTAATGTTCGCGTAGTTGTGCACGCGGTTATAGCAGAAGAGCGGGACGTTGGTTCTTAATGTTCTACTATTTGAATCTCTTTGTTCTCCATAAGCATAGAACGCTTTATTAAAACTAGCTTGAAAAAAATTATACCTTGAATTTGGGATATCGAAATGTATAAAGGCTTTAAAGGCGGAAAAAGGGTTAGGGGAAACAGTTCACTAGAGATTATTCTTACTTATGGCTAATGTGGGAACGACGCGTACGCCTCGGCGGTATAGTTGCGCACGCGGTTTTAGCTGAAGGACGAGAACTTACTGTTTTTGAGCTTGAATTAGTTAGATAAAGAGGGTATAGAGAAGGGGGGGGGGAGGCAGTCTTCCTACACTCACCTATGGCTAATGTGGGTGTGGCGCGTACGCCTCGGCAGTGTAGTTACGCACGCGGCTGTAGCGAAAGAGCGGGAAATTGCTGTTGTTGAGGTCAAACTGCGTCCACTGATACTGCCGTCCCGCCACCAAGATAGCTGCCAGTTGGTGGTAGGAAGGATAATGTAGTAATCCACCTACACTCACCTATGGCTAATGTGGGAGCGGCGCGTACGCCTCGGCGGTATAGTTGCGCACGCGGCTGTAGCTGAAGGGCGGGAACTTGCTGTTGTTGAGGTCGAACTGCGTCCACTGGTCGCGGCGGGCGCACACCGCGTACCGCCGCCACGACAGCTGCCAGTTGCGGCGCGAGCGGATGTCACGCAGCTGCAGCTCCTACGCAGCAAATATATAATTAGTTTGGAACTTCAAACTAATTATATGCTTAAATGCCAGAAAAGTTAGCAACGCTAGCACAGATTAAGTAATAATTATTTCCCGGTCTCATTAGCTCGGCGGTCAGAGCGTTGGACAGGTAACCCGAGGGTTGTGCGTTCGATTTCCACTCGAGCTGGTTGATATTTTGTAGTAAAAAAATATATATTTTGTAACTAAATATAGAGCATTGTGATTTTAAAATTATTAAATTAAATTATTAAGCGCGTTTTTTTTACCGAAACATAAAATTAAATGTACGTAGCTTACTCTGTATGTATGTGGATTAAGGCTCCAAAGAGCATTTTTTTACATCTTGAATACAACGTTACTCGTATATTCAGTTTCGGGAACAAAACCGAACCCAACGATGCATTAAGGGAAATTTAAAAATAACGATTTCAAGACATTTCTGTATTGATACACGCGTTTCGAAAGACGCAGTGTAAGCAGACGACCAACAAGGTGGACCTACGATCTGGTGAAGGTCGCGGGAAGCCGCTGGATGTGAGCAGCACAAAACCGGTCATTGAGGAGATCCTTGGAGGCCTTTTTCCAGCAGTGGACGTCTTTTAGCTTAAAGATGATTTAAAAAAAAAGTCAAAGTGTCAGATGCACTACCAACTATGATATCGCGGCTGGTTGGTATGCACCTGATCCGGCATGTCATGGGGTGTGGGTTCAAATCCCGCTCGTGGAATTTTATCAACACTTTGTCTCTATTCAAATTGTAATTTGTTCGCTACAAAATTTGCGTAAAATTATATATACCTAACCATAATCGATGATGATGATGATGATTGATATACTGACCATGTGGAAGGTCTGCTCGTGCTGCTCGTGCGCGTCCTTGCGGCGCGAGCGGAAGCGCGTGTTCGCCTGCGCTGGCTTCTTGTCGTTGCCAGTCTTCTTCATCACTATCACAACCTGCACGCGAAAATGGACTTTACGAACATCGTGCGATATGAGGAAACTGTTACAGATATACAGGTATACAGTTAAAGAACTTTTTTAAATGAAACATACTAGATCGACCACAGATATTACGATTCTCATAGTCTCAGGCGAGTTACCCTATCTCCTTATTTTCGTAATAGGTAACTGGAGCAATCAATTGCGCACTTGAAACTTAAAAGTATCGGCTTGTTGGTTTGAAAGGATGTATGGGAAACTAAAATGAAAGAGGGCTTAAACGAAGATTCTTAGTGCCTTACAAATAAACAAAGAATAAGATCCGAATAGTTATTTCGTGTTTTGTTCCTGTCATGTAAACGTCATTTCAAATTAGAGTAAAAGAGATAAAACACGGAATAACTATTCAGACCTTATTCTTTGTTTATTTGTAAGGCCCTTAAAGTTCCTGGACCTCGCGTAAACTCCGTTTAAATGGTTTTTTTACCCCTTGTTTTTAGCCCAGCTAGCTTTTGCAGTGGGAAACGGGTACGGAAGAGCCCCGTCATAACCGTGCTGCCTATAATTTTGGGGGCCTGCTTTAAAATTTAAAATAACGATTCGCTGAGTAAACAATAAGGTTACGGCCAGCCGCAATTTGGATGCGTTTTTGTAGTCGATGTACATAGTGTGCGAGGTACCATAGTAGTACGAGAATCGGGATGTAACGTGCGTATTCGTGCGTGTTCGTACGAATAAAACTGAGACAACAATTCCCAAATTAACCGATAAATCTAGTTCGGGAATAACTGTATACAATTTATTTAAACCATTTTTAAGTTAATTAATAGAAACAGGCGTTATTTTGCACAAATCCATGGTACAAAAAAATGTAATTGATAAAAAAATTTAGTGTTAATTCCGCTAACTCATTCGTTTATCCAGCTTGGATGCAGCACGCATGCACCGCAATGTATGCACATGCGGAAGAAACAATGGATGCAATGTGCAACACCGATACCCGACACATGTTTCGTCCCTCCACGGGGCATCCTCAGGAGCTGTTGACTGGTCGACAATACGTAACAATGGGGATGAAACTAAATTTGTTTGGTCACATTTCGCAAAACATTTATTTAATCGATACCATTCCTTGTGCGACAATAACAGTTATAATATTTTGTATGTTTGTAATAAAATCTTCCGATTGTGTATGTTGGAGCAATTAGAAATAATGAAACATAATAATGGCAGTCATGCGCTGTTGAATGCCGGGAGCTGCGTAGCCGTAACAGTCGGTGCGCAGCTCTCGACCAGTTAACAGCTGCTGAGGATGCCCCGTGGAGGGGCGAAACACGTGTCGGGTATCGGTGTTGCACATTGCATCCATTATTTCTTCCGCATGTGCATATATTTGCGGGCGGGAGGGCGGTGCATGCGTGCTGCATCCAAGCTGGATAAACGAGTGAGTTACCTGAATGAACACTACATTTTTTTTTCAATTACATTTTTTCATTTTTAAGTTGTTATACGTTTAAAAGTTTTAAGTTTTTTTACGGTTATTAAGTTAGACAAAGTCAAAGGCAAATCGTTTAATCAATATAAGCCTTCACAGGCACTTATTGACGTCGACACTAAGTATAAATTCAAATAATAATAAACTAAAATTTTGTTTAACCATAGACTAATAATACATAAACTACTGAATCTCTCACCAGTTCGGATTTTAGTAGAACCTTCGACCGAGAAGAGCTGGCAAGAAACTCGGGAGGCTTTCTTTTGAGCTATAAGAAGGAGTTTTAAAAATATGCGTGCGTCGTTTATAGTCGCTTCCAGTCATTCGATAACAGTTTTATTCCTAGACCGAAGGTACGCGACTGACTAACGGACGCTAGGGTGTACATTTGTAATTTCTAGCTTTAAGAAACGAGACAACAAATATCTGTTTATGTTGTTATCTATATATTAATACGTGAAGCAAAAATTTTGTACCCGTTTTTACGAAAATTGCGCGGACGGAGGAGTATGAAATTTCGCACACTTATAGTTTATATAGAGAAGGTTATCCGAATGATTTTTTTTTAATATGCATAAAAAGAACATTAAATCAACAAAAACAACATTACACACACTACCATGTACTCGTATTTGACACACACGTACTGTCTTTAATGCGGCCGACATCTGTCAATGCCAATCCAAACTCACATTGTATCTTTTTAATTTTTCATTGCTTAGAATACAATCCGTGCAGCCTTCATAAAATTACGGTCGAATTCCGACCACTGGGCGACCACTAGTCTTTATAAATAAAAATGCGTGTGTATGTTATTGAACTCCTTCTAAACGGCTGAACCGATTTCGATGAAATTTTCTGTGTGTATTCAAGTGGATTTGAAAATGGTTTAGATTTACAATTGGACTCAGTAGGTGGCGTTGCTATAGGGATCCATCATGGGGTACGGTTGTTCTTTTTTTTATGCTTTATAAGACAGCTCTTGACCTCGATCTCGCCTGATGGTGAGCGTAGATGAGGTCTAAGATGGAGCGAGCTGCCCCAGAAGATGCCTATGTTCTTAACCCTTTAACGGGCACAGCATGTTCAAATTTTTCATTGGTTTTCGACCTTATCTCAATTGTATAAAGTTCAAAATATGGTGGCAATATACAGGGTGGCTCATTCAAATCGGTCAGTATGGGAATGTCTGAAACTATAAGACATACGAAGATTTGTTCTTAGGAACCATGTCACCGATTTTGATAAAAAGAAAAACTGCATTCATACATTTGAAAAAAAAACTGTACCCAGCTCGGGAATCAAACCCGGTTGTTTTGAAAAAATAAACTTACCCTTTTTCTATTTAAATATCGATTGTGTAGGTCTTAAGCTGTAAATGTCTCTAAGAAACATGATGTCTAAAATGAATAAAATGCATTGTTTTGACATACTTTAATTTATCATAGTAGGTGTTTGAAGTTACCACCGTTACAATATTCAACAAGTTCAGGCATGTAAAATTGTCTCTATGGCTGTTTGTATGTACCTCTCTACTTGTTACATACACCTTATCATGTGGCATTAGCATTGCATTAAATCTTTAAAATATTAAAATAATAAAAAATAATTATTCAAATATTGTATTGAAAAAAACGGTGGTCACTTCGAACACCTACTACTACTATGATAAATTAAAGTATGTCAAAACAATGCATTTTATTCATTTTAGACATCATGTTTCTTAGAGACATTTACAGCTTAAGACCTACACAATCGATATTTAAATAGAAAAAGTGTAAGTTTATTTTTTCAAAACAACCGGGTTTGATTCCCGAGCTGGGTACAGTTTTTTTTTCAAATGTATGAATGCAGTTTTTCTTTTTATCAAAATTGGTGACATGGTTCCTAAGAACAAATCTTCGTATGTCTTATAGTTACAGACATTCCCATACTGACCGATTTGAATGAGCCACCCTGTATATGCCACTGCCTTATAAAGGGTTAAGCGGACGAATGATTTGTTTGTTTTGTTGTCGGCCGGTCAGCTAGTTTATTTATATAATTGGTACGAAAACGCAGCCTAAACGCGGCTGACCTTTGACGGTCGGTGCCGGCTACGTGCCTTGTCCCCGCAGAGGCGGTAGTGGCCCGCCATGACGCCGGGTGCGCGGCGCGCCGCCCGCTGCTTCAGCAGCGCCACGCACGCCGCCGGCTCCTCCGCCGTCGTCAGCATCAGCACCAGGCCCTCGGGGAAGAACCTGGCCAATACACCATCAGCTCATTTTTTAGGGTTCCGTAGCCAAAGGGTAGAACGGGACCCTATTACTAAGACTCCGCCGTCCGTCCGTCTGTCACCAGGCTGTATTTCATGAACCGTGATAGTTAGACAGTTGAAATTTTCAAAGATGATGTATTTCTATTGCCGCTATAACAACAAATACTAAAAAACAGAATAAAATAAATATTTAAGAGGGCTCCCATACAACAAACGTGTTTTTTTTAGCTGGTTTTTGCTCGATATTGATAACGGCAACAGGTAGGTAGACGCTTGAAATATTCACAGAATATTAAGTTATATTATTCACTTTTTTTTTAAAAATTAAAATAAAATTAATATTTAACGGGGGCTCCCATACAACAAACGTGATTTTTTTTCCAATTTTTTCTCGGTCTTACGTTGGTTATGTCTCTATGGTTACAGTCACGCTGATCGTCGGCGCTGACAGATCAATATGTATGTAATTAAAGGAAACGTTACTAAGTCACGCTGATGGCTCAGCGCTGACATGCGCTAGAAGTTCATACATTTCGGCTGTCAGCGCCGACGGTCAGCGTGCGGTCAGCGCGACTCTAAAACCAGCCTTAATAACGATAACAGGTAGAAACTTGAAATATTTTTATAAATAATGATAAGGTACCCTTCGTGCGCGAGTCCGACTCGCACTTGGCCGGTTTTTATGTGCCCACTGCTGGGGCACTTGCCTTCCCTATGTATAGATAGGGAGAACGGGCCATATACCACCACGCGGGCCCAGTGAGGATCGGTGGTTGATAGCGACTGCTAATGCAGTCGGGACAAACAGCTTTAAGTGCCTCCAAAGCACGGAGGAGCTCATGATACATTTTTGGTCACCCATCCGATGACCGGCCATTGCGAAAGTTGCTTAACCTCAACATTCGCACGACCGGGCGCGTTAACCACTGCGCCATCGAGCTCCTGAGAACCTGGCCAATACAATACATACATACATACTCTCAAGTCAGAGCAACCAAAACTACAAAGTTTGAGTAAACTCGCCGTTAGAGATCTCGACGCAATATTTAGCATAATCAAAGTAGGATTTCGAGACAGTGTGGCATGGTTGCTAGCCGATCGCCTGATGAGCGAGCATCATAGAACCCTTGCCCCTAAGTCGGCAATTGCGTCGGAAATTAGGCAGCTGAAATATTATTTTCACGTCCCAGACCAACGTGGGAAAGAATAATAGAAAAAAATATTCATCATAATCGGAACAGGCTACCCAAAAAAGTGATATTAGCATAATACAACAAATGATTCTATTGTGGCGGCTCCACCTACCGCATACGCCGCACATTGACACGAAGCAAACACCTTCTCAACTGTGTCAACAGATGGCGCCACAAACGCATACCAACGACGTCGCCCATACTACGACAACAAAATAGTATGGGCAGCCTGCATCGCGGTAGCGAAGTTTCACCGTCTCCTTCGCTATATATAGCACCTCCAACTAACATCCGTTGGACCTCGGTCCCCGAGCTATACCACCCAGCTCGGAGGAAGATCTTCCCTTTGGCCTTCCTCGATGTGGCATTCCATCCTACCACCAGGCTTCCCTACAGTGGTGACCCCGACGTGATGTACCACAAGCTTCCCTAAACTATGAAAAACATTTAAACCATTTTAAGAAATGTTAAGAATAGAAAGCAGGTACCTTAGGTAGCGATAATAGTCGACCAGGTACCAGGGCCGGTAGAACTGGTCCTGGAAAGAGTCCTCCCCGTGGCGCAGGTACGTGGTCTTGCTGATGTAGCAGCCGTGCAGCTGCAGCCGCGGCCGCGCGATGAACATCTCCCGCCAGCACGCGTAGCCGTAGGCGCGGGGCGTGCCGCACTCGATGCCCCAGGTTCTAATCAAAGTATGGGTCAATATTATTATTTTTTTAGGAAACTCAACGCCAACAAAATAAGATCCTGCGATCCATCGCGAATGTGCCATGCTACATAACAAATGGCGAAATCCATGAACACCTCAACATGACCACTGTTAGGGAGGAAATACGTGCCGCGGCTGCTAAATACAAGAAGCGGCTCATACATCATCCTAACGAGCTGGCTCGCCAATTGAGCATACAGCAGTATTCCAGACGACTGAAGCGACATGACTTCCTGGAGCTTGAACATCGCTACTAGCGATATACTCATGAGTAGAGGCTCCTACTGGGGAGCCCACTCGACCTGCCACTTAACACTGAACACATCTGCCTATAGTCTGGGGTCTGATTGTAGATTCGACAAAGAAAAAAAAAAAAGGAAACTCAACGCAAAGCAAACTTTAATTTAAAGAAGCCTATGTCCAGCAGCCAATTCGAAAATTGAAGTAATTCAGGTACATAACTCTTATAGAAAATAAAACAAATAAATAAAACAACGAGCGAGCCTTACAGTAGTCGCATATGATGTGTAACATTTGACATCTCACCTTAGTAATAAGCAATTTTAACATTATATTCTGAAAAAAATGGGTCAGGTATTATTTACAGTTTTTTATATATTATTTATTCTGATTTTTGATTTTATTTTATTTTAATTTTGTAATGTGACATGTTATTGCAATCTGTATGGGTGTAAGTTACCTGAATAAATAAATGAATTATTATTATTATTATTACATCAGTTTATAACTATAAAATAAATGCAGTAAATACTCATTAGAAGACATTTGACATATCAAAATGACTTTTGATAGTCAAATGATACAATATGCCACATATAATAATAATATGTCATGTTCATAATATAAATATCGATTATAAATTTACAAAATGCTTTGCATCTACGCTTCCCCAACTTCCTGTTACACTGTTACACATACTTCCGTCCCATTTCACGTAATCACTCCCACAAATTGCTTATATAGAAAGCGAGCGGAAAGATGTTACACATCAATAAAGATGACTTTATGGAGCATCTTGTAGTTAAAGGCAAAATGGAGGGCGAGAGATCTCGTGGTCGCTTACGAACCAGATGACCTCCCACAATATCTCCAATAGAGCCGAAGAGTAAATGACTAGAGCCGTTATTCACCAAAAACACAAACTCATAATCATGACCACTCTGCCACAAAATAAGGCCTTCTAGGTCTGAAGGTAAACTTCGTATAAACGCGATGGAGCAACGCGCGCGTCCCTTGGGCGGACACGAATCTCGGTACAGCTCGGGACAGTCCGAGCGGAGCTGTGTGAGCGTTTTGTATGAAGCTGTAAGTGTGCGTCGGGTCATTACGTTCCCTAAAATATGGTTGAGCGAAGCGATGGCTGATTCATATGTCATACTCGTGAACGGGTCTGCTCTTGCATACTTATCTTATTTTAAGTATTATTCACTATAGTTTGACTTTGTTTTTCTTAAACAATTTTTGACTTTTACGAGAGTACTGTAGTGGTACTGTATGACATTGTGGAAATTTTGTTAACTTATATGTTTTGTTTTGTTTTCTTTTACATGTTGTGGTCGTCTTCTATATTTTTGTGTTTATTTGTAATGGAAAGTGTTCTGCTATGATCGGGCATTCTTCAATATTTTTGACGCTGTAAGAGAGAAAAGAGCTGGAAACTTGCCGAGTTTCTTGCCGGTTCTTCTCAGTACAAGATCTCCCGCCCAGAGTAGACTTACGAACCGATGGCAAAGAGACATTCACGTAGCCTAAACTGTTTACCTTTAGCAGTCTTTTTTATGTGAGAGCCAAGAGTGCCCGTCTAAGATGTCCAGCTTGCAGCTCACCAGCACTCACCTGGAGCACAGGTCGCGCCACAGGTCGGGCTCGCGCGCCGCCACGTGCAGCCCGCGGCACACGGCCGCCACCCGCTCCAGCGCGCCCGCGTCCAGCTCGCAGCTCACCACCCAGCGCAGCACCAGCAGGATCACCTCGTACGGCAGCCACGAGATGTGCGCGCTCTGCGTATACCAAATTCAAACGTGCAACGTTCCTGCCGATTTCATATTTAAGGGTGCGCCGTCCGTAAGGGACAAGTATTTGAAATGTCTTCGTCCATATTTATTTGATACCGCGCGGCGATACTAATTTTGTATGGGGAATTAAACGTGTTAATTTGAAAAATAATAATTTAAATAACCGCTTGATAAATCGAAAATGTGAGACGGACGATTTGTAGTTAAGACATTAGTGATTGTTTAGACATAATTAGAGGTATAATAATTTAGATAAACTATAAGATGTCAACTAAACGCCGCCACTCGTTTTTATGATTTTTGCCCAACTTTAAATGGTATTGTAGAAAAAACTATAGTGTGTTATGAATTTATGGATCGGACTAATTGTAAACACGTTCCCTTTGATACTAAATATATATTGTGTTTATAAAATACGATAGTATTTTCAATTATATCAACTTAACCGTGACTGCACTTTTGGCATTTTTTGGTCGGCGCACCCTTAAAGATTTTATAAACGCGATTTGTATAAATTATTTAATATCATTCAATTTAAAAGTAGCTGCTGCTTGTGGTGCATGTATTTTATATCATACGGGTAAGCACTTACCGCCGAAATTAATAATTAATTAAATTAATCTTAGTTTAGTTACCTAACAACCGCTGTTATTTTCTGATAAATAACAGAAATAACTAAGCAACAAATCTCTAGTAGGCCCTTGCTGAGGATAGGTTATTAATTTCGGCTGTTAGCCTTTATCTCACCTGATGTTAGGTGATGATAAGGCCGAAGGCGGCAGCGCACTTCACCCAGAATCCTCAACTACAGAGGCACTGGCTATCTTATCTCTAGCTGCCGGAACACAACAATGCTACAAACATTGATGTTATGGTGACATATTTAGATAAAATGGTGGTAGCTTTCCAATAACCACCAGAACCTAAAGCTTAAAACGCTTTCTGAAGAACATAAGAAAATAGAAAACCAATTTATTATCCTAATACCAACCGCACTTAAAACTTAAGATACCAACCACCACCGAGCAACCTCCTCGATGACATCGGGTTTACAAATCCATATTGAATTCAAAATTTGTAATTTGTTCGCAACAATATTTCGCATTAAATTATATGTAAATAATCATGAATAAAATAAAAGTTAGCACTAACTACTAAGGTAAGTTACTCACTTTAGTAGCGAACGCGGGTTCACACAGCACTCCCTTCCGCGCCAGGATCCTCTGCAGCCGAGCTAGCAGCTCTTCGCCCTCCACGGCGTCCTCATCGTCACTGCCCGGCTCGGCCTCCGCGCGAATCACCTCCTCACACTCCGACTCTTCTGTTCGGACCGAATGAGTACATTTGGTTAAACAGAGTCCGCGCTTGGAGGTAAAACACGTAATGTATTTGATATTGTATCAAGTCAGTAATCGTCAGCGCGAACCGCTAGCTGCTAGCCGCCAATACGTGCTACATCACCAAGTGGGTGTTCTGCTTTAAAATCTTTGTTTATTGTTGCAATTTCGTAGGGAAAGAAAGCAAAGCTTTCTTGTATCCAAAAGGCCTACCCCGAACCACGTTCGACGTGTTGTTTCCCTGTCACACTTACGGACGAATTTACAAGTGCGACAGAGAGGCAACACGCCGAACGTGGTTCGTGGTAGGCCCTCTGAAACTTACATACTCATCTGCAACTATTGGTAGTGTCTCAAGATAGGAATTACCTTCTGAAATGAGCCGCAATAACGCGAGCGACACGCTCAACATATCTGATAATCGAAAGAACAGACATCTTTAGATGTTCTGTGTGAATTGTTTTATTATATTAAGTTTTGATTTCCTAAAAATGAGTCTACGCCTCGGAGGCCAGTGGCAAAGTGCTCAGCCTGATATCCAGAGGTCCAGATTGTAATAATAGTTAGTCTACTATTTTTTTGCTTTGAAATGGTATTTATACATATTTGACATATTTATATGATTGTATGTATGTGTGTGTATACGTGTATTTAATTATGTAATATATTATTACTATACACTTTTATTGACGCCCCATTTTATCTAATATCAATCTTCTCCATCCCTAGGTTGCCTAGAAGATATCGCTTTTAGTGAAAAGGCCGCCCATTGTACGACTCCTATTTATTTTTTACTTTTTTGTTTAACATGTCTTTGTTTTTTTATGTGTAAAATAAAGTATTTTATTCTATTTATTGGGAGTTCGATGGCGCAGTGGTTAACGCGCCCGGTCTGCGAGTGCTGAGGTTAAATAACTTTCGCAAAGGCCGGTCATCGGATGGGTGACCAAAAATGTATCATCTCGCGCTCCTCCGTGCTTCGGAAGGCACGTAAAGCCGTTGGTCCCGGCTGCATTAGTAGTCGTTAACAACCACCAATCCGCACTGGGCCCGCGTGGTGGTTTATGGCCCGTTCTCCCTATCTATCCATAGGGAAGGCTCGTGCCCCAGCAGTGGGGACATAAAATGAGCTGATGATGATTCTATTTATTATATTATTGTAATAGTTACCGTCCGGCGTGTCGGCCCGCAGCTCGGAGCCCTCGTACAGGCGGCTCTCGACGTCGGGCAGGATCTGCATGGCACGCTTGTAGTGCTGGATGGCCTCGTACAGCTTGCCGCCGCGCTCCATCTCCACGCCGCGCAGAAATAGCTCCTTTGCCTGATGTTATTGTAGTTTTGTTTTTAATTTACCTTATTTATAATCTTTAACCGCCTCTGTGGTCTCGTGGCTAAGACCACCGGTTTAGACCCAGAGGTCCCGGGTTCGATTCCCAGCGGGGGGTACATGTTTGTGTACTCGGTTTGGATGGTGGTAGAACTTGTTTGTCCGCCTGGCTAGCTACCACCATCTTATCTAAATATGTCGCCATAACATCAATGTTTGTAGCATTGTTGTGTTCCGGCAGCTATTAGAGATAAGATATCCAATGCCTCACTAGTTGAGGATCCCGGGTGAGGTGAGCTTCCATCATTGGCCTTATCATCACTTAACATCAGGTGAGATCAAGGCACTGTGCTTACCCGTTAATATTTTCAAATAGAGATACACTTGATAGAAACATTAAAAAAGTTTGTTATACTGAATTAATCCGTCGTCTGCATTCTGCCGTAACTAAATTTTACAATAGAATTTTAATTATTTGACGGCGCTGATCAGCGCTCGCGCATATCACGGTTAATGCAATTTATAGCCCACTATGGAAAGTTTCAAATCGCAATTACTATTCTATTTAACTTTTCTTTTGCCGCGGATCGTGCTCAGTGGCGTGCACTTGGAGAGGCCTATGTCCGGCAGTGGACGTGCGTAGGATGATGATGATGATGATGATGATGATGATGATGATGATGATGATGATGATGATGATGATGATGATGATGATGATGATTCTATGTAACTGAATTAGTTTTAACACTTCGTGATAAGGCTAGTTAGCATAGATTATTATTATTATTATTATTATTATTATTTTTATTACATGTTGTATGTTTAATTGTGTGTTTTGTTATGTACATACATACATACATACATCACGCCTTTTTCCCGGAGGGGTAGGCAGAGACCACCTCTTTCCACTTGCTGCGATCCTTACAGACATTGTTATGTGATACCAATAAATGTCTTTTATTCTTATTCTTAAACATGGCGTGAGGAGCTCGATGGCGCACTTCGATCAACAATACACTAGATAACCGGTCAGGGTGTCAAAAACGGCCGAGCGAATAACGCCTCACATTCAAAGTGGGGTCTTATTTCTATTTAGTTCGCTGTTGACTGCGCCAACATGATAACGTACCACAATGCATCAGTGTGTATTCAAAAACTGTAAAAATAACTATCGAAATAAAAATATATCGGAAGGAATATCATACTTTCGGTAAGTAAATGCTTTTTCATAACATAAATAATAAAATACCTAACTGTTTTTATGAAATAACTAACACAACAATCTTTAATTTTTAAAACCAACCCACGCGCCTACATTTGCTAATGTTTGGCCAACGTATAGTTGCTCTGGGACAGTGAATCTATGGAGTAGTTTAAAAAAATATATAGATAGGTACTTCTCAATTATATTTTTTATTTCTAGATTTCCTGGCGACCCATTTCAATGTGCAAAATGGATTTCCATAGTAGCGGAAGAGAGACAGGAGGATTTTTTTAGACCTAAAAAAAAATCTGTAATTTGCTCAATACATTTCAAAAAATCCGAAGATGGCGCAGTGGTTAATGCGACAGGTCTGCGAGTGCTAAGGTAACTTTTGCTCATCGGATGAGTGACCAAAGATTTATCATCTCGAGCTCTTTATTGCTACGGAAGGAACGTAAAGCCGTTGCTCCCGGCTGCATCAGCAGTCGTTAACCACCGCTAACCAGCACTTAGCCCGCGTGGTGTTTTATGACCCGTTCTCCATCGATTTATAGGGATAGCTTGTGCTATGTGCCCCAGCAGTGGGGACATATAATTCAAATTCAAAATTCAAAAAGATTTATTCGGCGTAGCAGGCTTAGGTTCTAACAATGATGATGACAGCTGATGATGATGAAAAATGTCAAAACGCAAATTGCTATTCTATTCAGCTTCATCACATATTCATTTTTATTTTGTTTTAGGTTTTTCTTTTTTGTTTTTTTTTTGTCAAATCAAATATGATTTTGTTGGATAATTTAAAATTATAAATATTAATGGATTCATTATTTTATGCATTCATATTTTTTAATCTCTGTGACATTTTATTTCAATTTATTTTTTAATTTCAATTTTTATTTTAAATTTTGATTTTTTTTTCCTGATTTTTTATTTTATTTTGTTAATGTGACATTTTATTGTAATTTATATGGGTGTAAGTTACCTGAATATATGAATTATTATTATATTTATATTAGTTTCAACGCTTCGTGATAAAGCTTTATCACGTCGTTTACTATAGTCGCGTGGATCAACGCTCACCCTGTCTTCGTCGGAGAGCGGGGCGGCGGGCTCGGGCGCCCGCTGCGACGCCGGCGTCACCTCCAGCTCACGCTGCCACTGCTGCCGGAACAGGGACAGCTCGTCCTCGGCATCGCGGTTCTGACACAACACATACAAACATAACAAATCAAAACTTGTTTATCTAAGATGTTTGTTTCTTTTTTGCCAAGTGGAAGAGATGGCCAGGATGTATGATACATGGACGGTAGGCCTTTGTCCAGCACTCATAGGCTGTTGAAAAAAGGTGTTTGAAATGTTATTGATTATGGTTAGTAAAGAATAAAGGCAAAATACCTAATTAATTATTATTTGAAAAGAAAAATATATGATTAATGCTTCTAAATTGTAAAAAGCTCACTTAGATGAAAAAACTATTTGATTATGATTGATTTTGAAATAGTGTTTACAATCATGTAAAATTATAATTATTTATTTTATTTATTCATTTATATTAGGCAACAAACAATGTACCTACATAATGGTAACATATAGAAACCCATATGATAGGAAGGTACCATAAAGACTAACATACATACAAAATAAATTAAGAATACACTATTAACAAAATACATAAATTTAATGCTTGGTAGGAGGCAGAAATAAAAAAGAAGTAAAATATTTTTTTCTTACTTTTTCATGGGAAATAAGATGTACCTAGACATATTTTTTATTAAGTATAGCTCAATCCCTTACATCGTAGGGTTTATTGCAGAAGTCATCAAAAGATAATAGGTATACAAAACAAGCTGAATACCTAATTGCACAACATTACGAAACCCTTTTTGAAATCATAAATAAAATAAAGGAAGCCAATTATTATATTAAACATTGTGTTTGACTCAAAAAAGATAAGTAAACAGATGTTGTCTAGTCCACTTAAAACATATTAGGTACAATATTATTATACCTAGGTATATTTTATATATTATAGGTTATAAATACCTCAGACCAAATAAAAACTTTTTATTTGGTCTGAGATAAATACAATAACTTATTATAATTTCTTGTAACAAACCTGGATATCATCTTGCAAATGTAAGCTCTCAAAAGCCTCACTTGCGTCCTGAAAGTCATTGGAAGGGGAGGAAGAGTCTTCAGGCTCCTCTCCTTCACACTCGTTGCCGGCTCCGCTAGAAGCAGAGCCAGATGCGGCACCCGCTGAAGAGTCCTTTAAAACATTTAAAGAACATACTTAATTACTTTATTTGAACTATATCTGATTCATTACAAAATGCAAATTCCTCATCACCAGCTCATTTTATGTAGTAGGTATGTAATGTATGAAAACCGTAACACAGTATCCAGACTGAGCAAACAAATCCGAGAAAATATAAGAACTGGAAAGAATAACAAGGGTCCTAGATGAAAACCAACAAATTGAGCAGGCGGAATTCAGAAAGAAATTCAGCACAATAGACCACATCCACACAAATAAACAAGTCTTGGAAAAATATAACGAATATAGACTACTCCAAAGCTTTCGACAGCTTATATCACAAATTTATCTGGTTGAGTCTGGAAGAACAAGGGGTGGATGAGGCCTACATACAAATAATTAAATCCATCTACAAAAAATGTAGAAGTTGCATTAAATTGGAAACAAAAGGAGACCCGTTTCCTATAAACAGAGGCGTGAGACAAGGAGATCCGCTCTCTCCCAGCTATTTAATGCTGTGCTGGAATGCAATATTTAGAAGATTGGATTGGGAAAACTATGGTATCAACATCAACGGTAGTAACCTTAACCATTTGAGATTCGAGGATGATATTGTCCTGCTAGAAGAAGACCCCCAAAAAACTAGGACACATGCTAAAAACCATAGCGGAAAAAAGCAAAGAAGTAGGATTTGTAATGAATGCAAATAAAACGAAATTGATGACAAACTCCACTGAAGTCGATATAGAGGTTTACGAAAACAGGTCGGAATTTGTGAAAGAATACACTTACCTAGGTCAAATTATATCTCCCGAAGACTTTATGTTAAGGAAATAAACAAAAGAATAGCTTGCAGGTGGAAAAAATACTGGTCCCTAAAAGAAATATTGAAGAACAAAGATCTAAGCATGCATATTAAGAGAAAGACCTTCAACACTTGTATCCTCCCGTGCATGACATATGGTTGTGAATCATGGACGTTAACAGACAAGTAAGAGAAAGACTAGCTAGCACACAAAGGGCAATGGAAAGAAGTATGTTGGGAATCAAACTTATTGATAAAATTAGAAACAATGAAATAAGAAGAAAAACTGTTGCAGCTATATAGTAATTCGCATAGAGCATTTAAAATGGGGTTGGACAAGACATATGCTACGTTGCCAAACAAACAAATGGAGCAAACAAGTAACCTTATGGTACCCAAGAGAGGACATTAAAAGAAAGGGGCGTCCAAAAACAAGATGGAAAGACGATATCAGCCTAACCTTGGGGCCTTACTGGACCAGAGTAGCAGAAGATAGAGCTCAGTGGAGAGAGTTGGAGGAGGCCTATGCCAGGAGGCACACCAAATTGCGAGACATACTATAAAAATAAAACTTAAAACATGTATTGTCAAAATTGTAGCGTATTTGGAATAAAAGGGCTTTATTATTATGATTACTATTCTAATAACTTTGTAAAAGTGAAATATTTATTAGACTTTAATTTTGATAAGTATTAGTGTTCTTAGATGGCTCTTCAATGTGTTTTTTTTCCTACCAACTGTATTTTAGGAATCCGTCAAGTCGAGAAAAAAAGCGGCACGGCCATACAAAAAATTAATGAATGAATGAAACATTTATTCGGAGCAAGAACATTTAAACTTAAACATACTAAACAAAACACAATTAAATGCTACAAATGGTGGCCACTCAGCTTGATGCTGTGACATAGATATGCCATGGCGCTGATTTCTCAAAGCAGTTCAGGCCATTTTAGACCCCCTATAACCTCGTTGTTGATAAAAATAGAAGCCTGAATTTTCAGTAACTAAGCAGGCATTGTATAAATACGGTATATTTTAAATTTCATTAGTAGATGTAGAAGTAGTTTAAGAATTATAACTAGTCAAGTTTCTTAACCGGTTTACTGTCCCGCAGACCACATACGGACTGTAACAATTGATTTAATCATTGTTATAAGTTGACTGACCGATCATCAAAACTCAAAGGCACTTCTAGCAGATATAGAAGCTTCAAATTTAGAATACAATGAGTGTTTAGTGTAAAAATCAAGGAAAAACTAAAATATTTTGCAATTTCGGTCCAGTCCAGTCCATACCTACACCAACTGCATAAATAACTTTGTAATCCCATATAAATGTATAGGATTACAAAGTTACATTTGCAGTTAATGATACCTGTATGTATAATATAATGGAATAATAGGTGTAGATAGGTACCTAGATGGTACCAGAAAGGAAAAAAGTTGACTATCTACAAAAAGAAATGAGATACCATTAAAAACAAACTTGTAAAAAAAACCAAGTCTCGCAACTCAGTTCTTCTACCGTAAAAAGTTGTGAGATCCATGTAATACCAAGTTCTCAATATAAAAAGTCTTTTATGTTTTAAATAAATAGATTGACTTGGCAATCGCACTAAACAATCTAATTTAATATAATATATGTATTACTTGTGAGATACATAGTGTTTTCATGCGATGGCCAAGTCAATCTATTTATTTAAAACATAAAAGATTTTTATTATAGAGAACTTTGTATTACATGGATCTCTTAACTTTTTACGGTAGAAGATTATTCTGTGGTAGAAAAACTGAGTTGCGAGACTTGGTTTTTTTACAAGTTTGTTTTTAATGGTATATTTATTACAAAACAATGTACCTACCATTATCAATAACACTACAAGATTTAACTAATCAACATTCGCATGAACTAAAGTGTGCTAAAATGACTGGTAGATATTATGTTGCATAGAAAGCTTTCCCCAATTTAACAATAAATCGTCGATTATTCAAACGCATATTTTTCTTTAAAGCATGTTTTTCAATCTCAGACAGAAAATTCAATCAAATTATTGTCGTTGTCATTGTCAATGTCTGTCATTGTCAATTTGTCACTGTCAATCATGTCATAGTAGAAGTACAACTAAACTCAGAATAACAACTATAATAACAACAACAATAGGGTAAAGCTAAACTAACGAGAGAAATACTTACTGACATGTTCAGAATCAGAATCAGAATTTTGTTACCGTGAATTTGAAAAATTGATACCGTGTGTATTTTCTACATACGTGATATTGGCAGAACTATGCAAAAGCACGGGTCCATAAAACAAAGAAAGAAGAAGAAGTCTCAACATCGATATCGCTACCCCAAAAAATCTAAACATCGATAGGAATTAATCCTCGTAGGTACACTTTCCTCGTAGATACACTTTTGAAAAAAGTTCGCCTTTATTCCTTATAATAATAATTATAATATTATAAAGCTGAAGAGTTTGTTTGTTTGTTTGTTTGTTTGTTTGTTTGAACGCGCTAATCTCAGGAACTACTGGTTCGAATTGAAAAATTCTTTTTGTGTTGAATAGTACATTTATTGAGAAAGGCTATAGGCTATATTACATCACGCTATGACTAATAGGAGTGGAACAGTCGCTAATTAACGCGGGTGAAACCGCAGGGCACAGCTAGTTCCTTATAGATCCACTTTTCAAATCTAATCGATTTTAATTATCTAGGTATACAATACTATCGATTTAATCGATACCTGAATTAAGACAGTACTATCGATTATGAAAAAAGTATGTATCTATATATAGGTGTGTTAGTAAGTTGATGATGATGACTAAGCATGCTAAACGAGTTGATTAAAATACAGAGGGGTGATTTTTGAACCGGTAATTAGTTATCACGCTATGATATTAATTACAAAATAATGCTCATCATCATCATCATCATCTCAGCCAAAAGACGTCCACTGCTGGACAAAGGCCTCCCCCAAGGATCTCCACAACGACCGGTTTTGTGCTGCTCGCATCCAGCGGCTTCCCGCGACCTTCACCAGATCGTCGGTCCACCTTGTTGGAGGCCTGCCCACACTGCGCTTTCCGGTACGCGGTCGCCACTCGAGGACTGCTCCGCCCCAGCGGCCATCAGTCCTCCTTATCCTCATATTCGAGGACCCTGGTAACATAATTTTCACTCTGAAAATTCTTGAACGATATTTATCTTAATATACTTAAGCTTAAGGCGAAGGGTAACGCACACTAGCGCCGCTAACGGATTTAATTGATAACTGCTAAACTGGATTATTTTTCAAACATTGCGGACCTTCCGACTTTAGGTTTGTTTTTGTATTCATTCGCTAACACCAAAAGTGGCCATTGTTTGTGAATAAATGCGATAGCCCGTTTTGTAAATAAACCACGCAACAAAAAGTAGTGAACAATTATTAAATAAATACTATGGATGCTTTCCTGTTAACGGACGGTACGCAATGTTTAAAAAAAGATCCGGTCCGTTAGTAATTGTCAAATTATCAATTGGTAGCGCTAGTGAGCCTTACCTTTCGCCTTAAGTAATCAAAAATGTAATATTTCTTAGTGTATTTCATGTTATTTTTATTTCGACATCACCGGTGATATTCAAAAATCGCCCCCCAGCCACGCGTAGCTCGATAAGAAATACATCTGAAACGGTATGCCAATAGGTAGTGCGGGTTCAAATTCCGCTCGTGATAACCCTGACCTGAGTCAACACGTTCCAGACTTTTATTGTAATGTAAAAGACATCTCATCTTTAGTAGAGCTTAGGTAGTACAGATTATCTTTATTTTAGGTTTAAAAGAAAATTACGTTTCAATGTCTTTTTATTAATTTATTTCATTATGCGTTAGAAACAATGTTGTAATTGATAGTGATTTACAATTTATTGACAATGTATTAGTAGTAGATATTAAAAGTATAACGTATTTTAAATGATTGTTATTTGAATATTTACAGTTTTTGATTCTTTCTTTTTTAAATATTGTTGACTTTGAATAACAATCCAAAAATATATCAACAATCCTGTATACAATAATGCTAAAATGAGATACCCTAATCCAAATTGTGTTTTATTGGAACGGATAGTTTCAATGCTTACAACAATGGCTAAAATAAGGTGAACAATTATAAACAATATCATAATCCATAAATAAACTGTGAGCAGTTTTCTCAATTGTATAATAGCAGCTACAAATAACATTACATGGCTCATAAAAACTAGCAAACCCAAAGCACCATAAATATATGTTAATGCATCTATTGTGTATTCAGGTAATCCATTTTGCTTAAAAGATGTTCTTCCAGCAGGCAAAGTGAAAAACAAACACACTGCCGTTGGTAAAATTCCCAATACGGCTATAAAAAAATATGCTTGCTTTAAGGTAAAACAGAAACAGCATTTGTACACTATGGGACAGTAATTCAGAGCATCGTTCTTCATATTTAATTGAGTTTGTAACCAATAGTTGAAAAATATAGAACAATAACAAAGTGGGTACAATAAAACTAAAAATCTCAAGACACTTCTATCAAGTCATACTTTGACATTGCCTCAGAAAGGCGGAAGGTAAATAATAAAAATAAAAACTAAATTAAATTTTAAATTTATATTTGAGTTTCGTTGCCTTTTCAATCTTAGACCAAGGTCTAAGTTTTCAATGGGTTTAGGGGAAAATCATCATTTAGTTAATAAACCTCAGAATAATAACTATATAAAGTTAAAACAAATAAGCAATAAATATTTAACTTTGACACCATGGCTAAATGTGTATCAGCACCAAGTCATTAATTAAGAAAGAAAAAAAGTCTTACTAAAAGCCACGGTAAAAAAGCAAGCCCCACATCACGGTCTACGAATAAAATATTTCAACCGAGTGTCTATGGTTCCCATTTGCGATATGACAGTTTTCTTTCTCCCCCGCCCTTCTTACTACAACTTTTGTTGCTTAGCAACGCCTAACCAAATAATATTATTGGTTATTACCTGCATAAAATACGGATGTTGTAGCGACTTCCTTTTGTACAATTTAGCAAAGTCCGAAATGTTTTATATTTCTGCTTAGAGCACAAAGGAGACGGAATAGATTTTGTATGGAACCTGGTAGTGGAACACCGACTGCTTTGAAATTTAAACGACACAAAGTTCTCATTTTTGTTTATCATTTGCCTGAATATCAGATTTTAAAGTACCCCCGTTTTTGAAATATTTAATTTCAAAAGTTCAACATAATAATTGAAATGGCAACATTGGCCGCTTCGTGCCCCATTCACGATCCGTTGTGCGGGTTGCGGGCCATGCGGATGCGACGCCAACAAGGGCTTGACGGCCAGCCAGCCGCGCCCCCCTCTCCCCCCCGCATCCCGGGGCGCGGTATCCTGCACAACGAGTCGCGACTGAGGGGACTGGGGCACAACAGTATAACACAATGAATGCGAAAATAAGAAAAGTTTTTTAATTCAAAAATTATTGTGATTTTTCTACCATTTTGGAGAGTTCGGTTTGTCTAATTTTAATGTGATAGGTACGTCGATAATACACCCCACCTTTATTAAACATGAAAGTCTCAAGCGAATGCTGTATGGACGTAGATTCCATTGCCTTCCCCATAATGAGACACATGATCGAGATATGATCTATGATGA
Source organism: Eudonia mercurella (assembly GCA_963082485.1). Classification (NCBI taxonomy): domain Eukaryota; kingdom Metazoa; phylum Arthropoda; class Insecta; order Lepidoptera; family Crambidae; genus Eudonia; species Eudonia mercurella. The sequence continues at coordinate 2,224,233 of OY720031.1, forward strand.
CAGATGACAGATTGACTGGGATTATTTTGTACTCCGATATTTCCGTTTTTTATGTTGACCCTTTTGCTGTACCTACTGAACTCTGTTGTTTCCTCGTGATTTGGACCGCTCTTGACCTGGTTATCATTAGGATATTTCAGCATCAATGTAAGTTGAAATCTAATTAATTATACTGTTATCTATATATCTCTTTTTGTATCACAAGACTTAAAAATCCTCTGTATTTCAATTGGTGATAGTGTTAATTTAATGACAATGACCTATTTGTTATTTCTGTTGTTTCAGTCATCATGGCCTGTTGTGTGAACTGTCACATACTGTTGCGGGCGAATACGCAATTATGTGAATACATGTAATTGATCTAAGTCCAGAACTTGTGTCTATTACTGAAGAGTGGTGTGATCGTGAGGTGAGTATGCATTTAGTAAATCAAAAAGTGGGTAGTTTTTTATTCCGTCTAGGCTCTTTAACCTCTTGTTTAAAACTATGTTTATTTTATTGTTTTTGTTTTGTTTTTGTAATTGTCTTTTTGTTTTGTGTGAGGTGAATAAATGGGCTCAGTATTCCAAAGAGGACCGCTGAATTATGAGGTGATTTTTTTTTTGCGTAAAGAACTCATAATTAGGAATACGTACACGAATTTTTACTGCTCGGAATTGATTAGGACTCTCACAATAAATTATTGAAAATAATAAATTTTATGGTTAACATTTATTCGGATAGTGAAGTGACAGCTCTGCTGCCAACTTTTCAATGTAAAAACGCTTTGAAAGCAACCAAAAGAATGTTGGCAGCACTGCTAAATTGCCCAAAAAAGCTAAAATACAATGCCATAAAAAAAAAATTTTTTTTTTATTTACATAAAAAAAAAGTCCAATGCCATAGCCATTTCTCCAGTTGGTGCAACTGTGTCCTCAGGTTACTATAATTTGTTTATTATTAATTAACAGTAGTAGTATTATATTATAGTAAAAAAAAGTATCATACCCGATAAGGTAACATTAGGTCAAAGTTAGTCACAGACCCGAATTAGTCTACCCCGACTCCACGTGGTACTAGTCTGCCCTACACTAGAGTGTTTTTATAAGCCCGGAGGCGCGGAGGGAGAGCAGCCCTCACCCGCTGTAGCGAAACACAGGCACCAAGCTCGCCGCTGCGGCTGAGGCTGGTCGCCGCAGGCGACCAAAAAGCCGAAGCTGCGGAGGCGAGCTTGTAATGCCTGCGTTTCGCTACGCAAGGGTGGAGGGGCTGCTCTTCCCGCAGCGCCGGAGACGTTTAAAACCTACAGTTGTCACATATCTGAGCGGTTTGGTTAAGCTCTGATGTAATTTTGACATTTTATAATTATTTTTTATTTTTTTTTTCGAAAAAATTAAAAAGTTAATTTAAAAAAAAGTATTAAGTTCCGAGTTTTGAGCTTTGGGGGAGGGGTAGGGGTATACCCCCCCTACCTCCCCCCACCCTCCCCCCCCCCAAATTCGACGGTCCTCTTTGGAATTTAGAACCAATAAATGTTTTTCTTTCTTTCTTTCTTTCTTTTAACTACAGCAGGCATTACTGTGAATTCGTATGTGTGTATTCCCTTAAGAAATAAGTACTAACAACATAAACTTATATTGCAGATCTCTGATACTGATTGGCTATGCCAAGAATGTATCAATGTTGTGGTAAGGGAGGCAGCCAATCGTAGTGACGACCCCAACTATCAGTCAGAGAGGCAAGTTGGGCATGCTTCTGTTTGTGTATGCTGTGGAATATCACTGATCAGATGCAGCGGTCGTCGTCGCCACAGGCTTATCCCAAGGAGTGAAGAATACATTTATGTAGAACATCGTATTTTTCCTTGTCAGGTAAGATTTCTCTTGCGTAAGAAAGTAATCAGATTTATTTGAAAGTAATAAAGAAAAGTGCCCTTTAAATTATAACTTTAAAGGAATAAAGTACAGTCAGACTTAAGTATAGGGCATTGATGTTATTATGTAGTTATTAAAAACATATTCAATTTTTAGGTTCCTAAAGATGCTTGGATGTGTCGTGCTTGTTGGATGCAGGCTCATGAAAATCGTGCAGTGCAAGAAGGTTGAGCACAAGCACCTGTGGAGCCTACATTTAAAGGCATTGAGCTACCTGAACCACAACAGGCATATTCAGACTCAGTACCAACAAGCTCTGTACTGCCAAGTTCAGCATCAAGTTCTTGGGTTGGTGCTGGAATACCAAACCTATCAAACCCAGATGTAATAGAATTAATGAACTATAGACATACAGCTGATACACCAAACCTCTGCTTTGTGCCTGGCTGTGATAATACTGAACAATTTAGGGTTCCCAAACATATGAAGAGAGCAATTTTAATAAACCAAAAACTTTATATTACTAATAATGCTCGGGTCTGTTCAACACATTCTGTGGTGTATAATTGAGAAATGCTTAATGATTTTGATGGTTTTTTAAATTCTTTTAATGCAACTCATATTAATGATATGCTTGAATTATTGTCAAGGGTGCCAAGTACACCTAATTTTAATTTTGAAACTATTGAAAATGCAAGTGACACCTTATGTCATTATTGGACAGGATTAACAGTAGATAATTTTGTTGCATTATTTAATAATGTACCTGATTTAAGAAATCTCTGTAAAAAAGCAAAAACTGCATTAGGTCTATACTTAGTGAGATTAGCACCAATTTTATTGCTCTTGATGCTCAGCTCCCTGAACTGCATGTGTTCCCCGTAATGGAAATCGGAGACCTAATTCTCTTTGGTCTTGGTAACTACCAAATCAAACAAGCAAGATCATATTACGGGGAACACATCCGCCAAAATGGTATATTCCACATCGAGGTTGACACCGACTTCACTAGATTTGATGAGAACAAATTATTAATAAGAGGGAAAATAAGCTCAAGACATATAGGAAACAGGAAATATTTTACTTATATATTGTTGAATTTAAATGGTGAAGATTGGATTGATTGAACGGATTGGACAATATTATTGTTCATGTATAATTGGAAAGAGGACAGTTGGGAGTTATGCACATGTCATGACTATGGTGTGGTATCTGGGTTGGGCACGGCATCAAGATACGATACTACCACCTGCCAGCTTTTTAGATGGTATTTTGGTAACTGATGAAGATCATTAATAAATTATTTTTAACTTTAAAAAACCTGTTTAATTTCTCTTCCATATATTGAATTATTACAGTCAAGATCTTAATACAAACCTTACAATTATAATTATAATTATAAGAATACAAACCTTATAATTATAATTATTTTATAATCTTGTTACTTTATGAATTTTTGAAAGAACAGAACAGTCAAGATCTTAACTCAGTAGATATATTTTTTTGCTATAAGATTGTTATATAGTAGAAGTAAACTCACTATTGTAATAGTTAGGCTTAGGTGTGATTTGGTTACACTTACATCTAACTAGTACAGATTTAGAGATTGTGAAGGTAGGAACTGCACTTTGAACAGCTAAGTACCTATTAAATATATTTATGAGCTTCAGTTAAGTATTAACAATTAAGTGCAGTTTTTGTTTAGTAACTAACCAGTATATAATAACTTTGAATAATAAGATAATGTCTAAAAAAATTCTAAGGGTTTGTTTGATCGATTGACTTGATCGATTGGTTTGTGGCTTGTGCTTTTGAAATGTCAGCCTGACAGATCAGATTAGCACCTGACGTCACTGACACAGAGTAAATAAATTGTAATCGGGGTGGACAACAACATGAAAATACGCAATTTTAATTTTTGATTTAAAATAAAACGGGAGTAAATTCAAAATTGAAATAAATTGATAATGTTAGAGCATAAATTAGCTTTCGAATGATATACTTTTCATTGCTGTCGGTTTTCAACTACCACTCCTTAACCGTCTCCTTTATCATTTACTTATTTATTAAATACCAGGCAAACAAGAAATTAAAAGAATTTTGATAATTATCTGTGTTTTATTTATTATTGAACCTAAATAATTATGAATTTAAATTAGAATGAGAGGTAAAGCTTTTTTATATTATTCAAAATGCTGTGGTCCAAGGCCATAAAGGTTATTTCCTCTTTCATTTAAAAACAAACTTCTATCATATACTGTCTTTGTAGACTTCTATAGTGCTACATGGATCTTTTGGCACGTGGATGACAGTGACATGAGGGCGTGGGGGTGAAATTAGGGTTAACAGCTACAAAAATATCCTTAGTTCTAGGGAATTGTTTAAACCTGTCTCCGTATTCCGTAATAAAATTTTAATCTAGGGAATGTACTAATAATAATAATAATATAATACTAATAGTAATATACGTCGAGTTTTGGTTTATGGAAGTGATCCGTCTGATGTAATCTCTAATAAGTCTGTGCCCCACATCTTTACTGAGATTGGGGTTGAGGGTATATTATTTCTCACTTCTCATTACTATTACTATTCATCGTCATCAGTATTTACAAAGATTTGTTATCTATTTATCTATTTATTATTTATCTTGTTAATTATTTTATAACTTGTATTAAGAAAATAACTTTGACACTGGCTAAATGTGCTAACTGCACAATGAAGCCATCAACAAAAAAAAACAAATGTCGCTCTCGCTCAAGCGGAACGACTCAACTCAAGTTCAAATTGTAAGAAAGCCACTTTAAAAAAAAAAGTCAAAATACATCTCAACCACAAGAGATGTGAACAGCGTTGGCAGACCTACGGATTTGTCCGTAGATCTACGGCCTTTAGGATTTGTCTACGGACATACGGATTTTAGTCGCAAATCTCCGGCGAGTTGGATTGAGCCACGATAGCATAGTTAAATTAAATACCGAGATTGTGTTTGTTACGAGATTTGTTGAATTTTAATTTTTGTGTTATTAAACTTTACAAATTTAGAAGTAAGTGTTTTATTTACAAGTTAGCAACTACTTATTTATGAAAAAAATACATAGGTATGTCTTCTAAAATAGGTATCAGGTACTTAATTATTATTTTTGCCGTAAAAGCTCGTCATTACCAAGCATTCCTAATCATTGCCATCCTCAAAAAATCATTGCCATTAACCTAACGTTATAACCATTTCTCTTATTATTTTTTGAGATTAAATATTATCTAATTTCTTGATTAAATAAGCGTGCCTTTGTTTAGCAGATCTTAGTTAATAGTACTTCTTTCGATTTTTTAAACCATGCACGCATTTCAGATTCATTTACAAAAAGGCTTCAAAATAAATCAGAAAAAATCCAAAACGCGAATCCACCCAAGATTACTAATGAGTGACTTAGAAACAGGGTCATAGTCTGTAAAAATATTATCAAGACAAGTGGCAGAATGTGAAGTTATTCTAGTGGGTTCGAGAAATAAATTTAAAAGATTAAAACATTTAAATAAGGCAAGAAGACGAACACTCGTTGAAGTGAAAGTGAAAATATTTATATTAAAATCTCCACATACTAAAACTTTTTTTTTTAATAAAAATAAAAAACGTAATGTTCTATCTATGGTATAGGTGTTGTTATTTCTGTTAGAAATTAACTATTATTTTGCTGCTTATAATGTTGTATTAATTAAATAGGTTTTTTAGTTTTGATTTTTTTATTTTTTTGTCATCACTCATCAGTTAAGTGTTTGCGGATCTTTAATTCACAAAGGCGACATAAATCAATAACTTCTTTTGATGCATACAATAGGCCACCACGACTTTTTTGGTATGTTAAACTTTTGCCATTTGGCCCCCCACATAAACCCTTTATGCATGTGCTGCGTTTAATTTTTTAGTAGAAAATACTACGAAGGCCGCTTTATATTCCACTACCTTTTCTCCAAATGGAGATAAGTATATTTCGATCTCTAATAATTTGTTTTGTTTATTTATTTATCTATATTATTATTTTTCTTTAATAGCCAGAATAAACTTATGATGAAGTCGATATCAATATTTTGTTTTTGTACTGTCGCAGCTCTAACTTTGTTGCAGTGTGGCCAATGTAATTAAATTAAAATTTCCTATTTTCGGGATAAGTGACAACGGGACGTAAATATAATATATTAATGAAGTAGACCGATCATAAACATACAGTTTCATAGTATTGAGAATTTTGAATGCAATTAAGTTGAAAAAAAATCTGTAATAACAAAATAAGTTACAATTTATAAGTAGTGATCTCATTAATTAAATAAGCATTTATTGTAAAAATACAGTTTTAACATTATAGAACGTGAAATATAAATTGTAATTAAATGTTGGCTCATTCAACTTTAAAAGTTACGCAAAGTTGCAACTTGACGTTTTAGTGGCAACACTTTTTGATTAACAATATTTTTTCAGTTTTTTTCAAATTTAGTGCATTATTCAATAATATTAAGACAAAATAATAGTTACAGATGAAAAGTAACGTTATCCTTTTGTACAATCGACGTTTCTGATCGCTTTTTACGTGTAAACAAGCTGCAATTTAGCATTTTTTGCTCAGGTCTTATCGCGTGCACCGTTATTTGCAAATGACGCTTGAACACGCTGGAACTAGTTTTATATAACGGATATGATCGGCGGTCATATACTTTTGGCAGAAGGGAACGCCTGACAGTGGCGTCTCCGGTTGGTTTAATGCTCTAAGGTAGCATAAAACAGCGTTTTGTTACTGCCTGCGTGACTGCGTTTTGTTGTACGATAACCAGAAAATAATCAGCATGAGTACCTACTATTTAGTGCTAGATTTAGTGCTGGGTGCTGTATGCTGTTGTTTCGTGCTGGACTTATGAAAATTGTGCCAAATCTAGCACCGAAAGTGCTAAGTTGGCCACGCTGTTTTCGAGGTAAGGTGCTGTCAGTGCTTTGATCACGTGATCAACAGCGTCCAGAAATGACATAGATGACAGCATGGATGACAGTATACTGGACTGCGTTCCGTTTCAAACAGTGACCAGTATAGCTAACTATAAAGGAACGGCTTCGCAGTATACTAAATTGACGTCACACCTTACAGTGCTCGCAGTGTATATCGGAACATACCTATTGTCTTTGCGATTTTCCTATAAATTTTTTCAATTTCTTTACCGGCAAGGAACTTGGTTTAAGGTCAGTCTATCTCTAAATAGTCAGGTTTAGCTTTAGAAAAATGTCTGTAGATCTACGGATTTTTGTAGAGGCAATCTACGTACTTCTACGGATTTTAGGGCGGCGTAGCCCTACGGATTTTTAAAAATTGGATCTGACAACACTGGATGTGAACGCCACTTTAAAAAAAAGTTAGTAATGAATTACAAAGCTTGAACTTTATTAAATAAAATGTTGATATAGTTAGTTTTCTTCAACATTCCTTGGATAGTATTATTTCACGACTGAAATATTTATTAAAATCTTTGAAAATGGTAAGTGCATTGCTAACTTAGCGCTTTAATAAGAATTTTTGTCTACTGTTTTAAGTTTTCCTCTTGACTTGGAACCCCAGTGCCCTGTTTGTGATAGGTAATTAATTATGTGAACCATGCGTTTCAGATGCAATTTATGCTGTTATTTAGTCGCCAAGGCAAACTAAGATTACAGAAATGGTACGTGGCCCATCCAGACAAATTGAAAAAGAAAATAACAAGGGAACTCATCACAACCGTATTAGCGAGAAAACCTAAAATGTGCTCATTTCTGGAATGGAAAGACGTGAAAGTTGTTTATAAAAGGTACGAACTACAACTATAACTTAATTTTATAAATGCATTACTGTTTTTTGGGTTAGTATCAAATGGTCAAAAACGCAAGTGGTCAATGGCATGAACTCACCTAAAAATAATTTGGGTAAATTTGCAGATAATCGAATACGTAATCGATCTATGAAGCAACTCGTTATAATTTTTTTGCAGCGTTTAACACTCAAAACGAGATTTGATAACTGGAATTAACAGGCCACATATGGAAGGACACTTGAATAATATTAGAAGTATATTTAGTTGACAAGTTTTCAATCCAGTGTCATTCCTTTCTTTTGCTTGCTTTACATTTCTTTTTGATTTCCGTGCGGTGCAAAGCAAGTGATTTTTAACATGGAGAGATATTTAGGTATATTTAACCAATCTAAGTTTGTGATAGAATTAGTTCAATTCTAATAACAGGAAGAGGAAAGACAAGATATTTAATGCCATATATAAGGAACAACTAAAAAATTTGGAAGAGGTGAGAATTTCAGCACACGAGTTTTTGTTATTGATGTCTGACATAAAGCTTGCGTACTTCTTAATTGTTCTTTAATATTTGTAAAAATATTATGATCGGATGTGAATGACGGTATTGCTGACATTGAATAAGGCGCCTTTGGCTTACAAAGTAAAAAGTGTTGAATAGTTTCGGCGGGCTGGTTAGAACCACGATAGCTCAATTGGAAGAGCACCTGACCTGGAATGTCAGATGGGTGCAGGTTCAAATCCTGCTCGTGGAAATTTTTTCAACATTTGTGTTTTTGTAATTGGTTCGCAACAAAATTTGTGTTAAAAATTATTTGAACATTTTATAAAGAATAATTTAAACATTTAGCCCCTTACAAATAAACAAAGAATAAGGTCCGAATAGTTATTCTGTGTTTTGTTTCTTTCATGTAAACGTAATTTCAAATTATAGTAAAACAGACAAAACACAGAATAACTATTCGGATATCATTTTTTGTTCTACTGGATAGGTTTCGAGCTCCGGTTCTGAAGACAGACTGACATTGTGGCATTTTCATACAAACACTTCAACACTTCGATGTATTGGTAGTCAATTTGGCACCGCAGGAGAGACTGTAGCACATGATTACAAAGTATCAAAACAGTAAAGTGTCCAATAAGACATGTGCCGAATTCAAGAAAGTGTCGAATTAGGGAAAGTAGCGAATTATCTTAAGTAGCAAATTTGGGAAAGTGTTGACCCGTTACTGGACTCCTAGAAATTTGTAAGTTTCTACAATGATATCGTCATTGGGCTCCTAGGCTTATTTAATTGTGTAACAACACGTAAGAGTATATTTATTTTAGTTTTACAAGAAAATTGGTTTTGTTATTAAGTTGTTAAGTCATATAAAAATATAAACTTTAGAAATAAATGGCAGTACAGTTTTTTTCTCACCTACTTTTTGTTTATTTTATAAATTAGATAGGCAAGCATTTGACTTCATTAGTGTGACAAGGTTTCATAGTAAATATTAAATTGGTCAACTGTACGTTGGATTTAAGACGATTTGCTTCGTAGGCGACCAGCAATTTAGATCACATGCATTTAAGACGATTGCTTTGTCGGTATCGAGATAATTTTGCGACGAGTTGCTTCATAGACTAATTACGTTTTCGACTATCTGCAAATTTACCCAAATGATTTTTAGGTGAGTTGATGTCGTAGACCACTTGCGTTTTTGACCATTTGATACTAACCCGTGATTTTTGTACAGTGAGTAGCAGAAAATTTTGTATACTTTGTTGTAAATGTGTACTCACTTATTCTAGACATCTATTTCTTTTAACTCTTAAGCTGAATGCCAGCCAGTAACTATCATAGACATAAAATTCTCCCAAATCTATATTCCAACATACTGTTTTCCTAACTTTAGTAATTCAGTAGGAAGATGGCACTAAATTATGATGATGAGTAGCTTAAACTCCTTTTTATTCTAGATTGATACCTACATTGTTCTTGGAGTTTGGTATAAAAACTTTTTGATATACCGAATTTCACCCTGTAGATAACTAGTATCTCTATAGCAATCAATGATCAAAAATATATTGTTTTATTTAAAGCGGGAAGTTTGGATTTTGGAATAAATGTAAACTGTGCGACTGTTTGTCACAACAGTGGTGGAATACTTAGGTTTTGGCTCTTGGGTCTTAGAAGAAAATTGAATGCAGGCTACAAAAGTAAGCATTGATAATAATGATCATAGCATACTTAAGACTGATGGAGGCCAATTTAACAGTGGAACAAGTTTAAATGGGGTAAATGAAAACGTAAATTGAAGTAAATACTAAGTTGTTCTACAGAAAGTTTAGAAAAAATGTGAATGAATGAATAATATTAATTGTTGCCATTATAATAATGCTAAAAGCATTGGTGTGTTCTGATGGTTAAGAAATAACATATTGTCACTCACTGTCAGGTACGATAATGGCCAAGCTCATTCCAATTAAGGAACAAAAAAATAAAAATACTTTTAATGTGTCTATAATGTTTCTTATCATGTAGTTATTAGGGGGTTATATATTTTATTGTGGTATGTTTGGGTACTACCTCACTATAATATTATTATGAAAAAGTCCATATTGACTTTTTATGAAAGTGCAGACATTTAGTCTGCCCTTTAAGGGGGTGCAGCGCGGACGCGAAACTACGAGTTTCAAGTTTCTTTATCTTTATCTATAGCGAGCGAGCGGCGCGTGGCAGTGGTGTGACAACGGCGCACTACTACGAATACGCACGCACATTAATATTTGTACAGAGTAGGCTGGTGATTTAATTAGAGCAATTTTTACTTTCGTAAAATCATAGGCGTTTGGGTAAAAAATAACAAAAGTCTTAATATTTTCATATTCATATTTTTTAATTGAAAAATAAGACAACAGTGGCCTGCGGAATATCAATACAAACATTTTGATGTCGGATCATTGTTTCATTTGTGCTATATTTACAAAGTTTCTGAAGAAATAAGTTTTTAGATATCATTACTTTTACATATTGTTTATGCAGTTTCTGGGTTTGTTTCAAATACCAAGACAACCATGGCCTTGTGAAAGGATCAAGCTAATCTACACTAGTCCTTTTAATGTATATGACCTATTCAGCGCCTAGCACCAGTGACTTAAAAACACGTAAATTTTCGAAATTCCGCGCGGCACCACCCCCTTAAGACTACACCTATTTTATTGCTGGGTGCTAGTGCCACAATTCTATAAACTTTGTTTTCTTTAGATATGCGTCATTGTACTTCTGCTGTGCCATGGAGCAGGAAGATAATGAGCTGCTGACACTGGAGCTCATCCATCGCTATGTGGAGCTACTGGACAAGTACTTTGGCAGTGTAAGTGGACACTTACCCCCTTATTCATAAAATTATTTAAGCGTTATTTAGTTAAATATTGTTTTGTCAATGTCACGCAAACGTCATTTTGAATTTGAGAAAAAGAGACAAAACAATGATTAACTAAATAATGCTTAAATAGTCTTTATGAATAAGGGGGTTAAAGTATGCAATACAATACCTACTGTGGTTTACAAAATTAACATATTATCTTAATTTATAATTAATGTTTTAAATATTTAAAGCAGTTTTTCCTTAGATTTTAATAGTTAAGGGACTGGATCTAAGAATAACTTTTTTTAAATTACTTTTAGAATAAAAATATTAAGCAGTACATAAAGTTTGTGTTTCAAACTCAGTTTAAAAAAAAAACCTACCTAATGTACTTGTGATGATCGCACTATGTTATGTATGGCACCTTATTATATGGCTAATGATTATTAAGGCTACAAAATAGTACCCGCTATACCATACACCCAGAAGTTAGATATTTTAAAATGATGGATTTTTATGGTGATAATAATAATAATATTGTAATATTTTTTTCATTTCATTTCATACATTTCATTCTAATTGTTGTACAAATTAAAGTTGTCAATAATTGTTTTTTGGTTTTAAAATGGGACATTTAATGTTATATTATTATAAGGGGCAGCCAGAAGGAGTAGTATGCCATATAAGTTACAATCATCACCATAATAAATGTACTAAAAGTAACTAAAAGTCAGGGTTCGATAAAATTAGGATAGTTACACTTCTTAATAATTATCTGATAATATATCGTCAAATGAGCTACTCGCTATAATTTTTTTTTTACTGTAGGTTTGTGAACTAGACATCATTTTCAACTTCGAGAAGGCGTACTTCATTCTGGACGAGTTGGTGCTCGGTGGGGAGCTGCAAGAGACCAGCAAGAAGAATGTGCTGAAGGCTATCGCAGCTCAGGACTTGCTGCAAGAGGTCAGTAGCCAGGACAATGAGCTCGTCTAAACTTTGCCATTGAACTTTTCGTTGCTAACTACACTTGGGGACAAATAAATAATAATGATAAATAACTTTAACCAAAATAATGTTTACAAAAAAAAACATCTCTGCTTTAATGATGTACAGATTAAAGACAAAATGAATAAACAACAATTTAAAAAAAAAACAAATAATACAAATTGTACTATCATATTATTTTCATACAAGATTAGTCACTTTTAAGCATTGGTTCTCCGCCCTGGTTTGTTGGGGTATTGATTATGGTGATAGCAGTCTGAATGTGGTAGATCTATATCTACATAGACACCTAACTCTCATAGTCAGCTGTTTAGACGTGAGACGGTTTTCCTATTATCATCATCCTAAGCCTATATAAGTCCACTGACATAGGTCTCTCCAAGTCCTATGGTTTTCCTATATTATAATGCAATTTTGCTGTTATTTGTGATTGAACAACATGGGTTCTAACGGCTGAAACATTCAGTTGGGTGAGTAACTCTAAACCTCTTCCATTCACACATGGACTGCTTTAATCACAATCAAGTCCCAATAAACCTGGACAGAGAACCAATGTTATAAAGTGACCTTGTTTGTATGAAAATGATACAATAGTGTGATTTCTTTGCCCCCAAGTGTATTAACAAAATTGAAATCGTTTTTATTTTCTGTTATTTCATTATTACTTAGATTTATATGATCAAAGCTTTTGTGGTTTGAAGATTTTAACATTATTATAGTTAAGTCTTTGAGTCACTCTAATTCTAAACTCATATCAAGTTTACAATCAAAGAAGCTTTTGATACTTATTATTATATCAATGTCAAGTACAGAACAGTTATAATTTAAGCAGTAAAATTATGTAGCATTATATTACTGACAAATGTAAATAATCAATGCAATCTCGATTATGCTTAAGGGGGTGCAGCGCGGAATTTGAAAATTTACGTGTTTTTAAGTCACTGGTGCTAGGCGCTGAATAGGTCTTATACATTAAAAGGACTAGTGTAGGTTAGCTTGATCCTTTCACAAGGTCATGGTTGTCTTGGAATTTGAAACTAAAGACCCAGAAACTGCATAAACATTACGTAAAATAATGATATCTAAAAACTTATTTCTTCAGAAACTTTGTAAATATAGCCCAAATGAAACAATGATCCGACATCAAAATGTTTGTATTGATATTCCGCAGGTCACTGTTTTCTTATTTTTCCATTAAAAAACATGAATATGAAAATATTAAGACTTTTCTTATTTTTTACCCAAACGCCTATGATTTTACGAAAGTAAACATTGCTCTAATTAAATCACCAGCCTACTCTGTACAGATATTAGTGTGCGTGCGTATTCGTAGTCGTGCGCCGTTGTCACACCACTGCCACGCGCCGCTCACTCGCTATCATAAAGAAACTTGAAACTCGCAGTTTTGCGTCCGCGCTGCACCCCCTTAACATTAAAAAAAACAAGTTCTATAAATATTTTACACATGTTCAGACATTTTGCAATGTAATTGTTTTACACATGAATAGCCGTTTAAGATATCTGACGATACATTAGGTTATCGTTGTATTTGCTATAAATTGTTTTTAAACAATACAGTTTTAGAAATATCAACATTTTTCACAGAGTTAAAGGCTAGTCGTGACATATAATATATTATTAAATAATGCAGCTAAAACATCAATGCAATAGTAAGTCATTGGTATGTTTAAGTGGACCAGTAACTTAGGACAGTGCCTAAGTAGTGCCTTTTGAATGTGTGTAGGTAGCACTAGGGTATTCGAAGTAGAAGCACTGCCTTTTAGATATTAAGTAGGTATACTCTGATGCAAATCAACAAATGCAAATCACTGATGAACATATCTTACTAACTGTAAAACAAATCTTGAATAAAAATCTCGCCTTAACCTATTGCACTTATAAATTAGGTAATGGTCAATTGTATCTAATCATTAGCTTAAGGAATCAAAATAATTTATATAGATTCAAAATTATAAAAGAACCAATTTAAATAGAATTTAGAAGCTTTATTAGTGCCTATTAGTATGTTAGATAAGGAAATTAATAAATATTTATGAGACAATTTTTATTAATTAAACATATGATTATTAAAAAAAGTGTTAGAATAATATAAAGAAACAAGCAATACTGACATGAGTTCGTATCCGCAATAATATCATACTGAATTTCCACTTAAACACCGCTACTTTCCCAACCTTCTATTAATTATTGTGTATTTGCAACTAACCTACTGCTTACAATAGTTTGACACACAAAATGTTTTTTCCATTTGCATATATTAGACCTATAAAGGCCGCATTGAACAACTTAATTTTCTTTTCTATTAATCAAAGGTTTTTGACGGGAATTAACGCAAACTACTTTATATAGGTATCATAGACTTACCTTTATACCCGACGTTTCGACTCGAGATGCACCAGTATTTTCCTATTAATTTTAAAATTATTATAGTATGCCAAATTGAATGCGAAAGACTGATTATTTAAAACAAATTGAAACATAATACTGAATTATCATTTTACGAGAGTAATTATTAAGATTATGCAAGAAATTATCGTTATTAATAGAATTGCTCAATGTGACCTTTTTGGACCCATTAAATTATTGGTAAAATACTGATTGCTATTAAAAAGTAAAAAATCAACATAATATTGAAAAAAGAATGCTCTTTGAGTTAATAAAAAACATGCATTAGTTTCACTACCCAAGCATTTTATTTTTATATAAATTTTGAGTAACACAACGCAACTATATCTCCTCATGAAGTGATCGTGATCAGTTACGTATCTTTTGCAGATTGAGGCAGTTGAAAAAAATCTCACGCTTTTTTTACTTTACATAATAATATGCCATTTTTTTACTTTTTAATGGTTAAAGCACATGAGTAAATACCCAAACAGAGGCCAAGCTTCCTTATACCGCGTATTACATACTTTGGTAGGGTTGTCACATAAGGTTAGGGTACATGAAACAAAATATTTTATTTATAAATATAGGGTCCTTACCTATGAAATTGACGTTCTTTTTATCACTTATTAATAGGTGTATTACTTCTAAAAGTCAGTACCGGTTGTTAATTTATACACCTTTAATTAGGACTATGTTACTTAGGTTTCAGTAATAACAATGATAATTCATTTTGTGTCACAACACGAAACAACGTGTGTGACACTCTGAGATTGTCCGCTGGCTGTGCCGGTGTAAACCGGTTTGTCCTCGCGGCGCGTTCGTGAACCCGTCGGTGGGAGATCACGCACACATAACCGTGCATGTAGTAGTGTACCTGTCGCAGCGCGCTCTAAGGAAGCTTGGACTCTGTTCGTTTACTCATGTGGTTAAAGCATGTGACTCTTGACTCTTATATTTCCCAGCAAGCCAGACACTACTGTTGAGCAATAGTAATCGGGATTAAATTTCTTTTTTCAAATGATTATTATGAATGCGCTATTATCACATTAATAACAGCCCTGTCCACTTAAGGGTGCGCCGACCAAAAAATGCCAAAAATGAAGTCACGGTTAAGTTAATATAATTGAAAATACCTACTATCGTATTAAATAAACAAAATATATATTTAGTATCAAAGGGAACGTGTTTACAATTAGTCCGATCCATTAATTCATAATACACTATAGTTTTTTCTACAATATCATTTAAAATTGGGCAAAAATCATGAAAACGAGTGGCGGCGTTTAGGCGATATCATATAATTTATTTAAATTATTGTACCTCTAATTTTGTCTAAACAATCACCAATGGTCTAAACTACAAATCGTCAGTCTCCCATTTTCGATTTATCGAGCGGTTTTTTTAATTATTATTTTTCAAATTAACACGTTAAATTCCCATACAAAATTAGTATGGCCGCGCGGCATCAAATAAATATGGACGAAGACATTTCAAATAGAATATATGACACTTTTCACTTACGGACGACGCTCCCTTAAAAAGCTAATTCACTTTTGTTAGGCATGGGTTCACGTCGCTAGTTTACCGGAGCACGGAATACCAAAATGATTTGCAATTAGAGCATTATTTGCTGTACTTGTGATGTTATTCGGATTAAGACAATATTTATCTAGGTCACTTAGAAAAATGATCCAAAATACCTACCCAATAAAAAAATAACGCCAATTACACTTTTCCATACAAAACTGCAATTCGCATTTATTTTGAATTTGGTGTTTTGGATCATTTTTCTAATAGTGACCTAGATAAATACTGTCTTAATCCGAATAACATCACAAGTACAGCAAATAATGCTCTACTTGCAAATCATTTTGGTGTTCCGTTAGTATGGGAGGCTCATTTTAGCTGACCGACCGCCGGCCTTTTAAACTTACTATCTAAAGTTTCCTTGTTTTCTGCAAATATCACCTGTTTGACGCTTCTCTGGTTGCACATGCTAATCTTCCTCTGTTTTGGTGTGACGTATGCATGCTCTCCCGGCCAGGACCTGAACGATGGATTGTTGCACTGACGGCTGGACTTCGCTGCAAATTACCTACTCTGAGTCTGTTACTGTGTTTTCACTTTATGTATTTTTTGTTCCGAAAGAGGGCTGAGGGCTTAAAGCTTGCGCTTACGATAGAATATACGCCACCAGTGCGATAATGAACTCTTATGTGTTGTATATAAAGATATTTTTCTTAATAACGTGTTGGGCTATATATTTATTTGCAACTAAGCCAGCGGCAGTCATTAGTAGATGCCATTATCTAGCAGAGAACTGATACGGACTAATTATAATCATGATGATGACTTTTTTTAAACCTGTGAAGTCAACGAAGCTTTTCTATGCCCGCTTCTTAGTATTATAAATTGAATGCTTTATATTTTATATTATAAAATTATGTCTGGAAAGGAAACATTCCTTTATTTTCAAAAATAATTAAAACTGCGTGTAAAGATTTTTGAAAAACACCTGCTTGAGCCGGTAATCAAACCAGTGAAATGTGAAAAACAAAACATCTGTATTTTATGATACCTATTGAAAGAGTCATTCATAACTATCAATTCCTTATAAACAACATAGTATCTTAAATTAAAGAAAGACCAAGAAATTTTTATTTTTTATTGTAAAGCTTACTCACTATCTAAAGAAAATAGTTCACTTAACTTATGAATTGCTCAAAATGAGACCCACGGTATTTTTTTTCCACCCTGTATATATAATATCTATCAAATTCTAGACAGCTTTAAAAATAATGTATTTGTAAACTTAGAACCTTACTTGTAGGTACTAGCTTTCTGTCACATTTATTCCCAATATAGAGTTTTTGGTTTATTTAACATCTATGTTAAATATATAATTTATTTGAAGGGTCATTTGTGTTATAAGTATTAACAAGTGTTATACATTGAAGAGATAAAAACCTTTTATCTCGACGAATATTTAGAAATGGGATGATTTGATATTGCAAACTCTGACAAATAATTTTTTTTTAATTACTTCAAAACCAATAGTATATTACACCGCTTTTTTCTCATGTCTGGCACTTGCCGCTTCGTACCCTACATTTTATGGCTAGATGCTTTGCTTTATATCATAGCGATAATTCACCACCATATTTCTCCTTTTTTTATTTATTTAGTCAAAAATGTCACTTACAATTAAATCAAATTTTATACGTAATGCAATTGTTCAACGTAAAAATTGTGCATAAGATTGTCAAAATAAGTTATAAAAATAATCTATTGTTATTAGAACCAAAAAAAAATAATGTTGTGGTGGCAGCAATTTACTAGTCATATTATTTATGCTTTAATTTTTAGTTTGACTGCTTTCTCTTCATTATTTATCGTTAAACTGCACGCACATTCAGAAACATCTCACTCTCAGCATACATACAAACTATCAACTTTAATACATAACATATACGACACATTATTGGTTGTATGTAAGGAATCAGTTAAGTCGAGTGTCAGACGTAGCATTGTATAAGTTTTGCCGGCAGGCGTCTATTGTGAATCTGTATCATTGTACATTCATACGACTCGCTTTGTGTATGTAGTTAACAAGTGTGACTCGCCGTTGCACGGGTACAGTGTTTCGCCTCGCCTTCCAAACTTGCATGCGGTATCTAACGTCAATAATTTATTAATTACTGAACGCTTTACTAAAGTGCTTTGATTTTCTACAAAAATGTAAATTGCAAAAAAATTATCTCGTATTCATAAAAAAATAGTCGCCTATATTTTCTTGTAAAGTTCCAATTGCTTGTGAGTATAATGTATTAGTATTAGATTGAATGTTATCCTTTTTTACGAATACGATGATTTTTCTGGATGTCAAGTTTATTAAAGATTATGCTATGTTATTTTGAATGACCCCTTGTCGACGGTGAAGCAATGTACTTTGGTGGTGGTTTGGCTCATGCATTTACTGTTATGGGATGTTGAAATACATTGGTTCTTATGAAAAATCTGTTTTCTTGCATGTTCCCACTCCTGATCCTCGACGTAGCACGAAAACTTACAAGATGACTTGAAAGTAAACTAAACTACTTTTTAGAGCCCTGTGGGCCCTTTGTGCCCTGTGGGCTTATCAGTTACTGTGGATACAAGTCAAAGTTAAACTAGTCAGCCCTTCGTGGTAGGCAGCATGTTCGGTTTATAGTTAAAGTCTTTGTATTCAAGCTTCAGTGGTAGTCGTATAGATAATTCGTACTTTTGTCAAAAAGAAAAGTATTATTTTTCGAATGTGTAATACGTTATTAGGTAGATAGGTTAGTCTCGGTGCGTATGTTGCTGTTGTGTTTATTTTATCAAGTTTTTTTAAAATATAGATTTGTTAAGTGCTCGTGCTACGTAAGTACTTACTGTGGTAGCGATGGGAGCTTCATATACTTACATTATTTAATTAATGTAGTATTTTCTAATAAAAACCAGATTTGCTAACCACTAAATAGTTAAACGGAAATTGATTATCAAAAGTAACACACATAGTACAAGATACTTACTTCCAATCACAAATTGAATGGTATTGTGATGACTGTCTCAAAACATTTCATCGTTTGTCGGTCACCGGTGACCGCCATGGCGGCTTAAAGTGTAACAATATCATGTTTGCTTGTGTTTTACTAAACCCGATGTGATTAACAGGCTTTTCTCACACATACATACGTCTTTAAATAAAACTTTTATGCTCGCTCAAACAAAAAAGAACAAACATAGGTAGTAAAAATCACTATTGATTTGATACAAAAAATGAGTATGAGTGAAACGCGTTATAGTGACCCACGCAATGCTCTCCTTACATTGCGTGCGTTACAGCTGTGTTTGAAACTGCATTGCACTAGGACGAGACAGTGGACGCGGCGCTGCGCGAGGTGGGGCTCCTCTGAGGGCGGCGAGCGGCGGGCGGGCTTCCAGGAAACACCTTGACTATCACTCCGAAAGAACCACTCTATAGACATTTACCAATTCTTCTGACATTTAAGTTTCATTACCAAAGCAATATTTATTACTACTGACGTTTCACCACTTATTATACGGGTTATTGTTTTTTGCCACAAAGTAAGTTCGTCACAGGTTCAAACCAAAATATGACAAATTTACTTCATAAAAATAGAAGTGTGCCAAATTTACACATATTTTCTGTGACGAATCTACTTTGTGTGCAATAACCCTATTATACTATGTCAAATAACCTATCCATACTGCTTTGTCCCTTTCATATTTATATCGTAAAACAATACTTATGGATAGGCTATCTGAGTCATAATATTAAGTAGTGAACAAACTCCTAAGCTTTTTTTTAAACAGCATTAATTTTTTCATAAAATACAGTAAAAAAATTAAATGCCTACCCGACCCATTAATTTTAAGCGGATAAGCATTTGATTTTTTCACTGTATTTTATAAATATTTAATTCAGCTTAAGTGCAGCAATTAGCACTTAAAAATAAAAAGTAATTTTTTTTTTGTTATGTGCTATTATTGTAAATGTGACCTGTTTCTTATACCGATTACATTATCAACCGGTATAGAAAACAAATTGTTTTGTAAGAAGTTTTTGTGCCGATATTTGGGATTTTAAAGGTACCGTAACTTTTTTAGTAGGTACCGTCGACATAACATTGATCATACTTAAAGCCATAAATGTATGTTGATAATAAAGCTCGTATATCCAAGTAATCATTTGCTCCGAACTATTTACAGGTCATTGTGCCAATTTCCAAAAGTAATTAACGTTTTCTCAGTTGACCGCTGACACGTAAAATCTTTTACTTACCACATGAAACTTCCTCTCTCATCATTCTAAGACTGGTAAAGTATAATACTTAATTGAATTTAAAAATGGAAACATTATGCAATATTTTTAACTTGTGGTGATAATGATTGGTATATTAATAATTTAATTTAATTACTTTAAATTTTATTCCGTTTGAAATAAATAGCCATGCTATCAGTATTGTAGAAAGGTAGAAAGATAACTGGCAAAAATATTATACTTCTTTTTTTTTAATTTAAACTAACATCGAATTTATTTTTATATAAGTGTTACATTATCGTCTTTTTTTATACCATATTTTTAATAGGCATAATTTTTTTAAAATTGAGTTAACTTTTAGGTTTATTCCTCATTAATATAGTTTTAAACGTTTTTACTTTTCTGTTTTTTTTATTAAGAGTTTATTTTTATCAAGTTAATTTGTGTGAGATCGAATTTATTTTATATTGAATTGTTATTAGCATATTCCAATATCAATAGCGACTGACACACTTCGTTTTAAGAATGTACTTCCAAATATTAAGTAATATGAAATGCACAAAAATATACTATATTTGTGTGCATCGTCGTATCATTGTATATTCATATAAAGACGCACAAAATAAGATATGTTAAATGTACTTATGTACCTGAAACATAATTATAAAAAAATTGTAATAAATTTTTAAAACAATTGTCAATGTGATCCAAGCATATTAGGTGGTACACTTTGCAATAATTATATTTAAAATAACGTACCGTGTTACAAAATACCATAACATTTAAGGAGTAGCTAAAATATGAGTTACAAAATATTTAAATACTTAATATCTCAATATTATATAAATACAACAATTTTAAACGGCAACGGCTTCTTGGCGGGACTGTCTAGAATTTTGATCACTCCAAGGTTGTTATGCGTTTTGAAAATGAACTCTAGAATAGACGTTTTAGAATTCAGTTTTACTCAATGTGTATCTCCAACCAAATGCTAAAATCACATTAACTTGCCTTTGCCATCAAACCTATTTTATAAGGTGGGACTTTAAAATTTTAATACAATGCTTCCAACAAGGTTATTTACATAATTATTATGTAAAAATGACAAAAACACTCTATGAGTTCTGAATAAAAGTCAATAATTTTTACTATACACTTTTATGCAAATATTAAGATTTACCTATATGAATTTGTATATTTAACTAATTATAAATTAACACAACAATTGGATTTTATTTACATAGTTTATACATTAAGCCATTACGCAATGACACCAGACTTCTTACTTGTAATTTCCAATTATGCCAAACACTATTGTATGACGGTTATTATTCCAGATAAGTGTCAGATAGTCAAACCAGACTGTTTGTACTCACGCATGAAGAATATATCAATGAATGAATAGACAAAAACAAAGTGTTGTATAGACTACAGACTGATGATTGAATAACGTTTCAATAGTGTGTCGATAAACCGGTTTTGACATTAGAACTACCTGTGAGAATTTTGTCAATACCGGCCACCGACACACGATTATGGCGGTTTTTTAAATCGAAGCCCAAGAGTAGCGGCATGTCGGTTTGTGCTCGGGATTTCCGGGTCCGAATGAACACTTGCAGTATCGATGTACACCACAGCAAAATTTTATTAACTAGCCTTTCAATGTTGGCAATGTCGTACGTACGAATTGATGATACTAAAAAAATACTAGTTGAAAATATCTGAAATCTATCTGTCCCCACCGGAGTTCATTAGCACCCGAATAGAGTAGGACCTTTAAATGGTTTAAATGAGTTTGATGGTTTTTAAATGAGGTTTTAAATGGGACATAAAATTCAAGACATCACAGGCTCATTTTATGTCCCCACTGATAGTGCACAAACACCACACACAGGGAGAACGGGCCATAAACCACCACGCGAGCCCGGTGCGGATTGGTGGTTGTTAACGACTGCTAATGCAGCCAGGACCAACGGCTTTACGTGCCTTCCGAAGCACGTACAATATTAAGTATTTATTGGTAACTAGCGGGCCGCTCGCGACTTCGTCCGCTTGAGTACCGGGTCCAATTCTATGCATGTATTATACATATAAACCTTCCTCTTGAATCACTCTATCTATTAAAAAAACGCATCAAAATCCGTTGCGTAGTTTTAAAGATACATAATACATAGACCGCGGGAAGCGACTTTGTTTTATTTATACTATGTAGTGATAAGAGGTATTTCGCGGGGTGGGTGGACGCAAAGAGGTAAGCTTTGCGAGCCATTGATGGTCATGCTAATAAACTCACATGTGGATAATGACAATGTAATTATGAGCTCAATTATAGCATTACAGTACGAGTAAAGCCTCGTTAGGTGCCTACACTCTTTCTTAAGTTGAAGCTGAAACGGGTGCAATGCATTTAGGTTCGCCATTTACTAGACTTGTATACTAATACTCTACTTTCTCTTTTAAGATAATAATAATATGACGATAATTCTCTAAAATTTGTAGATAAAATAGGATTTACCAGCGTGGCATACATACTGTATTCGATTCATGTTAAAAACATGGTGGTACTATTTTAAGCAATCTTAAATATTTTTGTAAAGTTGTGTTATTTAATTGTCATGGATAACGAATGAGTGTCGGAGTAATTTGTTGTATAAAGCGACGAATATATATGCTCTATATGTTCTCACCATCAAATTATCATAAATGGATTCTCAATCAACCAATAAACGTGAGGTGATTTTAGTGCGTCTTGTATGAATTGGAACGTTTTGTAATAAATCTTGTTTAGAGATTAATAAATGTTTTCTTTAAAAATGGTTTGTTTTATTCTCTCGTGAGTTTTTATATTAGTATAGTCAATAAACTTGTGTGTATACTTACCTAAGTAGTTGCGGCCTAATACTAAATAAGTTGCGATGTGTACTTTAAGTCGGTACCTACTTATTATTTCATTAATTAGCAGAAATCTTTTTCTAATAAATAAATTTATCTTTCATTATCATAATATTTGTGTTGTCTTCATGACATATTTAATGCAAATATCAATCGGTAAATTCAGTGACTTTATTTACCACTACTTCAGTCCAGTGGCTAGACCATCGGTCTCTATCTAAGTCCCGGGTTTGAGTCAAGCGGTTGGTTGATAGCAGATCTTGTAAAATCCTCCTGGCTACTTATATTATAAGTCTTCTATCTAAGTCTGTCGCGATAATAACATGTATGTAGCGTTATTGGGTTCCGATAGAGATAGAGTATGAATCCGGTCGAACTGAAGAGGCTTCCAGTAGGTGAGATGAAGATCAACCTTTTT
Source organism: Eudonia mercurella (assembly GCA_963082485.1). Lineage (NCBI taxonomy): Eukaryota > Metazoa > Arthropoda > Insecta > Lepidoptera > Crambidae > Eudonia > Eudonia mercurella. The sequence goes on from OY720031.1 coordinate 2,247,792, forward strand.
CTTATATGCAATAAAAAGTTACCTATTTAAACGAAAGAATAATTAAGAGACTTATAAAAAGATTTAAAAAAACCATTGCCCAGCTGTGGGGCAATGTTTAAATAAATTTATAAAAAGTTCTTCGTAAATTTTTATGTTAAGGTGTTGATTGCCGAAAAGCGATGGCTCGGTCTAACGCGGCCACGAGCGGCACTGGCTCAGTGATTGACCCTTGTTGCAGGAGGAGACGCCGCAGGGTTTCTTCGAGGACCACGGGCTCGGCTAAGGCAAGCAGGACCCTCGACTCCGTTTGTAAGACCACTTACAACATCACGCCGCCGCCGCGAACACTAGCATGGATTCGTTGAAGTGACAATACTTCCCTAACTATCACTTTTACGCAATAGACTTAAAGATACTAAGATACTTATACTTACTTACTTACCCATCAGTGCGATAACTTAACTTCAAAGCCTTTGTTTAACAGTGAGAGTAATTATTTGACATCACTGTTTTTGTTTGTTTTACTGTTATTCATTCAAATAAAGGCTTTGTGAATATACCTACTAGTTTCAATAGTAACTTTCTACGAATAGTTTTATGGAAATATCTCTTAAAGCTTAAAGCGTTTCTACAATTGGTTTTGTCATTTCAACGACTCTTGAAAATTACAAATTATAGTTTTTGAAAGTTTTATTTACGTGTATACAATAACCACTGTTTTATAATTTTTCTCGCTATTTTGACATGTAGGTACTGTATCTAGCACGGATAAGAAACGATTGCAACTCTTAATACGAGACAAGGGTGAATGGTAAAAAGTATGTGAATTATTGTCAACGGTCGGTGTGCTAAACTATAGTTCACTAAGTCGAATAGTGATTGTGTGTCTGGGCACTTGGGTCAAAAATCCGACCCCAGACCCTGGAGGGTTATTCTTGAAACACAATTGCATTAATCAATTTCCAATCACAAATCTAAAACATGTCAAATAGCACTCTTAAAAGCGATAATAGTACCACATTGGAATTAAATTGCGTGGAAATTGAGTGAACAAATTATTATCGAGATGGGGCGTTCCGAAATTGCGAAACTTATCCCAATATTGATACATATTAATCGCATTGGAATTGTATTGAGATTGAGTTTGCGGTCAAGAGTAGCCTACCTACTCTGGGGTCGGATTTTTGGCCCAAGTGCCTGCAGTGAGCCTGGGGCTTGCCCCAGCTATTAGTACGTAGTACTTATAACTCGCCCTTTAAAGTTGTGATTTTCTACATACTAATGGATACTTTACATCAAACAGGTAGGGACATACACTAGCAAAACCTGATATAATCCTACAATGATTGGTTATCGTTGTGGCACCAGTGTTCGACACAGTAGTTCCAGTGATCGACAAGTTTCCGTCGCCAAATAATAGTATAGATTTTTATTGAAATTTTTGACTGCATTCGATTGTAGCTAACCCTTTCGAAGGCAATGGCAGCTATGTTGCCACCGAATATTGAACTTTGTGCACTTGGAATAAGATTGAAAACCAATGAAAATCTAAAACTGTGTTACCCGTGTAAGGGCTTAAGCTTAAAAATCAGTTACTGACCCCTGTGTTTAATGATTAAAGAAGAAAAGGGTCGAACTCTGATGCCACTACTGTCGTTTGCAAGAGATGTGTCATTATATTCTGAAATTATACGCCAAGTATTAAGGTTCAATTTATCGTGGCAAGTGCAATTCCGAACGGCAATCAAGCTTTCTGCGACATAACATTTATGTATAAATGAAGCGTTTATGATTTCTATGTAATTATTTATCAGACTACCTATCTAGTGTATAATATTAGATCTAAGTAGCATAATATTTTTTTTTATTATAGGGATACCAATAGCATTTACAGCTTTGTGTTGTGTATTATTTCGCTTTTACATTATAATTTCACTGGCAGCTTCAATACGTACTTAATTTATATAAGTTTATGTTCACCTTAGTTTTAATGTTATTCATTAGGTACACATATAATAATGCCGACATGTATTGTTTGTTAAAATATAAATCCCAAGTGTATACTAATATACTGCTAGTATACTAATTGTGAATGTGATTTCGCAATATTTTTGGCGATTTGACTCCATAAAGCCCGAGATTTGATCTCCTGGCGGCGACGATACGATTATCGAATATTTATATACTCGTTGAAAATCACCCAAACATACCTAAAGCGAAGTTATCGTCTGTTACAATTGTTTTGTTATTTGTTATGCATAAATAACCCTCATTATTATGTAGTTTGCTGAGAAAGTGGTCTACTGGTTTTGTCAACACTTGAA
>OY720031.1:2250297-2278097 GCA_963082485.1 Eudonia mercurella
GTGCCCCGCGCGGGCGCAGGTCGCTGGGTGCGGGATGCGAACGGGCGAGCGTTGGACCGCCTCGCGCCGCAGTTTGAAGCGCGGGCGCTGCTCGAGGGGCAGGCTCTAGCGCGGAGAGCGCACGCGAACCAAATCGGACTTGAGCTGGGTAAGTTTCATCTTTGTCGCGTAACCTCTTCTCGTGTAGACGCCTGAGACACATCAGACTATCCATAACTGTCAAATTATCTTTAATTAATGTTCAACTATCTATATACATATAATGACTTGTCCTGACTGATTCATCATCACCGAGCCGAAACCGCTGAAGCTAATTAGATGAAATTTGGACTGTAGGTTAATTGAGCGACGTAACCTAACGTAACCTAGGAAAGGATTTTACGGAAATCATACCCTAAGGAGGTCAAATAGGGGGTGAAAGTATATATCACTGTCAGTCAGTCTGTCAGTTTTGAAGTAAAATACACGAAAATTGGTATTTGGCTTTTTGAAAAGAAATAAAAAATTACCTGTCTCTTATTTTCCCTTAATGGAGTAAAAAACAGAAGGTTTTTTTTGGGGAAAATCGTTATTTTTGAGGTAATATAATAACAATAAAAATAAATAATTTAATCGATCTATAAATTTTTCAATAAAGATAAAGAATGACGTGTTTTAGCATTTCTCAAAAAGCCTCCCCTAGAGGGGTGAAATAAGAGTGGAAAGTTTGTTTGGTTTTTATTACGCACAAACATAAGTCGTGGAGCTGTCGTGAAGGTCACGTGAACAAAGCTGCGAGCAAAAGTTTGCCATAGAAATAAAGTTTATTATTGAGGAAATTTAACAGTTTTGGTAGTCTGATATGCAGCCGTGTGTACATTAACTCACCAGCATTTAATAAATTGACCTAAATTGATTCATCAGCAATTTTTTGTGTTATATTTAGTTCGCAATCAGTAATCAATTATCATCACCAGCTCATTTTATATGACCATTGCTGGGGCGCGAGCCTCCCCTATGAATGGAAACACCCTGTGTTGTTTCAATCCATAAGGAAGGCGTGGTGTTTATGGCCCGAGTAGGGTAATATTGGGCATTCTACTTCACTTTTTCTTAATCGTTCGCTCACTTCGTTCGCTCACTCGAAAAAGTGAAGTAGAATGCCCAATCGTGTTCTAGAACACTTAATCGTTCGCTCACTCGAAAAAGTGAAGTAGAATGCCCAATCGTGTTCTAGAACACTTAATCGTTCGCTCACTCGAAAAAGTGAAGTAGAATGCCCAATCGTGTTCTAGAACACTTAATCGTTCGCTCACTCGAAAAAGTGAAGTAGAATGCCCAATCGTGTTCTAGAACACTTAATCGTTCGCTCACTCGAAAAAGCGAAGTAGAATGTCCAATAATCGCGCGATTCACTTCATTGATCTCACTGACGTTCGATCAATGTCGTTGAAAAGTGTTCTAGAATGCTCAATCGTTATTTCAGTATATATGTAATTATACCAGTTAGATTACTAAAATGACTACGACTGCGATTTACTTTACACATTTTCAAGGATTTCGTTCATAAGATGCAAGAGTTTTTGGCAATATGGAATTACAGTACAACTTAATGTGAATGTGACCTCTCAGTACTGAATAAGTTGTTGTGAAGGCGCAAGCGCCTACACATTATAAAATAGCAATATATCATCAATAAAGCTTTGCCCATTTATTGTGTATTGTTTATAATGCCCTTGTGTAATATAGTTTCGATTCATCATTGAGGCCACATTATTAAACTTTAATATCCAACATATACGGTTTTATTTGCCACCACGCTCCAAGGTATATCGCCTAGTTGTACTATAGCATTTGTCAAATTTTATTCTTGCCTCGTAAGAAAACGCTTGTGTATTTTAATCGAATTCATAGTTTAATTTCTGTATACAACGACTTCGATCTACTTAACACATTTTCAAGGATTTCGTCTATTGAATGCAAAGGTTTTTAACAATATAGAATTACAGCACAACTTAAGCTGGATGGGGCTCCTGGTTTCCCAGGACTGGATCCCCGAATAAGTTAGTACTATGAATAACATATGTTAAATTTGAACTTTGACTCATAGGAAAACACTTGTGTTTTTCAATCAAACTTCATTATGTATACGATGACTCCGATCTACTTTACACATTTTCAAGGTCTTCGTCTATTGGATGCAAAGGTTTTTAACAACATGGAATTACAGCACAACTTAAACTGGATGGGGCTCCTGGTCTCCCAGGACTGGATCCCCGAATAAGTTAGTACTATGAATAACGTTTGTCAAAGTAGTACCTCGACCCTTAGGAAAACACTTGTGTATTTTGATCAGAATCCAGTTTGTAATAGTTAAATTTCTGTATACAACGACTTCGATCTACTTAACACATTTTCAAGGATTTCGTCTATTGTATGCAAAGGTTTTTAACAATATAGAATTACAGCACAACTTAAGCTGGATGGGGCTCCTGGTTTCCCAGGACTGGATCCCCGAATAAGTTAGTACTATGAATAACATATGTTAAATTTGAACCTTGACTCATAGGAAAACACTTGTGTTTTTCAATCAAACTTCATTATGTATACGATGACTCCGATCTACTTTACACATTTTCAAGGTCTTCGTCTATTGGATGCAAAGGTTTTTAACAACATGGAATTACAGCACAACTTAAACTGGATGGGGCTCCTGGTCTCCCAGGACTGGATCCCCGAATAAGTTAGTACTATGAATAACATTTGTCAAAGTAGTACCTCGACCCATAGGAAAACACTTGTGTATTTTGATCAGAATCCAGTTTGTAATAGTTTAATTTCTGTATACCGACTTCGATCTACTTAACACATTTTCAAGGATTTCGTCTATTGAATGCAAAGGTTTTTAACAATATAGAATTACAGCACAACTTAAGCTGGATGGGGCTCCTGGTTTCCCAGGACTGGATCCCCGAATAAGTTAGTACTATGAATAACATATGTTAAATTTGAACCTTGACTCATAGGAAAACACTTGTGTTTTTCAATCAAACTTCATTATGTATACGATGACTCCGATCTACTTTACACATTTTCAAGGTCTTCGTCTATTGGATGCAAAGATTTTTAACAACATGGAATTACAGCACAACTTAAACTGGATGGGGCTCCTGGTCTCCCAGGACTGGATCCCCGAATAAGTTAGTACTATGAATAACATTTGTCAAAGTAGTACCTCGACCCATAGGAAAACACTTGTGTATTTTGATTAGAATCAGTTGCCAATTGTCTTTATCGACTCCGATCTACTCAACACATTTTCAAGGTTTTCATAATAGATAAACACTTGTGTTTTTTGATCTAAGTCAATGCAGACAACTGTGCAGGGAATTATTAGTTACCTTATTTATATCAATCCCACCAACAACAACGTATGCAATCACTACACACAAACACACTCACACACGTTACCTACGAGTTCGACTACTTCCCATTTGCTGCGAAAACAATTTTAATACGGGTTATTCCCATACGCCTCCAATCTTTTGTTTGGAAAATATAAGAAATCCAAACATTGATTCCTAGACTCCTCCAAAGACTATTATAAAAAAATATTATTTAAATATTAGTATAGTAGCACGATAGCGCAGCGGCTAGCGCGTTTGGCTTGCGATCTTGTCCGCTAAGCAACTTTCGCAATGCTGAGTCGCTGGATGGGTGATCAAATTTAAAACATCTCGAGCGCCTCCGTGCTAAGGCGCGTTAAACCGTTGGTCTCGGTTGTTGTCGTAAGATGATAGTCGCTAAAACCCATCAACCGCATTGGACCAGCGTGGAGGGTTATGACCCAACGTGCTATTGTCCACGTGGGAGGTTTGTGTTCAGCAGTGAAACGTTTATAGGCTGATGTTGATGAAATATTAGTATAATTTTTTCGTTCTATTGTCCTCAGAGTAGCTAAAATTAGTATTTTCTGAAGTTGTCTGCGGAGTTTGAGATTAACCCGGTAACCATTTTTTTAATTACGGAGGAGAATGAAAATCGATTAACAAATTATTATTTTCGTATTTTTTCTGTGGAGAACTTTGGGACAATTTCTTGGAGGAGAATGAGAATAACCCTTTAATATAAACAAAATAAAGCTAAGTTTATACTGTTTAATTGACAAACGCATTAAACATAAATTTTCATAATAACACAAACATCACGCCATATTCCCACAAGTGGGATAGACAGAGCAACAGGTAACAATTATGTCATGCTGAAGCCACGTTTAGCAACAAGTCATCAGATAGGATTTCCATAACAGTACCTTTTCATGGTTTAACTTATTAATGCAAATGTCTATTTTAATACGTACCCATTAAATATGGTTAGATTTATTTATTGTAGGAATAAGTCATCTTATGTATTCATATACATAAACTCAAAAGTTATAAAAATAGACTGCCTCACGGTAATCGAACCCGCGTCTCTCGATATCCGAGCGGCTAACTTTTAAGTTACCGAGACATTTGTCTAGTTTAGTACATCGAAAATAATTTTAGAGTGTGAGGAGCTCGATGGCGCAGTGGTGAACTCGATCAGCGATTGTGGTGGTTAAGCAACTCTCGTAAAGACCGATCATGAGATGGAATGTATTAATAAATTTCTTGCTTAGTGAAAACAGTCCTAATGTTGCACATCCGGACAATCGCTGACAGCGCTTTATCGAAAGGTTGCTGACCTTTTTTACACAGCAAATGTTAAAATATGAATGTTATACTTTACTTACGCTGCAACTTTTCACACTAATCGATAAACTATATATTTTGCTGAATATTAAAAAAACCAGAGGTTTCCAACATTGCTTCAATTTTGTAAATACTTCATTGCTACTAATAAAACCTACATAAAATGTTCAAAATGATTTTTAAAGCAAATTTTGTTGCGAACAAATTACAAAAACACAAATGTTGAAAGGTTCAAATCCTGCTCGTGGAAATTTTTTCAACATTTGTGTTTTTGTAAAACCTACATATTTATTTATAATATTGCAATACTTGATTAAATACTTTTGCTTAAACGTAAACTCGTTAAAATATAACTGGTAGTTAATGTAGTGGTTAGATACTTGACTATAACGCGAAAAAGGCTCTTATTATATAAAATCTTATTATACTTAGGGCTTGAGAAATAAAAAAATGTATTATTATTTATTATCATTACTAAGATTCATTGTTTGAATTAAAAATAATATGAACCTGTTATAAAGTATTGTAACCCGGTTTTCAATATACTTAAGTAGTTGCTTTTGCTCAGATTCATTGTTTGAATAGGAAATGTATTTTATATTATGAAATGTAATGTAAATTTATTGTACCTCCCCAGCTGTTTTAATATACCTAATAAAATATAAAAGTAACAAACTAACTTGCATTTTTATTTAATTTAGTATATAGGTACCTTTGTATAATAAAACATTGACGGTAAATAAGTAAGAAAGTTCTAACGCAAACAAGTTTGAACAAGTCAGTTTCAGAGTAGGTTGTGTAATACAACTCTTCTGATTATAAGGTAATATGAAACCTATTTAATACAAATCAGGTCACGTTATTGCTAAGTTAATCATTCTTTATTAATATCAATAATGTTTTTTTATTTTGCTAAATTGCAAATTACATGTTGTTACAAAATCTTATAATTTTCGAGTAAGCAACCTACATTGTACCTACATACACGTGTTGCTGTGTCATCATATACCTACATTAATATAAATGGGTTTCAAATTAGTTTCAATTTTAATTATCAAAGTGAAGGCGTCAGTAGTCCAGCTAGATAATATCAACATGGTAAGTAGTTTAGATAATTTTATACGATTATAAAATAATTTTATTCTTACTGTAATTGTATCGCTATTTGGTGAAAAGTGGACTATGGTAGAGGACTGCTTTTGCCGTCCTTATTGCCTAGTCTCTGACTAACCCTTCGAGGATAATAGTTTTGGTTATATGTATGTAATTAATTATTTTATTTTATTTAATTTTTTAGAATACTCAAGAGAACTCGTTGTCGTTCAGCATCAACAAGGAGGTCGTGCAATCGACATCTCCGACTTTTGAACAGAACGCTCAAGATATGCTCGAGGGATTTACAGAGGAGTATCCGAATTGGAGAGCAGATGAATTGCGATGCGATTCCCCGCTGTATAACAAGGTGATGAGAAATATCACAAAGAAGAGACCTCAAAAAAGAAGTTATCTGAAGCAACATCATTCTTACGTGATGAAAAGTACGCTGATTCAAGGTCGTCGTTTAATAAAGATTGAAGTGTTAGACTTGGAAAAAAATCATACTGATCCATTATTATGTGCGCAGTATGTGGTAACGGAGCATATTGACCCCATAATGGATCAAACAGAGGCTATCATTAGCAATATATCAAAAAAAGTTTGTGGATATAGTTATAGTTTTTAAGAAATTTTCAAATAAATATAATTGAATTGAATACTAAGATCGTTTCATTCAACCCTTTTTCCTTTAGTAAATAGAACAAAAAAATACTTAGACACATTTTATTGAGGAAAATACTGTATTACATTAATAAATCAAGTAACATTTAAAGTGTACCACTTTTTTAGACACAGAACATTTTTTAAAGCACACATTTTTTTATGATATTCACAATTAAATTTATTTACATCTACATGGTAATCACTATATAATTTTAAAAAGTTAGGACAACCTTTTTCTTCTAACTCCATTATTTCGCAATCTTGACATAGCTCGCGAACCCACATTCCTTTTTCCAATCCCTTTACTAATACCTTCTTACTGCTTAAATAAGGAACTATTATTCGTCTAAATTCGCGGTAATCAATGAATCCTTCGCTCCATTTGAGCCCGCGATTCCTTTCTAACCAACGGACTTGCTTCTTTTCTTCATCTGTTAGATTTTTAAAAGCATATGGTGGCTTAATTAAGAACGTCTGCGTATGGTTTTTAGTTGCTATTGATAACTCTTTTACAATAAAATTATTTTTCAAATCCTTAAATCCTTGCATATCCACTATAATAGTTTCGTTATTCATGATAGCTTTTTCACAATGCTACTCAGCGGTTTGTATTCAAATATGCAATCGTTCAGTATAAGACAATATGCGGCGGTCTGATCAGGTATCTCTTGATCTGTTTCGATTTCTACTCTTACATCGATTGATCCCTTTAACATTTCTTGTTGGCGAGAACAGTCAATAACAAATAAAGGAGCAATATCTTTAAAATCTTTTAAACTCAACAACGGTTCTGATCGACGTCCGTGATAATACTGTTGAAACCTTGCGTACTGTTCGTATATTAATAGAAACTTGTTGTCAGAGAAATTGATGTTAAGTCCTTCGTAGGGGTAATATGATGAATTTAAAAACACTCTTACGTCACGAACATTGCAATGGTCGAACTCCGCCATTGACATTTCAGCATTATGTTTTCGGTTTGTTTGTAAGGCAATAATAACAAATCGAGGTTTCTCTGTTTGCGATGAAGTTTTAATAGACCAAGTATGCTTACGTGTTTTGGGTAGTAACGGATATTCATACAAGTCCCAATTACGAAAGGCCAGTGTGATGGCCCGATCTTTTTCTAAATGTTTTAATAAATTAATTCTCTCTCGATCTGACACTTTAATATGCGGAACACGCCAAACGATTTTATCTATAGCTATATTTTCCACAATTTGTTCTTTGCTCAATTTTAATGCATTGACATTTGTGTTGCTTCTCAACAGTACTAACTCATGTTTACAGTTTATTAAAACTTTTTCATAATCTTCTGCAAATCCCAATATTTTATTTAATGGTATTGAGACAGAAAAAACTCCGCTTGTAACATTGGTTATTCCTGCAGGAGACCAACCCCATACTTTTGCACTTTTGGATTCATTTTCATTCAACGACAAATAAGACTTCATTGTCGTCGTGATACCTGCATTTTTTATTTTATCTATTTCTATTCCATTTAACTCATATCGAATATCTTGAAATAGAAATAACATTGGATTGTTTACAAAATGCATACTTGTTACCTTTTCTTTAGTGGTTCTGTTATATACATCAGCTTTACCTTCAATATACAAAGTGCTGCGTGACGGCAACACATACAAATCTTGCTGATTGATTGGTATTCTTATTTCATCATTATTGTTGAAACTTGTTACATAAGGCTTATACGAATGATATTCAAAACTCTCGATACTGTTGTCGTATGATGTCGGCTGAGATATATTTAATATATTCATTTTAACAAGCCTACTAGCTTTAGGAAATCTTTATTATTTTTAGTAAGTTTCTTTTTTAATAAAAGCGGTGTTCTTTTATTAAATGCACCTTTGGAACTGACTTGAACACCTGATGGGGTAGGGTTTTTATTGAAATTTATAATTTTTTTCTAAAGTGCAAGTATAGTTGTACTTCTTCACCTCGTAAATTGATTTGCTTATTATGACCGTCTAGTAATCTAATATTAATCGCACTGATTGAATTTTGGTTGACTGGAAAATATATTAAGTTTTTGGGTATCTCAATAACTCGATAGCCTGGTGGCACGTTAGGTACAAATTCGTAAATTATATGGCTTGCTTTTCCATTCACGAATGATCCTCCAACTACGTCACATTCGATGCGCACGATAGTTGTAGATAAAATGCTGACTGGATACCGAGATTCGCAACTTATATTAGCCTTTATTGTTTCCCTAGCAAAACCTAAAATTTTACCGATGGAATTACTTTTCTCAAAGTGAACATCTTCTGAACAGAATATTTTGGTTTTGAGTGTATTATTATTACAACTCAATTTTAATGCAGTATTCTTGACATTGCCTTTTAAAAAATCACAAATGTCTTGAAGTTCATATGATCCTTCTGGAATTTCAATGACCTCATTATTACCATAGTAAAACTTATTATTTCTTTCGTCTATATTAGGAATAGAATTAAATGTAGAAAAGTACAGAAGTCCACACTCATATTCTCCACGTAATTCTAAAGTAGGTGAGTAGTTTGTTACGAGGGAGGCTCCCTGCCCAGTTATGGATACAGTGAAAGACATAATTATACTGTCAAGTTATTTTAATTTTAACCTTTATATAAATGATTTTTCCAATACTTACTTAAAAATAATAAACAAAGATGACCGCAGTTCGTAGTGCCAAAAGTTTGATACTGTTTGTAATTATAATTTATGTGTATATCTTTCAAATACTTTATTAATTCTAACGGAGGTTTTAAGTTACCAAAACTGTTAAAATATTCACAGTATTCATTTTGCTTGACATAGGCTACCCAGTGAGTTCCCGGATTTCTGGAACTATCTAAATTTAGAATAGCACATTCAATTTTTCTTGGTTTTGATGGTAACGTATCTCGCATAAAAACGCCACGAAAATATGGAATATGAACTGAGTGCTTTAATATATCTAGATTAGTAAGTGCTCGTTTGGGTAACCGTTTAATTAGTTTTTTGGAGGTTGTAAGTACAAGCCCGCTCCTTTTTTGTGAGACTTCAAATACAATCCTTTCCCAAGTGCAACGGCTTCCATCATCTTGTTATGACGTTCAGATTCTTGAAGATTTTTTTGAGCAACCTTGTAATCGTTAACAGCCTTTGTTATACCTGCAGCACCTCCAGCGAGTGAACCAAGAGCTGATAAACCAGCAAAGATTGGTATGAGGGGTAACAACCCACCAGTTTTCGGAACAGGAATGCAGCGTGGGAAGCGTATTCCTTTTATATTAGAAAACACTTTTTTTGCAGCTGCATGCGCATATTTTATAGTCGTGCGGTTGTCATTACATTTTAATTTTTTCATTTGCTTTTGAATTTTTTTAACACCTTTCATGAATGACCGTACTCCTGCTCCGGCTTTAAGCTTTGTTTTCATTGCATTTTTTACTATCCATGATGCAATCTTTTCTCCTTTCCCAGCATCTTTCGATTTCAATCTTTTCTTTGCCATATTTAAAAGTTCTAAATCGGCGTTATGTCTAACGTTCCAATCTTTATTATTGTAAGCGATATCGTGGTACATGCTAGCTTCATCCAATTTATTTATACCTCGTTCGCCCCTGAGTAATCTTCTCTTAAGTTTTGTGCCTGGACCACAAAATTGATATCCAGGTAAATGTAACTCAAACGGAATGTTATTTATTAAGTTGTTAATAATACCACTTCCTTCCGTCATCGATGATTATAAAGTGAGCGTATAAATAATAATGCCTAGTTTATATTAAAACACCAATGAATTTTTATCAACCCAACTGTTTTCACCATCACTGAGACCTAACCATTTGACAAAGAGTTTGTTTCCTTTTCTTTTTAAAACCTTTTCGATAAGATAAATATCTGGAAATTTGGTTCTCTGTAATTCATGCTCGTAAAAAGATCCTAAAATTCTCTGTTTATGTTTGTCTTCCAAGTGATAAGTAACTGGGTTTGTATGATTGACTTTAATAACATAAAATATTTCTGTTGACCAGTTTGGAGTATAACCTTTGTAGAAATCCCCTTTGTATTTACTTATCCGGACTTGATCCCCAAGATGGAACTTAAATTTTTGATGTTTTCTGGTAATTTGTGATTTAATAATGTTAGACCTAACAATCAACTGGTTTTCTTTGCTAACATCAATAGGCCTAAGTTTTGTTACACGGTGAATAGTATTATTGTAGCATAGTACAACGTCTTCCAAATTTTTTTGTATCCATTGATATTTACCGCAGATGCTAAATAATTTGTAAAGATGACTTTTTAGAGTTCTTATTACTCTTTCAACAATTGCAGCTTTTTTTACAGAGTAAGTGGAGTAATGATTTATGTTATATTTTATCGTCAATTGTTTAAAATTTTCATTGTAAAATTCTTTGCCTAAATCTGTTTGTAAATTTTTGGGCTTTCGAGATGAAGTGGTTAATATATTTTGCATTGCATTTGTAACGCAACTTTTATTCTTTGACTTCAAAGGATTAACCCACACATATTTTGATAAAGTATCAATTACGACTAAAACATATTTATATCCTTTATTAAACTGTGAGTACTTTTGAAAATCCATAAGGTCTGCTTGCCATAAATCATCTATTCTTTTTATAATTGTACTTCGACGTGGAAAATTTCTTCTCGCCGCTCTGTGAAGTTCGTCTACAATTTCTTTCTTACTCATTTTTGTTTGGCTTGAATCATACGGTCTATTTCTATTTTTGAGTAAAACATAGAAGATAAACGGTCTGTTCTCGCTGATTCCAAGTTCTTTAAATAAATTAATACACGACTATTTACTTGGCTTATTTCGTTTCTCAGCTCTTGAACTGTTTTATCCAAATATGCTTTATTTACAGCTTCATCGTCCTTGTCTGGAGACGACAAGCCTTTTAGTTTGGATGATTTTAAATCGTATTCTCCCGTTTCAGACTTCTGTAACGTATCGTTATAGATATCAATATGTTCAGATAATCGTAAACGTTTATGAACGTGATGACCGAATTTATCTATATTCATTGCGGTCCCGATGCTTTGTTTACTGTAAGTATACTGCCAAATTTCCCGATGCTATTTGTTTTTATTCTTTGTTTATGATACCGGCTTCGTGAAGTTCCTCGATGATTGCAATAATTTCATTATCTAACCCAGTGTTACCAGCATCTCGTGATGCGAACAGTAATTGCAGTCGTTTTACTAACTCGTTAGGATCATCCCAGTAAACTAAATCTGTATTTCTTTTTACTTTTTTTACAAGTTCAATACCTTTTCCTCGAGGAATACTCACTGTACTAGTGGTTGGTTTTCTAGAGATTTTGAATAATGGCTTTATAATATTCATGTATTTAAATCCCTTGTTGCTATTTATTGGTTTAGATGGATCATAATTACGTCTGTGTGCATTAGTATCGATAAGTAGTAGTTTATAGTTTTCAAGGTCGTTATCTGTGATATCATCTAGATTTGGTTTCTTTTTATACAATAGTTCTTTAAAACCGAGAGTTTTTCTCAAATTATGATTTCTAATTATTAGAGTGGTGCCGTCATCATAAACGCGACTTTTTCCAAGCATAAGTTTTCCTTGTTCATTTCTTATTCCAAAAGGTATAGCACTAAATACTTCAGATGATGTAGACCATGATAAAGATTGACTTTTAACGTTTGGCGATGATTGTAGCGATTTGAACGAACCTTCACTCACATCATGGTCTTGAGTAGGTGATACAGTAAGGGTTTTGTCGGTTGTTCGGAATTGTTCATGATTTTCTTCCTCATCTTCGCTACTTAGTTCGTTAAATTCTTCAATAGACGAATACGACGCTTCGCTTTCATTATTCTTTATTTTTTTAAATACGGGGTTATAAACAGTCTCTTTGTCATGGTGCTTTTCATCATTTTTATTTGCTATCATATTAAGAGGGTCAACTATGGGTTTAAATATTGTTTCTAACGTATTATTTCTTGTATTTTTTGCATCCTTTATCATGTCAAACTTTCTTCTAACAGCTGATGCTGATTTAATGATTTGTCTCTTTAGATCTCTTTCCATTTTATTGGGTTTCCTTTCACCTCCAAATCTCATGTGGAAATGATTTATAAATATTATAACATCCGTATATGTAATTATTAATCTACGACTATAAATGTATCAAACGTCATTCTATAGCATCCTTTATTTCGCTCACAATCCTTATTTATGACAATATAATTGTATGGTGTTTTCCAAACAGTTGAACACATTTCACGGAATTGAAGCCATGACATATCAGACCCTACATGCTCATCATAAACATGTTTTAAATTTACGTCGTCTTGTTTAAACAATATAATCATGTTAGAATTGTCTCTTACGAGTTGTTTAGGTATTTTGGTGTAAGTTTGATTGATATAAAAACAATCAATATTCCTATGACGCCCCATAGCAAAATAGTTACGGATGTTGTTTTGATTTTCACAAGCAACATCATCGAAAATAATAATGGAATCCGGTGACGCTTCGTGAGGGTTCAATATTTCGCTATTATGATTATATTTGTGAAATGATGTACCTGGAACCAATTCTAAAACTTTTTCGAGATAAATGTATTTAGGTTGATACAAAGATTTTGAATACACGTACAGGTTTCGAAATCGTGGACCATCTTTATGTAATAATAAACTTATTACTATGTTGGTTTTCCCGCAATTAGATGGACCGCAAACAATACAACGAATTGTATTTGGCAATAACTTTCCATGTCGACTTGCCCCTGTCAATGAAGTTGGACAAATACATTCCAATTTTAACGATTCTTTTTGTTTTAAGAATTTCATTATATTTTATGATTAAAAATTAAATTTGACTGCAGTGTTAAAAGGATTTTTCAGAAATGACTACATAAAATGGTTGCTACGCTTAAATAACGGAAAAGCTAATAATCCATATCGATTATTGGGCGTTCTAATTCACTTTTTCGAGAGAGCGAACGAAGTGAGCGAACGATTAAGAAAAAGTGAAGTAGAATGCCCAATAATCACCTACTGGCCCGTTCTCTCAGTAGAGAACTGGCTATAAATCACCACACAATCTCAGTGCGGATTGGTGGTTTACGACCGCTGATGCAGCTAGGACCAACGGCTTTACGCGCTTCCGAAGCACGGAGGAGCTCGAGATGATACATTTTTGGTCACCTATCCAATGACCGGTCTTTCTCAAAGTTGCTTAACTTTAGCAATCACAGAACGAGCGCGTTAACCACTGCGCCATCGAGCTCCTTAAGTAACTATAATAATAATAATAATAATTCATTTATTTATTCAGGTAACTTACACCCATACAGATTGCAATAACATGTCACATTACAAAATTAAAATAAAATAAAATCAAAAATCAGAATAAATAATATATAAAAATTAAAAGTTAAAATTAAATCAAAATCAGAATTAAAACAAAAATCAAAATTAAAAATCAAAATAGAAATTAAAATAGATAATAATAATAAAATAAATTAAACAATAATTAATAAAAGATCATAGACAAACATAAATAACACATTTAGACAACACAGGTTTGAGCGGCTGTCAATACCGTTTCTCCGGCACCGGGACGGCGACATGCCTACCGGAACAATGGCGGATGAATGGGCAGTCCAGCCTTCCCGCGATCATCTCCAGGACGGTGTTGGAGCTGGCCCACACTCTGTGCACCATGGACGCGGCGCGCTTACGCATAGTCGCATGAAAGCAGTCCGTGCGCGCCTCCGCGAACATGCCTGAGGCACTGCAGTATCGGGGCAGCCCCACCACCGCCCTGAAGGCGTTATTGTACTGGACACGGAGGGCATTGTAATTTCTTTGAGTGTAATCAGCCCACAAGCTGCACGAGTAGAGTGATGTACAATACGCTCGAAAGAGCGTAATTTTAACCTCTTTTGAGCATCGCGCAAATCTGCAGGCTACCATATTTGCTCTTACCGACAACGCCCTCCGCTCCCGTTCCATATCTGCGTGGTCCTTGAGGTCGACAGTTAGAACATGCCCTAGGTATTTAAATTGTTCAACCCTTTCCAGAGGAACACCATTGAGCTTAACCGCAGGCATGCTCCCAAAACATTTTGCGCCGGTAGTCTCAAAAACCATACATTTACTTTTTTTAACATTATACACTAAGCCGTGCCCACAAGCATATTTCTCGCATGTTCGTATCAGCTGTCTCAGGCCACAGATCGACGCGCTCATCAGCACCATGTCGTCCGCATAACTTAAGTTATTGACACACACACCGTCAACATGACATCCGACATGCTGACTGCTGAGCGCTACGATTAGCCCGTTTATGTAGAGATTAAACAGGGTTGGAGAGGTTAATCCGCCCTGCCTGACACCGCACTCGAGCTGATACGAATCCGACATTGCGCCCGCCCACCTGACGCTGTTGGATTGGTGCCCATACCAATACTGAAACACTCTTATAAGTTCCCGTGGCATGTCTATGCTTCTCAGCTTGTCCCACAGAAGGTCATACACCACAAGGTCGAAAGCTTTGGACAAGTCCAGAAAGCAAGCATACACGGATGTCTTGCGATCTGTGTAGTATTTGATGGTATGCTTAAGACACAGTATAGCACTTTCGGTGGACAGATGAGGACGAAACCCAAACTGGTTATCATGTAGTTTTACGTATCTATTTAACTGCGTATTAAGAACACCATCAAACACTTTGGCAATAATAGTAGCAAGAGAAATAGGCCTGTAGTTACTCTTATCAGTAAGATCACCCGTTTTATTCTTCACTACAGGCACTACCACTGTTTTCATAAAATCGGCTGGCAAATAGGAATGGCTCACGCACAGCGAGTAGAACATAGCCAAAACCCTAGCGAGGTGGGGTCCGGCATGCTGCAGGTGCTCGATGCTGAGTCCATCATGACCCGGGGACTTGCCTCTCGAGATAAGCCTTATAGCTTTAGTTACATCTCCTGCCCGGAAGGCAGCTCCTACTATTTTACTGTTCATGTCAGCATCGAGCACCTCCGTCGCCGGACCCAACGGCGACCTAACAGAAAAATGGTTTTTAAAGATATTTGCTATCTCTTTCGGGTCATTCACCCCATCGACGCTCACAGGAAGGCCAGGTCGTACATTTAATTTACTAGTACTTTGCCAGAAACCGCGGAAATCTCCTTTGCAATGTTCAACAGCAAGTGCATCCATTTTTATTTGGTCCTGATGATTTTGGCACCATTTTAATCGAGACTTGAACACTCTTCTACTGTTGCACATTTCGCTGTATAGTATTCCCGACTTAGGCCTACCACACAGCACCCAGTCCATGAACTTAGATTTGGCCACCCTGTGAGCCCCGCTGACATGTTTGCTCCACCCCGCTACGCGCGAGCCGCTCCCGCCATTTCTCGTGCTTCCCCGACTTGCCAATGCCGCGTCACGGAGGGCGGTCACAATGTCGGAGTAAAGCGTATTCAGAACATGCCTGTGGCCACGGTCACTACAAAAACTATCTGCGCAGTTTATACACTCATAAGGGAAATCAATTAATTTTAGCCGCTTATGACATTCCTTGGTAAACATAGATATTTGTTCCTCACTTCTTGTTCCCCATACTACGTCTTTATTTACATTAATAAATTTATGCGTGACCTTAGGGGCCAGTAACTTTAAATTACATTTGATGATAAGTGGGAAATGATCAGACCAAAGAGTGTCATACTTGACAACCACATCAACAACAGTCTGCTTGGCCGACTGAGTAGTTATACAGTGATCCAGCCAGCTGCTAGTCCCGTGCGCATCACTTATGAAAGTAAAAGTATTCGAGTCCAGACCCAGCATATCTATGTCTATACATGACCATTGTTGGTCGTTACAAATATTCATAAGTTCACTGTAAAACAACTCACCCGGGTCCGCATTAAAGTCGCCCAAAATAAAAACCGATTCCATTCCGTATTCGTCAACAATTGCACTTATTACACTCAAACAATCAGTAAACTCCTGTAGATTGTCAGTCGAGTTTGTTGGTAAGTACACGCTCACTACGATCACTGGTCTATCACTAGTTGTTATTTTAATAGCACAGATACGTGCATGATCACACTGCAGCACAGACACTTGTTGAAACGCCCTATATCTCCATAACAACGCGACGCCGCCGTAGGGCCGCCCGCGCAGCATGCCCGCTGAAGTATCAACCGCAGATGTCGCAGTGTAGCCGAAACCGCTATCGATAGTGCCGACGTAAGGTATGTCGTGCGGTAACAGCCAGGTTTCTTGTAGGCATACCACGTCGCACTCACGACATAGGTCCCTCACGTCATCAATGGAGCGCTTAATATTCTTGCAATTAAAAGTAGCAAATCGATAAGCGCCACTATTCATTATTTAGTTTGTTAGGGCCGTCGGCGTCGGCGTCAGCTATTGCGCCACTCGGTCTCTTTAGTTTAAAGTTTACGAACCGTCGGAATATGACACCTGCAGGCCATAAAGTTTCGTCCATGTACCTTGGTAGATTGGCCTCTGATATAAAGAATTTGTATGCTTTATGTCCCCTTTCAATTTTCATATTTATTTTCTCTAAAGTTACTGTTTCCTGTGTTTTATGATAAATATCTATATACTATGAAGTCACGTGTCCTCACAACATTTCCATTAATCAAATACATCTGTTTAATATTCGTTATCAACTTAAAATTTCTATCAGAATCTCCGTTCTTAGTTCGAACCCGAACATCGTCATATTATTATTTAATTTCAGTATAAAACTCCTGCACTTCCGGGACCGCCATAAACAATCACTGCGCCGCGCCGTAACCTAACCGACTCGTAAAAGAGCGCACTATAAATAAGTATGCATTTTCGTACGATCATGAAACATCCCAATCCTCCCGACTATTATGGTATTTCGCACTCTAGATGCGAGCTAGGCGCGCTTGTGTCTGTATGAGGATGTATCGTACGTATTTAAGTCAAATTCGTAAGAAAACGCATCCAAAGTGCAGCTCGCCTAAGAATATTACTGAAAGGAAGGTGTAAGTGTGGGTGGTGGTAGCTCTATCTGACAAGGATGCACAGTTACTGTATAACGGAGCTCCTACCAACCGCCACTACTTATGAGTATGAGAAGGTCCAAATAGTAAAAAAAAAAACAAAATTCAAAATCATTTATTCATTTTAGGTTACAAATAGCTCTTATGAACGTCATTATTCCATCGGTTCGTAAGTCTACTCTGGGCGGGAGACCTTGTACTGAGAAGAACCGGCAAGAAACTCAGCAAGTGTCAAGCTCTTTTCTCCCTTACAGCGTCAAAAATATTAGAAAATGCCGTATCATAAAAGGACACTTTCCATCACAAACAAACACACAAAAAAAAGGACAATCACAACACCCAAAATACAACAAAATAATTTTTTTTTTTTAAATATAAATTCTTTTTTTCTTTCAGTAATACTACAAAAGTCACTGTAGATGTATATTGCACTTTATAACGGTACATTTAACACAGTAGTTATAACTTAAGGCTCTAAGGCTAGGCTAGTGAATGCGACGCGGGACGGGAGACGACTGGCTACTCGATTATACTGGCGTTCGGTCTGTGCGCATTTCGCAATTCAGCGCAACTTACAATGTATGTGTCCCTACAAAGGAGCTGGCTTCTGTTCCACAAGTTTACTTTTCACAGAAGCCAGGATTTGTTAATTGGTGTTTGTTGCCATAAAATATATTTTTTTTATGGTTGCAGACGCGTCGTCCCGCGTGGTGGCGACTGGCGGCGCGTCCGTTAACACGGAGCTGCTGCAGATCTTCGCGGACGTCTTCAACGCGCCCGTCTACGTGCAGGTACGCTCAGAGTGCCAAGCGCTAGTTTCATTCGCCATTCGACCCCGTTAACGAAAACGAGAATTTGTATGGCAATGTAGGGAAGCCTGGTGGTAGAATGAATGCCACATTGAGGAAGGCCAAAGGGAAGATCTTCCTCTGAGCTGGGTGGTATAGCTCGGGGACCGAGGTCCGACGGATGATAGTTGGAGGTGCTATATATAGCGAAGGAGACGGTGAAACTTCGCTACCGCGATGCAGGCTGCATACTATTTTATTGTCGAACACACACAGAAAATTTCATCCAAATCGGCCCAGCCGTTTAGAAGGAGTTCAATAACATACACACGCACAGAAGATTTATATTTATATAAAGATAATATAATTGATTTCGCGGCCAAAATAGGTGTGCGGGGAAAGTAAATCAGCATTCAATAAACTGACTTAAATTAATGAATTAACAATTTTTATGCTATGTTTTGTTCGCAATCAATAATAAATTTTCATCATCTTCAACAGCTCATTTTATAATCCCACTGCTGGGATATCAGCCTTTTCTATGGATGGAAACACCCTATGTGGTTTCAATCCTTAGGGGCCTTCCTTGGTGTTTATGGCCCGTTCTCTCAGTAGAGAACTAGCTATAAATCACCGCACAATCTCAGTGCGGATTGGTGGTTAACGACTGCTAATGCAGCCGGGACCAACGGTTTTACGTGCCTTTCAAAGCACGGAGGAGCTCGAGATGATAAATTTTAGGTCACCCATCCGATGACCGATCTTTCCTCCATACATCGTACATATTTAAATATTTACCATTAAAATCTCTAAAAACATTTGCGTATGTGATATTTAGAGCTCTTAACTTACGTTTTTTTTTAGAAATAGAAATATCCTTTCCTAGCATTTTAGCCGCGACTTCGTCCGCGTGACTATGAGATGTAAAAAAAATATATCAAAATAAAATTATAGCCTATGTTACCCGCAAATAATGTAACATTCTAAATATGAAAGATTTTTTTGGAATTGGAACAGTAGTTCCAGAAATTACCAAGGGTATGTTCCGATATACACTGCGAGCACTGTAAGGTGTGACGTCAATTTAGTATACTGCGAAGCCGTTCCTTTATAGTTAGCTATACTGGTTACTGTTTAAAACGGAACGCAGTTCAGTATACTGTCATCCATGCTGTCATCCATGTAATTTCTGGACGCTGTTGATCACGTGATCAAAGCACTGAGAGCACCTTCGAAAATGCCAGTGCAAAAATGGTGACGATTTATGACGTCATATAATCCATAGGATACTGCGGCAGTATACTGTCAGTCCATAACGGAACAAATTTCTCACCAGTAAGAGCACTGGACAGTGCTCGCAGTGTATATCGGAATATAGCCCAAACAAACAAACAAAGTCACGAACTTTTTATTTTTTTATTTTATTGACACGTCATAGTGACCACATCCTGCCTGATGGTAAGCAGCCGATGCAGTCCAAAATAATGAGAGCGCTCCTCACCGTGGAACAAGCACGGTAACAAGCGCGCAATTCATGACGGCCTGCATAAATGCCGTTTCACGCCCCGCTTAAAAGACCCGGGACTATAGGAGCTGGGAAACACATGCGCCGGCAAAGAATTCCAAAGACTTACTTACTTTACTTTCTTACTTTACCTCTTTATTAATAGTATAGATTGCGTTAGTGGTTTTTGCATAATAGTGATTACATCCGCAGGAGCACGCCAACGCAGCGCTCATGGGCGCGGCCGTACGCGCCGCCGACGTGTGGGCCGACGCCGAACTGCTGCCGGGTAAGATCCACAGCGGTGGCCGGCGTCAGAATGGGCGGAACACTAGCGTAGGCAAATATACCCAAGCAAAAACAATCTTAATGTCATGGTTTTAGAGTATCTTTTAGAAAAAAAACACCTCTGTGGTCTAGTGGTTAAGACCACCGGTTTAGACCCAGAGGTCCCGGGTTCGATTCCCAGCGGGGGTACATGTTTGTGTACTCGGTTTGGTTGGTGGTAGGACTTGTTTGTCCGCCTGGCTGGATACCACCATCTTATCTAAATATGTCGCCATAACATCAATGTTTGTAGCATTGTTGTGTTCCGGCAGCTACAGATAAGATAGCCAGTGCCTCACTAGTTGAGGATCCCGGGTGAAGTGCGCTTCCACCAAATGGCCTTATCATCACTTAACATCAGGTGAGATCAAGGCACTGTGCTTACCCGTAAATATTTAAAAAAAAAAAACAAAAAAAAATACTTAAAACTTTCCATTCGTGGGTCAAAGGTAAGTGGCAACACGCACGATTTTGAATATATGCCGATATGGAGTGGGCAGAGTAGACAAAGCGTCACCCTAAAGGAAATTTTAGACTTTTGCAAAAAAAAAATATCTGGAATAGTATCGTTTAAAGTATCTGGAATCGACGTTTGGCTTGTCAAACATGATCAAAACAGTGTTTATGTATTGTATATCTATTTGTCGAGAGTCGGGTGTTGTTGTTGAGGAACTCGATGGCGCAGTGGTTAACGCAACTCAGCACTACTTTCGCAAAGGCCGGTCATCAGATGGGTGACCAAAAATGTATCATCTCGAGCTCCTCCGTGCTTCGGAAGGCACGTAAAGCCGTTGGTCCCGGCTGCATTAGCAGTCATTAACAACCACCAATCCGCACTGGGCCCGCGTGGTGGTTTATGACGCGTTCTCCCTATCCATGCATAGGGAAGGCTCGTGCCCCAGCAGTAAGGACATAAAATGAGCTGATGATGATGATGATATCTATTTGTATTGGATATTCTAAACAACGTAGTACAGTCTCATGAAGTCTCATGTGCGCAAATAGCATGACAGCTGTCAGTTTTTCGAGTGGGAGCGACGAGCTTGGACAAGCGTCGGCGCATAATACTTGGTGTGAGACGGTGAACCAGTGATTTATGATTCAAAAATGTGTTTGCAGGTTTAGATCCGAAAGTGTCTCCGGTGGCGACACCTTACCCAGACCACGAGAAGATCTACGGCCCTATGCTGGAGCGCTACTGGAAGATCTTGGAAGACATTCCCAAACTCGACGCCGACGCTTAATAACTACAGCTTTATACTTCTATCTGACAGATGGCGTTCTGCTTGAAAGCCCACTGCTGGTCTTAGGTCTTCCTAAGAGCAAAAAATGCGGGTATTTGGGATTTTACTCAAACTTTTACAGAACTATTAATTTCTCCCAATATAATTGCGTAAATTTTTATATGACTAATTACAACGCCATTATAATCAAGATAGCGTTTTGGCGGTTTATTTATTAAACAGTGATTTTTTAAAGAAAAACGTTAAATAAATACTTTTAAAATACAGTGAAAAAATTAAACGCCTATTCGACCCAGCCAGGATTCGAACCTGGGTCTTCTGCAATCCGTTTCATTTTTTCACTGTATTTTATAAATATTTAATTCAGCTTCAGTGCAGCAATTAGCACTTAACATAAAAAAACTTTTAATAACTATAAATACGTAAAATAATTGAAAATAAATACTTAAATTCTTCTTAAAATAATTGTGATAACTTCTAAAATGACGTTTCGTTGCTATTGGCTTCATTTATGCAACGCTGTACTATTAAATAATTTACGTTAGCATCGTGGTGAGCTATAACAAGGCTCGATCATTTAATTTTATAGGATTGATATTTTAAATCATACATTCCATTAAATAATACTTAGTGCCTTAAGACTTAAAGAGTTTATTTTAACATGATAGTCAATTTTGTTCAGGAATCTGATGATAAATGTGATCTATAGTTATTTAAGAGAAATGTATTTCATATTTTTTTTATTAGTACTTACAGATTTTTAAAAAAATTACATTGTTTTTAAGTCGATATCGTCGGTGAGCGTGCAAGACCGCGTCTCAGCAGTTTGTAAAAACCGCGTATCTGCTTTTGCACTGAATATCTTGGCTATTAATATGTATTTTTCTGACTAAAATTGGTAGGTAGCTAATTACGAAGACTACAGTCGAAGAATTAAAAAAAAAAACAAAAGTTATTTATAAAATACAAAAAAAAATACAATTGTTACCAAGTCTAAAAATATATGTCTAGTTATCGAAGGTAGAACCAAAAGTGCCGGCCTTCTGTCACAACACGATGCGGTGTCCAGTGCGCTGCATATTCTGCTATTGTTATAGGGCAATCTAGGTTATTTGATGATCAGTGATTTATACAGCGATATTATGTGACATCGGCGCGTAACAAGCTACTCCTTTAAGGTAAACAACCACAGCGAAAACAATATATTTAATGGGCAAGTATTCACTTTTTCGTCTTTTTGCAAAATTGTGCAAAAGCAGATACGTGGTTTTTACAAACTGCTGTTACGCGGTCTCGCGCGCTCACCGACGATATTCGATAGTGGTGCTTCAACAATATTATTATAATCAAGTGCAATATTTATAGCGTACATTCCTAGAGATTTCTTTTAACTTATTTACTAATGTGAAAGGCATTTTTGTTATACATTTTACACTTTTTTTTGAATAAAATGTTTTTTGATATATCAAGGTTTTTTATTAGATATATATTATTATACTTGTTTGCACTTGTTGCTTCCTTACACATAAGCTCCATCTTAGGTTGGCTGGAAGAGTTCTGTTTTAAAGATAATTCCACCTTTGATCACCATTGTTTGTACATTGCTTTCTGTTTTTGTTTTTGTGCAATAAATAATATATTACATAGATCCTTTAGCTTTCTCTATGATAAAACTGAAGAAACTGTATTTCATCAATATCAATGAAGGAAACGCAATTATTTGGTTTAAACATTTTATTTAAATCTCCATATTAAACACCGGTGATTACAATGTCAAATAGCTACGTTACTGTATTAAAATCTAGTTGTAAATTGGTGCTTCGATTAAATTGTACACATTTATGAATAAAAGATCTATTACCATATTTGAACTACACAGAAAAATGAATCGGCCTTATCAAATCGTATTGAGTATAGACAACAAATGCTATTGTACACTTACATATGTATTTAATTAACACTGAACATAAACGTAGATCTATGTGACATACTATTGCGCGGATATAACCGTCTCATTAAAATTTCATACTAAACAATAGATAAGACAAAAATTTTATTGTTTAAACAAAAACCGTCGCGCCTTTAGGCGCGTTTGAAATGCACCTTATTTCTATAGAAGTTTAGTATAAATTTAAATGAGACAAGACGATGTCTTCCTTCCTAGCGGGGCCCCCCGAACTAGATTCATAAAACTAATGACAATACTTCAGTTGCTCAATGATTGATTGATTGCCTGCACATCGACCTACCACAAACTGTAAAATTTCCTCAATAGACTTCAATAGACCTTATGTATTAAGATTTAAGGTATTGAATAAATTTGACAGTTTTGGATAGGTTGACGTGCAGGCGTCTATACCTTTCGAATGTATCAACAGGATTCATTGTACCTCAACCGTTTTTTGATAAAGAAATTACGATAAAATGACCTTACCTTACCAAGCGTGTACTGTTATTTACCAATATCATAATTTTGGTAAATTGCGAAGAACTAAAAGGTACATTGGAAAAGCATAAAAATTGTATACTTTTTTATTCGTATTTACTTTAACTACAGAGGGCCCCCCCGCCAGGAAGACGAAACTTTCAAGTTGAATTTCTTGTTCTAATAAGGATTTCTTGAATTTAATAGATAAATCGTGAGGTACATTGGAGGTACGTTAGATCAGTATATTTTTTATGTATTTTGAGCGTTATACAGCCAAGGGCCCAGCTGGGAAGATCTTATCGTAATTTCTGTCAAAACGGTTGAGGTACAATGAGCAACTGAAGCATTGCTATTAGTTTTATGAGTCTAGCTCGGGGGGCCCCGCTAGAAAGGAAGATATGACAAAACGTCCGCTCCGTATCTGTGATATTTGCACCTTTGATGGATGGATTGCGATTTAAATCGCTAAAGGACGAATGCGCAAAATCATTTTCTAAGGCTATGCTTAGTGGTACGTTCAACGAACGTAATAAACATTGCGTAATCATTATCTTGTATTTATTTAATCAAAATATATGCTGCAAATATGGTATAAATAACGGAACCAAGCGCTTTTACCATATTCAAAGTACTATACATTTAAAATGTTAAACATTACAGTATTTAATCAAAACTTCGAACGATGATCAATCGACATCGACAATCGACTTTATTTGGAGATGTTCGTTAATGAAATTACTTTTTACTAATATTGTCATAGAGAAAATTACACTATTTCACATATTCAATGTTCCACATTCAGTTTTCAAAATAATGGGATCGTTTAAAACAGGTCGTAGCTAGTAAATGTTAATACAGTAAAATACGGAAACAATACTGCGTTGTCCAAATCGTAACTTCCGCTCACGACGATTGGATCGACGACGGAATTGTGTTGTGTTATGCAATTATACTGAGTCAACCCACAAAGCTATGCCAACTTATACAATTAAATTATTACGTTATAATTCGGAGAAGTGTCAAAAACATTCATGGGCGGGATTTGAACTCGCACCCTTTGACATACCGAGTCAGCTGCACTTCTAATTATGCTTACGTAACTGTGCGAACAGCTCTATACGAAGCGTGCTTTTTGAATAAAAATTTGTAACTGAAAATTGCGATAAATAGATTTGGTTTTTGTGGGTTAACATAGTTGCACAGCCGCACAGTTGCTCAGCTGCACAGTTGCACAGGTGCACGGTTCCGCCCCGTCCCGCCCCGCGGCGGTCGCTTACTGTTATTTCTTGCGGCCGCCGCGCTCCTTCACCTGCAGGTGGATGACGGCGCCGGGCGGCACGTTGTAGTACGCCAGCGAGTTGGTGTCCTTGAAGAACAGGCCCTGCGAATATGATTTATAATTAAATTAACGTAATAATATAAACTGTCAACATACAATTTATTGATGCAATGTAAGTGATGGTGCAAATATCTTGGCATTAAGTTAAGGGGGTGCCGCGCGGAATTTCGAAAATTTACGTGTTTTTAAGTCACTGGTGCTAGGCGCTGAATAGGTCATATACATTAAAAGGACGAGTGTAGGTTAGCTTGATCCTTTCACAAGGTCATGGTTGTCTTGGAATTTGAAACAAATACCCAGAAACTGCATAAACAATACGTAAAAGTAATGATATCTAAAAACTTATTTCTTCAGAAACTTTGTAAATATAGCACAAATGAAACAATGATCCGACATTAAAATGTTTGTATTGATATTCCGCAGGTTGTTGCCTTATTTTTCAATTAAAAAATATGAATATGAAAATATTAAGACTTTCTTATTTTTTTACCCAAACGCCTATGATTTTACGAAAGTAAACATTGCTCTAATTAAATCACCAGCCTACTCTGTACACATATTAGTGTGCGCCGTTGTCACAGCACTGCCACGCGCCGCTCGCTCTCTATCATAAAGAAACTTGAAACTCGCAGTTTTGCGTCCGCGCTGCACCCCCTTAAGGAAAACAAACCTTACTGACATGTGATTACAGCGTGTTTGACTATCACTCAACATATAAAATCTAAATCCGAAATGTTTTTTTTTTTTTTTTTTTTTTTTTTACTTTATTAAGGACAACAAACAATTACACTGTTTTCTTACTACCTATAAGCTTAATATAACTTAATTACTGACAGTGCAACCAGCTGCGTTATCCACAAATTACTGACAAAATTTATCTAGTACACAGTCAATGCAAAACAGAGTAAAGTCAGAGTTATAATATTGAAATTCTACATAAAGAAAAATACAGAATTAAAAAGAAAAGCCTACCCAGAACAATTTAGTTATTTAATAATTTTGAGTTTATATTTAATATAATTTTTAATTTAATTTGATTTGAGGTCAGAAAAATGTGTGCACAGCTGTAATAAATAAATCGTGATGTTATATTGTACATTTTATGATGAAATTTAGGTAGTTATAGTTTTATTAAAATGTCACAGACATTTCTTCGGAATGATGCAGGTGAGCAGGCAAAAATGTCAAGTTCGATAAAATGATTATTGAATAGTTTCATTATTCTGAGAAGAGGAGCACGCTCACCCGCGTTGGTTTTACAAAATTTTGGTGCAAACAAGTAACGCTTCCGAGAGTGACGAATGGAACATAAACGGTGAGGTACGTGTAAGCATATTTGATTCATAAGTTGATTGCAATCGAACTTACTGTGTGAAATATTATACAATAGCATGACATCTGAAAGCATTCTTCTCATTTCAAGTTTAAGCAACGAAAATTTATCTAAAAGAGCCTCATATGAGGACTTAGAATGAAAACATCGGTAATTTACGGAACGTAAGAATTTTTTCTGTACTTGTTCTATTTGTTTGTTATATTTAGAGTAAAATGGATTCCAAATGGCAGTAGCATATTCTATTTGAGATCTAATCAAAGATTTGTAAAGTAAAAGATATGAGGAATGAAGCTTAAATGAAACGCAGGACCGCATCAAAAAACCATAAATCTGAAAGGCTTTGCTAACTATGTGTTCGATGTGAAAATCAAAATGAAGCTTAGAATCTATATAAACACCTAAATCTTTTATTACGAGGACTTTCTCTAGAGGGGTATTACATAATGAATAAGTAAAGTTAATAATATTGACTTTCTTCGTAAAACTAATAGATTTGCATTTTGTGACACTAAGGTGTAATTTATTATTAATACAGTATTCAGTCAGACGGTCTAAGTCTTCTTGAAGTTTAAGACAATCATCTAAAGCCGTTATTTCACGATACACTTTAAGATCGTCGGCGTATAACAAAAACCTACTATTTTTAAAACAGCAGCTAATGTCATTAATAAACAAAACAAAAAGCAAAGGTCCTAAAATGGAGCCTTGAGCTACACCGGAAGATACTTTAATAATAATATCAGATGCAAAACCATTAATGACAACACGCTGAGATCTGTTTTTTATGTAGGAGGAGAACCATCTCAGTAAATTGCCACGAATTCCGTTGAATGCCAATTTCTGTAGGAGAATATCGTGATCCACCTTATCGAAAGCTTTACAAAAATCGGTGTAGACAGAGTCAACCTGCACTCTCCTGTCCATGGATTCAAATAAAAAGTTTGTATATAAGACTAGATTACTAATAGTTGAACGCTTTTTAACAAAACCATGTTGTTCTTCTAATATTATTTTATGTAAATGTGGATAAATATGATTATGTATTAATCGTTCGAGAACTTTCGATAAAGTGGACAGCAACGATATGGGCCGGTAATTTTCAACGTCGCTCCTACTACCGCTCTTGAAGACCGGCGTTATATTAGCCAATTTCCATATCTCGGGAACTGTACCCTCTTTTAGGCTTTTATTAAACAGAATAGTAAGAGGAACTGCGATTGAATTTGCGGTAGATTTTAGGAAGAAAGGTGGTAGGCCATCAGGTCCAGGCCCTTTAGTGATGTTTAAGCCTTTAAGTTCTT
>OY720031.1:2278297-2303716 GCA_963082485.1 Eudonia mercurella
CATAGTGCCTGATCTCACCTGATGTTAAGTGATGATAAGGCTAATGTTGGAAGCGTACTTCACCCGGGATCCTCAACTAGTGAGGCACTGGCTATCTTATCTCTAGCTGCCGAAACACAATGCTACAAACATTGATGTTATGTGGCGACGTATTTGGATAAAATGGTGGTAGCTAGCCAAGCGGACAAACGAGCCCTACCACCAACCAAACCGAGTACACAAACATGTACCCCCCGCTGGGAATCGAACCCGGGACCTCTGGGTCTAATCCGGTGGTCTTAGCCACTAGACCACAGAGGCGGTTAACGTCTAAATTGAAAGAGCCCATAGTTGTTTATAATGTCGTTTGCGTCGGCACGCAGGTGGCGATCCCGTCGCTGCCCGACCGCTCCGAGTGGCGCCTGGACGGGCGCGTGCTGCCGCTCAGCGTCGCGCTCGGGGCCAGCGCCCACGACCTCAAGGGCCTGCTGCAGCGAGCCACGCACATGCCCACCGCCAAGCAGAAGCTGCACTACGAGGTCAGTACCAAGGCACCAGCTCAAAGACTCCTGCAGCGAGCCACGCACATGCCCACCGCCAAGCAGAAGCTGCACTACGAGGTCAGTACCAAGGCACCAGCTCAAAGACTCCTGCAGCGAGCCACGCACATGCCCACCGCCAAGCAGAAGCTGCACTACGAGGTCAGTACCAAGGCACCAGCTCAAAGACTTGCAGCGAGCCAAGCACATGCCCACCGCCAAGCAGAAGCTGCACTACGAGGTCAGTACCGACGGCACCAGCTCAAAGACTCCTGCAGCGAGCCACGCACATGCCCACCGCCAAGCAGAAGCTGCACTACGAGGTCAGTACCAAGGCACCAGCTCAAAGACTCCTGCAGCGAGCCACGCACATGCCCACCGCCAAGCAGAAGCTGCACTACGAGGTCAGTACCGCGGCACCAGCTCAAAGACTTGCAGCGAGCCACGCACATGCCCACCGCCAAGCAGAAGCTGCACTACGAGGTCAGTACCAAGGCACCAGCTCAAAGACTCCTGCAGCGAGCCACGCACATGCCCACCGCCAAGCAGAAGCTGCACTACGAGGTCAGTACCAAGGCACCAGCTCAAAGACTCCTGCAGCGAGCCACGCACATGCCCACCGCCAAGCAGAAGCTGCACGACGAGGTCAGTACCGACGGCACCAGCTCAAAGACTCCTGCAGCGAGCCACGCACATGCCCACCGCCAAGCAGAAGCTGCACTACGAGGTCAGTACCAAGGCACCAGCTCAAAGACTCCTGCAGCGAGCCACGCACA
The DNA here is from genome assembly GCA_963082485.1 of Eudonia mercurella. Taxonomy (NCBI): domain Eukaryota; kingdom Metazoa; phylum Arthropoda; class Insecta; order Lepidoptera; family Crambidae; genus Eudonia; species Eudonia mercurella. The sequence continues at coordinate 2,279,592 of OY720031.1, forward strand.
TGCCCACCGCCAAGCAGAAGCTGCACTACGAGGTCAGTACCAAGGCACCAGCTCAAAGACTCCTGCAGCGAGCCACGCACATGCCCACCGCCAAGCAGAAGCTGCACTACGAGGTCAGTACCAAGGCACCAGCTCAAAGACTTGCAGCGAGCCAAGCACATGCCCACCGCCAAGCAGAAGCTGCACTACGAGGTCAGTACCGACGGCACCAGCTCAAAGACTCCTGCAGCGAGCCACGCACATGCCCACCGCCAAGCAGAAGCTGCACTACGAGGTCAGTACCAAGGCACCAGCTCAAAGACTCCTGCAGCGAGCCACGCACATGCCCACCGCCAAGCAGAAGCTGCACTACGAGGTCAGTACCGCGGCACCAGCTCAAAGACTTGCAGCGAGCCACGCACATGCCCACCGCCAAGCAGAAGCTGCACTACGAGGTCAGTACCAAGGCACCAGCTCAAAGACTCCTGCAGCGAGCCACGCACATGCCCACCGCCAAGCAGAAGCTGCACTACGAGGTCAGTACCAAGGCACCAGCTCAAAGACTCCTGCAGCGAGCCACGCACATGCCCACCGCCAAGCAGAAGCTGCACGACGAGGTCAGTACCGACGGCACCAGCTCAAAGACTCCTGCAGCGAGCCACGCACATGCCCACCGCCAAGCAGAAGCTGCACTACGAGGTCAGTACCAAGGCACCAGCTCAAAGACTCCTGCAGCGAGCCACGCACATGCCCACCGCCAAGCAGAAGCTGCACTACGAGGTCAGTACCAAGGCACCAGCTCAAAGACTCCTGCAGCGAGCCACGCACATGCCCACCGCCAAGCAGAAGCTGCACTACGAGGTCAGTACCGCGGCACCAGCTCAAAGACTTGCAGCGAGCCACGCACATGCCCACCGCCAAGCAGAAGCTGCACTACGAGGTCAGTACCAAGGCACCAGCTCAAAGACTCCTGCAGCGAGCCACGCACATGCCCACCATCATCATCATCTCAGCCAAAAGTCGTCCACTGCTGGACAAAGACCTCCCCCAAGGATCTCCAAAATGACCGTTTTGTGCTGCTTGCATATAGCTATCCGCGACCTTCACCAGATCGTTGGTTCATCTTGTTGAAGGCCTGCCCACACGACACGCGGTCGCCACTCGAGAACTGTTCCGCCCCAGCGGCCGTGTTGGCCGCTTCGGAGAAGCCTAAGATAGCACTCTCCATTGTTCTTTGAGTGACTTTGAGCCTTCTTATGAGGTTCATAGTAAGCCACGCACATGCCCACCGCCAAGCAGAAGCTGCACTATGAGATCAATACCGACAGCACCAGCTCAAGGACTCCTGCAGCGAGTCACGCACATGCTCATAGTCAAGCAGAAGCTGCATTACGAGGTCAGTCAATACCACAGTCAAGATTTAGACAAGATTTAAAATGGATTGGTGCCCACCTACTCCTTCTACCATCGCACCGCTCGCCATCGGAACAATGTTGCTGATGTCCATGGGCGGCGGTGACCGCTCACCATCAGGCGGCCCGCCTGCTCGTTTGCAGACAGTAAATTTAAAAAAAAAGGCTGCTAGGATACTACGACGAACTGCAGAAAAAAATTGATGTTGATGTATTCTCGTGCAGCACTTTAAGAGGGCTATACTTGAATCATTAATTAGTTTATAATGTTTCTATCCACAACATAGCGGTCTTTCGATCCGGATCATGTAAATTATAACAGAATAGCAAAAACCAATCGATTCAACAAGTAAAAATAAAGAAAAAGTTAAAATATTATAAAAAACGCTGCAATCTACATTGTACGCGAGGGTAAGAAACTTTGTAGCTAGACAAAAATAAATTAAGCCTCCTACTTAGGCAGGTCAACTTTATCAAAATTCTCACAACTACAACAACAACACAATATTCAACAACTATCACTCAACATTTCAGATTTAGATTTTATATGTTGAGTGATAGTCAAAAACACGCTGTAATCACATGTCAGTAAGGTTTGTTTACCTTAAGAGGGTGCAGCGCGGACGCAAAACTGAGAGTTTCAAGTTTCTTTATGATAGCGAGCGAGCGGCGCGTGGCAGTGCTGTGACAACGGCGTACGACAAGAATACTCACGCACACTAATATGTGCACAGAGTAGGCTGGTGATTTAATTAGAGCAATGTTTACTTTCGTAAAATCATAGGCGTTTGGGTAAAAAATAAGAAAGTCTTAATATGTTCATATTCATATTTTTTAATTGAAAAATAAGACAACAACCTGCGGAATATCAATACAAACATTTTGACGTCTGATCATTGTTTCATTTGTGCTATATTTACAAAGTTTCTGAAGAAATAAGTTTTTAGATATCATTACTTTAACGTATTGTTTATGCAGCTTCTGGGTATTTGTTTGAAATTCCAAGACAACAATGGCCTTGTGAAAGGATCAAGCTAACCTACACCAGTCCTTTTAATGTATATGACCTATTCAACGCCTAGCACCAGTGACTTAAAAACACGTAAATTTTCGAAATTCCGCGCGGCACCCCCTTAACTTAATGCCAAGATATTTGCACCATCACTTACATTGCATCAATAAATCGTATGTTGACAGTTTATATTATTACGTTATTTTAATTATAAATCATATTCGCAGGGCCTGTTCTTCAAGGACACCAACTCGCTGGCGTACTACAACGTGCCGCCCGGCGCCGTCATCCACCTGCAGGTGAAGGAGCGCGGCGGCCGCAAGAAATAACAGTAAGCGACCGCCGCGGGGCGGGACAGGGCGGAACCGTGCACCTGTGTAACTGTGCGGCTGTGCAACTGTGCGGCTGTGCAACTGTGTAGCTGTGCTATGCAACTATGTTAACCCACAAAAACCAAAACTATTTATCGCAATTTTCAGTTACAAATTTTTATTCAAAAAGCACGCTTCGTATAGAGCTGTTCGCACAGTTACGTAAGCATAATTAGAAGTGCAGCTGATTCGGTATGTCAAAGGGTGCGAGTTCAAATCCCGCCCATGAATGTTTTTGACACTTCTCCGAATTATAACGTAATAATTTAATTGTATAAGTTGACACAGCTTTGTGGGTTGACTCAGTATAATTGCATAACACAACACAATTCCGTCGTCGATCCAATCGTCGTGAGCGGAAGTTACGATTTGGATAACGCAGTATTGTTTCCGTATTTTACTGTATCAACATTAAGACTAGCTACGACCGGTTTTAAACGATCCCATTATTTTGAAAACTGAATGTGGAACATTGAACATGTGAAATAGTGTAATTTTCTCTATGACAATATTAGTAAAAAGTAATTTCATTAACGAACATCTCCAAATAAAGTCGATTGTCGATGTCGATTGATCATCGTTCGAAGTTTTGATTAAATACTGTAATATTTAACATTTTAAATGTATAGTACTTTGAATATGGTAAAAGCGCTTGGTTCCGTTATTTATACCATATTTGCAGCATATATTTTGAATAAATAAATACAAGATAATGATTACGCAAAGTTTATTACGTTGAACGTACCACTAAGCATAGAAAATGATTTTGCGCATTCGTCATTTAGCGATTTAAATCGCAATCTATCCATCAAAGGCGCAAATATCACAGATACGGAGCGGACGTCTTTTCATATCTTCCTTCCTAGCGGGCCCCCCGAGCTAGACTCATAAAACTAATGGCAATGCTTCAGTTGCTCAATGTACCTTTCGAATTTATCAACAGGATTTAACATCAACATTGTACCTCAACCATTTTTACAGAAATTACGATAAAATGCCGGATCTTCCCAGCTGGGCCCTCGGCTGTATAACGCTCGAAATACATAAAAAATATACTGATCTAATGTACCTCCAATGTACCTCCCGATTTATGTATTAAATTCAAGAAATCTTTATTAGAACAGAAGAAATTCAGCTTGAAAGTTTTGTCTTCCCGGCGGGGGGGCCCTCTGTAGTAATTAAAGTAAATACGAATAAAAAAGTATACAATTTTTGTGTTATGCTTCCCCGCGGAACCACTTTCGATTTAACTAGTTTAAGTTACTCAAAAAAATCTATGAAATGTCTATAAAATTCTAGTCCTATTTAAAAAAATCTATGTCTCCGGTTTCGCCGTATTTTGTTATTGAAAGTGGTTGCGCTGCGGAGTATCCTTCCAGCGAAACCACCACGATATATATATTACTATACATAGTATAATCAAATATATGGTATCAAATAATTCTATAACAATTCTATATTGAATTAGAACCCCAAAATCCTCACTAGAATTTGAATATACGGACAAAGCTGTGCCTCAAATTTTCTCTTCAAAATAGTTAGTACCTTACAAATAAACACAGAATAAGGTCGGAATAGTTAGTCCGTGTTTTGTTCTTGTCATGTAAACGTAATTTCTAATTAGAGTAAAAGAGTCCAAACGCGGAATAACTTTCTGACCTTATTCTCTGTTTATTTGTGAGGCACCTAGACTAAAGTTCATTGTCACAACCACAAGCATGCGAATATGGCTGAGTAGGGAGTATGAAATGAAAGGCTTTACTTTCTAATTAGGAGAAATCAATGTTAAGGTTTATTATTTTTCAAATAAGGAAATTGTACTTCTTGTAACAATTATTAAAAAAAAGAAAAAATACCTCTGGATATGTAATGTTAATGTTGCTAAGAACTTTACTCTAGGCGTTTAGAAACAATTTCAAAGAGAAAATTGGAGGCACAGCTTTGTCTGTTTATTTAAATTCCAGTGAGGATCTGGGGGTCTTAATTCAATATAGAATTATTATATAATTATTTGATACCATATATTTGATTATACTATGCATAGTTATAGATATATAGTGGTAGTTTCGCTGGAAGGATACTCTGCAGCGCAACCACTTTCAATAACAAAATACGACGAAACCGGAGACATAGATTTTTTAAAAATAGGACTAGAATTTTATAGACATTTCAGATTTTTTTGAGTAACTTATACAAGTTAAATCGAAAGTGGTTCCGCCGGGAAGCATGACGTCAATTTTTATGCTTTTCCAATGTACCTCTTAGTTCTTCGCAATTTACCAAATTTTGAAGATCTACGTTTATGTTGTGTTAATTTAAATACATATGTAAGTGTACAATAGCATTTGTAGTCTATACTCAATACGATTTGATAAGGCCGATTCAATTTTCTCTGTCAATAGATCTATTCATAAATATGTACAATTTAATTGAAGCATCAATTTATAACTAGACTTTAATAGAGTAACGTAGCTATTTGACATTGTAATCACCGGTGTTTAGTTATATGGAGATTTAAATAAAAAATTTAAACCAAATAATGCGTTTCCTTCATTGATATTGATGAAATACAGTTTCTTCAGTTTTATCATAGATAAAGCTAAAGGATATAATATATTCTTTATTGCACAAAAACACACAAACATAAACAATGTACAAACAATGGTGAGCAAAGGTGAAATTATCTTTAAAACGGAACTCTTCCAGCCAATCTAAGATAGAGCTTTATGTGTAAGTGGAAGCAACAAGTGCAAACAAGTATAATAATATATATCTAATAAAAAACCATAATATATCAAATAACATTTTATTAAAAAAAAAGTGTAAAATGTATAACAAAATGCCTTTCACATTAGTAAATAAGTTAAAAGAAATCTCTAGGAATGTACGCTATAAATATTGCACTTGATTATAATAATATTGTTGAAGCACCACTATCGAATATCGTCGGTGAGCGCGCGAGACCGCGTAACAGCAGTTTGTACAAACCACGTACCTACATATCTGCTTTTGCACAATTTTGCAAAAAGACGAAAAAAGTGAATATTTGCCCATTAAAATATATTGTTTTTGTTGTGGTTGTTTTGTTTACCTTAAAGGAGTTTGTTACGCGCCGATGTCACATAATATCGCTGTATAAATCACTGATCATCAAATAACCTAGATTGCTCTATAACAATAGCGAACGACACGAGACGTCGACGCAGCAGAATATGCAGCGCACTGGACACCGCATCGTGATGTGACAGAAGCCCGGCACTTTTGGTTCTACCTTCGATCACTAGACATATTTTTAGACTTTGTAACAATTGTAATATTTTTAATAAATAACTTTTTTTTGCATTCTTCGGCTGTAGTCTTCGTAATAAGCTACCAATTTTAGTCAGAAAAATACATATTAATGGCCAAGATATTCAGTGCAAAAGCAGATACGCGGTTTTTACAAGCTGCTGTGACGCGGTCTTGCACGCGCACCGACGATATCGACTTTGAAACAATGTCATTTTTATAAAAATCTGTAAGTACTAATAAAAAAAAGAAATACATTTCTCTTAAATAACTATAGATCACATTTATCATCAGATTCCTGAACAAAATTGACTATCATGTTAAAATATAAACTCTTTAAGTCTTAAGGCACTAAGTATTATTTAATGGAATGTATGATTTAAAATATCAATCCTATAAAATTAAATGATCGAGCCTTAAAAGCTTGTTATAGGTCACCACGATGCTAACGTAAATTATTTAATAGTACAGCGTTGCATAAATGAAGCCAATAGCAACGAAACGTCTTTTTACAAGTTATCACAATTATTTTAAGAAGAATTTAAGTATTTATTTTTAATTATTTTACGTATTTATAGTTATAAAAAGTTTTTTTTATGTTAAGTGCTAATTGCTGCACTGAAGCTGAATTAAATATTTATAAAATACAGTGAAAAAATGAAACGGATTGCAGAAGACCCAGGTTCGATTCCTGGCTGGGTCGGGTAGGCGTTTAATTTTTCACTGTATTTTAAAAGTATTTATTTAACGTATTTCTTTAAAAAATCACTGTTTAATAAATAAACCACCAAAACGCTATCTTGATTATAATGGTGTTGTAATTAGTCATATAAAAATTTACGCAATTATATTGGGAGAAATTAATAGTTCTGTAAAAGTTTGAGTAAAATCCCAAATACCCGCATTTTTTGCTCTTAGGAAGACCTAAGACCAGCAGTGGGCTTTCAAGCAGAACGCCATCTGTCAGATAGAAGTATAAAGCTGTAGTTATTAAGCGTCGGCGTCGAGTTTGGGAATGTCTTCCAAGATCTTCCAGTAGCGCTCCAGCATAGGGCCGTAGATCTTCTCATGGTCTGGGTAAGGTGTCGCCACCGGAGACACTTTCGGATCTGAACCTGCAAACACATTGTTGAATCATAAAGCACTGGTTCACCGTCTCACACCAAGTATTATGCGTAGGCGTTTGTCAAAGCTCGTCGCTCCCACTCGAAAAACTGACAGCTGTCATGCTATTTGCGCACATGAGACTTCATGAGAAAATGTACTACGTCGTTTAGTATATCCAATACAAATAGATATACAATACATGAACTGTTTTAAACATATTTGACAAGCCAAACGTCGATTCCAGATACTTTAAACGATACTATTTCAGATATTTTTTTTTTGCAAAAGTCTAAAATTTCCTTTTATATATATATTCAAAATCGTGCGTGTTGCCACTTACCTTTGACCCACGAACGGAAAGTTTTAAATCGATTTTTTTAGAATTATTTTTTTTGTTTTTTTTTTCTAAAAGATACTCTAAAACCATTACATTAAGATTGTTTTTGCTTGGATATATTTGCCTACGCTAGTGTTTCGCCCATTCTGACGCCGGCCACCGCTGTGGATCTTACCCGGCAGCAGTTCGGCGGCGGCGTCGGCCCACACGTCGGCGGCGCGTACGGCCGCGCCCATGAGCGCTGCGTTGGCGTGCTCCTGCGGATGTAAGCACTATTATGCAAAAACCACTAACACAATAAAGGATATTTCTATTTCTAAAAAAAAACGTAAGTTCTAATTATCACATACCCAATTGTTAATGTTTTTAGAAGATTTTAATGGTAAATATTTAAATATGTACGATGTATGGAGGAAAGGCTGGTCATCGGAAGGGTGACCTAAAATTTATCATTTCGAGCTCCTCCGTGCTTCGAAAGGCACGTAATGCGAAGATTTGTATGGTTGAAAGAAAAGTTGGACTCCTGAGAAAGTTAGAATCATGCGAACAAACCGTAAAGCCGTTGGTCCCGGCTGCATTAGCAGTCGTTAAGAACCACCAATCCGCACTGGGCCCGCGTGGTGGTTTACGGCCCTTTCTCCCTATCCGTCCATAGGGAAGGCTCGTGCCCCAGCAGTGGGGACATAAAATGAGCTGGTGATGATGGCGTGTTATTTTTTTTCAAGATTTTCTACTTACTATTTAAATCTCTGTATGGTTCTTAAAATGTTGAAAATAGAAGTCTCTTTATTTGAATTGAGAGTGCAAAGAAAAGTTCATTAAAAATGGCTTACACGTTTCCAAAACTTAGAAGTTTGTACAGAATACTAAAATGTTTAAAATAAAAACAACTAACAACAACTATTTAAAAATACTTACATTAAACACATAATTTATATATAAGTATAAGTATTTTTATTGCAAAAATTTTGTCCAACGCAATCTGCTCTAAGCCCCTCAGGCATTTCTCTAGCATATAGTTCCTACTAATGCTAAACACACAACAATAAGCGGTCTGCCGAAGCTATTGCCGCACATATCATACTCCATAGACAACATGATGTCTATGTAAGTTTTGTTTACTGTATTCATTCGAGTACGTTTACGACAACGAAAATTAGTATGGGATTGAAGCAGCGCCTCCTGCCGACATACGAGAAGAGTTAAAATGTTGCTGTGGCGGCGTCACCTACCGCATACGCCGCACATTACTCGACACGTAGAAACACCTTCTCAACCGTGTCAACAGATGGCGCCACAAACGCATACCCACGACGTCGCCTATACTACGACAATAAAATAGTATGGGAAGCCTGCATCGCGGTAGCGAAGTTTCACCGTCTCCTTCGCTATATATAGCACCTCCAACTAACATCCGTTGGACCTCGGTCCCCGAGCTATACCACCCAGCTCAGAGGAAGATCTTCCCTTTGGCCTTCCTCAATGTGGCATTCATCCTACACCAGGCTTCCCTAAATTGCCATACAAATTCTCGTTTTCGTTAACGGGATCGAATGGCGAATGAAACTAGCGCTTGGCACTCTGAGCGTACCTGCACGTAGACGGGCGCGTTGAAGACGTCCGCGAAGATCTGCAGCAGCTCCTTGTTGACGGACGCGCCGCCCGTCGCCACCACGCGGGACGACGCGTCTGCAACCATCATCAAAACATATATTTTATGGCAACAAACACCAATTAACAAATCCAGGGGGCTGACCGCCTAACTCTCTCGCTTTCGATCGCTTTGAAGGCGAGGCGAGGAGGCGTCATCTTGTCATTTCGAAAGCAATATCGAAAGCTATAGCCTATAGCATATATTATTCGATATTATATTATATTGGCGTCGCCTTCAAAGCGATAGAAAGCGAGAGAGTTAGGCGGTTGGGGGGCTGGCTTCTGTGAAATGTAAACTTGTGGAACAGAAGTTAGTTCTTTTGTAGGGACACATACATTGTAAGTTGCGTTGAATTGCGAAATGCGCACAGACCGAACGCCAGTATAATCGAGTAGCCAGACGTCTCCCGTCCCGCGTCGCATTCACTAGCCTAGCCTTAGAGCCTTAAGTTATAACCAGTGATCGGAATAGGTAGAGCTATTTTGGTTCATTGACCGTAAACGTTGATGTTAATATGGACATTACGCGAGATTCTAACTGAAACTTTTTTTATAAACATTATAAAAGAAGGCTTGTCTCACGTATTGGTAGTGGGCGCCACGACGTTGTCAGACTTACATTAGCGACGCGTTGCCAACTTCAATGTTGCCGCACGATTTTGCCGCGCAACACGGCTTTTGGAAACAAAAGAATACAATAGCGGGCTCCGCCGCTAGAACGCACTTGTTTTTGTCTCTTTCTACAGCATTCAAATTGTTTATCGACAATATTTCGGGAATGTCCATATTAATACAACATATGGCAAGTACAAAAAAATTGCTCTACCTATTCCGATCACTGGTTATAACTACTGTGTTAAATGTACCGTTATAAAGTGCAATATACATCTACAGTGACTTTTGTAGTATTACTGAACGAAAAAAAGAATTATTATTTAAAAAAAAAAAAATTATTTTGTTGTATTCTGGGTGTTGTGATTGTCCTTTTTTTGTGTGTTTGTTTGTGATGGAAAGTGTCCTTTTATGATATGGCATTTTCTAATATTTTTGACGCTGTAAGGGAGAAAAGAGCTTGACACTTGCTGAGTTTCTTGCCGGTTCTTCTCAGTACAAGGTCTCCCGCCCAGAGTAGACTTACGAACCGATAGCATAATGACGTTCATAAGAGCTATTTGTAGCCTAAACTGAATAAATGATTTTGAATTTTGATTTTTTTTTAATTTTTACTATTTGGACCTTCTCATACTCATAAGTAGTGGCGGTTGGTAGCAGCTCCGTAATACAGTAACTGTGCATCCTTGTCAGATAGAGTTACCACCGGTCATACTTACACCTTCCTTTCAGTAATACTCTAAATCTACAAAAATGTATCATCTCGAGCTCCTCCGTGCTTCGGAAGCACGTAAAGCCGTTGGTCCTAGCTGCATCAGCGATCGTAAACCACCAATCCGCACTGAGATTGTGTGGTGATTTATAGCCACTTCAGCGGTTTCGGCTCGGTGATGATGAATCAGTCAGGACAAGTCATTATATGTATATAGATAGTTGAACATTAATTAAAGATAATTTGACAGTTATGGATAGTCTGATGTGTCTCAGGCGTCTACACGAGAAGAGGGTACGCGACAAAGATGAAACTTACCCAGCTCAAGTCCGATTTGGTTCGCGTGCGCTCTCCGCGCTAGAGCCTGCCCCTCGAGCAGCGCCCGCGCTTCAAACTGCGGCGCGAGGCGGTCCAACGCTCGCCCGCTCGCATCCCGCACCCAGCGGCCTGCGCCCGCGCGGGGAACGATCTCCGCCGTGTCGTAGTAGATGCCTACACAGTATACGATCAGCTGTCGATTGCACCAATAAGCGAGAGTTTATATCGAAACAGAAAAATACTTGCTTCAAGTGGTACTTGAATCTGCGACCTTTTAAAATTAGGGCAACAGTTTTTTTAAACTGAAAGCATTTCGATGCTAGTATCCGGCCAAGTTTCATCATTATTTAGATTAAAGCTCGACTTTCACGGTCAGTTAAACTGATCAGTTGAACTGACGTATATCCAAAATCTCACCGTGCGTATGATCTTAAGTTGAAATTTTTAACTGACGACAACCGACAACAAATATTTCCGGGCGGACCGTAATCCGCTAACGTCAGTTCGTTTGCATTACGCCAAACTGACCGTGAGTGCGCGTGCTTACATCCGTTTGCTTGCCATGATTCGGTCGGAGCTCTACATTATAAGAAATATATATATACACGAAGACTTTTTATCGGTGATCAGGACCTAACGATTCCGACTAAGTAAATGATGGCCATTGCAATAATAATAGTAGTTATATGTTTTCTTTTTATAAATTTAATTTTGTATTTTTAATAAGGTAACCTAAATTAATTAGAATGTATGGTCTTTCTACATTTTTATAATCCGAATTCATTTTCTCAACTGACGCGGTAAGAGATAGCCTAGCCAGATATTTAGTAACGCACGTCTGCGGCCGGCCCCTTCGATCGAGAAATGAAGGCCGGTTTGAAGCATTTTAACTGATTAGTTTAACTGACCGTGAGTGTCGAGCTTTTTTTGGCTTACATTTGTTTTAACTGATCAGTTAACAGCTGAATTCAACTGATCAGTTTAACTGACCGTGAATGTCGAGCTTTAGGTTACCTAAAAATGTATCTTTGATAACCAAACATTTTTACAAAATATTAACATGAACAACTAAATAATTATATTAAATTGTTGATTTCAAACTAAAACATCAATAAACGATAACAAAAAAAAGTTACGTTTTTGTATTTTTTCATATATTATGTATTATGTATTGTAAAATTTAAGAAACATTGATTTAATTGCAATTAACATCAAAATAGGTATTCAGTTTGTGCCTCCAAGATGTAAAGTAACAACTTGTTAGCACATAGTTTGCTCAATAGATTGAACTGTACTAAAAGTTCATAATTATATTATATTTTAAAATTATTTTATTTCATCAGGAAACTCAAAAGCCTTATTGTAACGATCATGTTTATAAAACTTAAACTAGCCAATAATAGAGTTTCACAACATGGTCAATAATATTCACGAAGCAAAGTAACAAAGAGTAATTTGATAAACGATATTATTATTAACATATTATTATTATTTGTTGTGTGTTGTATATTTATGCCAAATAAACTTTTATTTATTCATTTATTCATTCATTCATTCATTCATTCATAAATACTCACCCATATATCCCATATTTCCTCTGACCGTAGCTCTTAACAGATCATTAAACGCTTCCCAACTCGGCCCGGCTAGCCGGTCTCTATGCGCTTGCCTGGTGAGCGAGCCGTTAGCGAAGCACAGCAACGCCATGTAGGGAGCGTGGGCGGTGGGGCCCACGAGCACGTGCCCAGCGCTGGGCGCGGCGGGGGACTGCAAGCCCAGCAGCAAAGTGTCGCTCGTGCCCAGGCTTAGGCCCACCCAGCCGGAGTGGAGGCGGAGACCTATCAAAATATACAATTGGGTAAGTGATTTTTTTGAGTGATTGCTGATTGCCTCTTTGCTTCACCGAGCCTTTTTGGGGGCGGCGAGAAACTTAAAGGGTTCCTCAAGCCGTGTGAAACTTAGCACCATCAGTGGTTTTCTAGCGGGAACGGCATCACGCACTAGTGCGTGTCCCCGTGCCCTACTAGATTCTCCGAAGGGTTCGGATCAGGTCGGGGAAGGGTAGGTGACTGGTCAGTCAATAGGGAAACTTTGTAGCAAATGTCAAAACAGATAATTACTCAAATGCAAGTGACCAGTTTAAATAGTTAACTGTAAAAACGATTACTTAAATTATATGGGAATAGCAAACTATGATGTCACTATTTTGTTCTGTCAATTGAGTAAATTTATTAATAACTTTTAGACTACAGGTTGTTAGGCCCCTCCAGAATACCAGCGTTGCAGCGGCTTTATGTCGCTGTAGCACGTGCTGAGGCTGGGGCCTAGTTGGCCACATTGTCTTTTGTTTTTGCTTTGTATTGTTATTGTAAATATCGTGTAATTTTGTAGTGTGTGCCAATAAATGTATTATCATTTTCATTTTTCATTTCAAAAATTCATAAGCATGAATTTTTAAGCAGGCCTAAGCAGGCCTTATGAAAAAAAGGCCTTACAAATAAAAAAAATAAGCTCCGAATATTTTTTTTAATATTTAAGTTATTCCGTGTTTTGTTCCTGTCATGTAAACGGCATTTCAAATTAGAGTAAAAGAGACAATAAACGGAATAACTATTCGGACCATATTCTATGTTTATTTGTAAGGCACTTATATGTTTAATGTTTTGGAATAATTAATTATTGTGGTTGTCGACATCCATACTGAAACTTAAACCTTAAACTACCCATCATTTTGCAAAACTTCACTTTAGGGCCTTATAACTCTTATATCAAAAATATCAGCTGATCCATACATTATGTAATACCTAAATCAATTAAAATGTATGAAACAGCTTATTTGATTTTCACTATAAGGTCAGAACTTTATCTAAAAAATAATAATGCGTCATTATAAATGTATACACTAATCCCCATGCCGAATGTTATCGTATCAACGGTTGAAGTCAGTCTTCAAAGGAGATAACTTGACATCAATTACTACAAGCCGTTATCGCTGGCGTTAATCTGGTTAGAAAACAAAGCTAACATTATGTAATATTGTTTTCTACAGTTTACGCGAACGCTACACATTCAATTAATATCAAATTTTACTAGAAAACGTCTGGGGCCTCGGTAGTTTAGGGTTAGTGCATTAGACCGGTTATCCAAAGGTTGTGGGTCCGATTCCCACTCGAGCTCCTGAGGTTGGTTGATTTTTACTACTAAAATTTGATTGTGAATGCAGAAATCAAAAATAATAAAAAACATTCAATTAATTTAAAAACATCCAAATATTAATAGAGATGATGATAGCATTTACAACTGGCTCGGGATCCAATTACACATAAGTTATTTATTAAATCTCAGCAGCCCTAATACCAAACACAAGACCAAAGATACTTTTTTTTTTAAAGTTTTCTGATTGCCTTATGCGGCATTTTTAGCGTCACCGGACCCTTGGGGGGCGGTGAGAAACTTAAAGGGTTCCTCAAGCCGTGTAAAATGAAGCACCGTCAGAGGTTATCTAGAGGGAACGGCATCACGCACCATACTAGATTCTCCGATGGATTCGAATCGTATCGGGGCAGAACAACCAGAGGGCACCTATAAAGGCTAGGACTCGGTTAGACAGGGTCGTGGGGCCAAAAAAGACTGTTACTTATTTAGCATTTTCATTAGAATTTGAAAAAAGACAAATATTAAGATCGGATGTTGATGACGTAGTTGTCGACATTGAATAGGGCTCCTTTGGCTTATAAAGTAAAACTAGATAGTGTTGATTAATTTCGGCGAGTTGGATTGAGCCACGATAGCATAGTTGGCAGTGCACCTGACCCGGCATGTCATGGGGAGCGGGTTCGAATCCCGCTCGTGAATTTTTTTCAACACTTTGTCTTTTTTCAAGTTGTAATTTGTTCGCAACAATATTTGCGTTAAATTATATGTAAATAATAAGGGTTTGTCCTGTGACAGTTCAGGTGGGTTACTCTTGAAACACAATTGCAATAATCAATTTCCAATCCCAAATCTAAAAAAATCAAATGGCACTCTTAAAAGCGATAATAGCGCTACAATGGAATTTAATTGCGTGGAAATTGAGTGAACAAATTATTATCGAGATGGGGCATTCTGAAATTGCGAAACTTATCCCAATATCGATACATATTAATCGCATTGGAATTGTATTGAGATTGAGTTTGCGTCAAGAGTAGCCTACCTGGTGGGGCACGAATCCACGACCTGCTGCTATTCCAATTACCAACCGAAAACCTTACCCGACAGCTAAAAATACCACTAAGGTAAATAATCAGAATATTTTTAGTTAATTGAGATTTTACCGTATCGTTATAAAAGTAAGGTTTAATTTCAAATATCAATATATTTTTAGTTACAACAGTATTGATAGTGCGATATGACCCATCCGGTAAGCATTTACTGAACACCACTCTTGCGTTTCCGACCCTATAATACTTTTCAGGAGCTCGATGGCGCAGTGAACGCGCCCTGTCTGCGAGTGCTGTGAGGTCAAGCAACTTTCTCAAAGGCTGGTTATCGGATTGGTGACCAAAAATTGATTATCTCGAACTCCTCCGTGCTGCGGAAGGCACGTAAAGCCGTTGGTCCCGGCTGCATTAGCAATCGTTAACAACCACTGCACCGCACTGGGCCCGCGTGGTGGTTTATGGCCCGTTTTTCCTATCCATCCATAGGGAAGGCTTTTTCCCCAGCAGTGGGGATATTAAATGAACTGATGATGATGATGATGAATACCTTTACATTCCCGTTTTGCTTGGTATGCTTGTTTATCGTGATGTTATCAACTACATGTTTATTGTATTGTTGCGAGATAAGCCGAAACGAGCATGTCGTTACATCAAGATCAACAAGATCCCGCGCAATCTTAAGATATGTTATCGCCACAGCAAATGTAATGTGTTTTATATTACTCTGCCCACTTCACATATTTGGCTACACTCAAGTTCAAGATAAATTTATCTTTACAGTAGTTATGAATTCACGTTTTTATAAATATTAGTCGTCGCCCAGTGGTCGAAATTCGACCGTAATTTTATTAAGGCTGCACGGATTGTAGGAGCAATGAAAAATTAAAAAAGATAGATAGAATATGAGTTTGGATTGGCATTAACAGATTTTGGCCGCTTTTCTTCTTTTTTTGAAATTTTTGAAACGAGTATATATGCGTGTGTGTCAAATACATGGTAGTGTGTAATGTTTGCTTTATTGATTAAATGTATTTTTTTTATGCATAATAAAAAAAAAATATTAACAATCTGCAACGCTTCTCTATATAAACTATAAATGTGCGAAATTTTATAATTCTCCGTCAGCGCAACTTTCGTAAAAAGGGGTACAAAGTTTTTGAATCGATCAAACATTTTTTACATACCCATTCAGGATATACATTTTAAAAACAAGTTCGATCTAGCGTACCTAAATATATAAATTGCCTAACGATATAAAAGATTGTGATCATATTAAATTATTTCAATCTAAGCTCTAACGTCTGCATTGTAAATTATCATTATACCTTTATCTGTTTTGTTCACCGCTACGCCACCAGAGGCAAATAAATTAACTTTCAATTTGACATAACAATTTTTCTTTACATATTGTATGAGAATAAATGTAAATGTCTTTAAACGTACCCGCGAGCGCCGAACAGTTGTCCCCTGTGAAGGCCACGACGCGGCAGTCGGCCGGCAGCCCGTAGCGGTCGGCGAAGTACGGAGACACTGCCCCCAGATCGGTGGCTGAAGGTACCGGATCACCCAGCTTGCTGGCCAGGCTCTCGTCACCACACGCCTGTGGAGCCGAGGTGGAGGCTGATTAGCTTTCGCAGCTTCCAAATATCTTGTTATTTTATCTTAACTAGTGGTCGCCCAATGGTCGAAATTCGATCGCAATTTTATTAAGGCTGCACGGATTGTATCCTAAGCAATGAAAAATTAAAAAAGATAGAATGTGAGTTTGGATTGACATTGACAGATGCCGGCCGCACTAAAGACAAACAATACGTGTGTGTCAAATACATATGCGTGTGTGTCAAATACATGGTAGTGTGTGTAATGTTGTTTTTGTTGATTTAATGTATTTTTTATGCATAATTTAAAAAAAATTAACATTCGGATAACCTTCTCTATATAAACTATAAGTGTGCGAAATTTCATACTCCTCTGTCCGCGCAATTTTCGAAAAAGCGGGTACAAAGTTTTTGCTTCACGTATTAATATATAGATTAGTTTGATGAGACATACATATTAATCTCTTTATAATACTATGAATCTAAAGTTATTATCTTAATTAGTATGTATGTTAACATGTTTTTATCAATTTTTACCTCTTTGAGGATCAATTCGTAGTGGGAGGTTATTGTACTCGGTTTTTTTTTTTTTTGGTGTACTAAAACTGCCTGGCTAGAGCTACTAATGAGTGAATGAATAAACATTTAATGACAATGGAATGAATGAAATTCTTTATTAAACTTCAAGAAATACGACATTTACAAACAGACCTTCAAAACTATATTAATAGTTTGACTGTGAGTACAGAGCAGTCTCGGGGACGAGAATCACGCCGCCGACAATTTTAGCACTTTATAAGCAACTATAATAAACTTTCCAAAAAATGTTTTCAAAAAGGCTACCAAATTTGTTAACATTAGTTTCAAGTCTTACATCTTGAGGCACACTGTTCAGTATATAAGGGATTCTCTTACTGAGGGTTCTGTCACCGTATAATTAGTAACCGTAGAAACAAGAGTATTTGCCCATAGATATCGCTCTAGTATCATACCTATGCATTACTGGTAAGTGACACTCTTGACTACTATGTTTATTAATAGCGAGCAAATATTTGCGTTTAATATACGAAACTTTACACAAAGACTCATTAAAAAAAAGGGGAACGCTATGTCTTGAATCGTTACAATACAATGCGACAGGCACTACCTTACGTAGTCATATTTGTCGCACGCAAACCAAGTTGTAATATACATTATTTGTCGCAATAAATGTTGGTTTATCCGTTCCTGATAAGATATTAGAAATAGTTTAGTTTCTCTAATAAAATAACACTGTTAATCTTAAGGGTATTAGTTAGGCGATATTTTTGCAAAGCCAATTAATCCCTGTTATTTAAGCTAGATAACATTTTAGACATATTATGTTAGAGTTCTTTATTTATTTTTATACTTTGACGCTAAAAAAAACCCCTTATTCATAAAAACTATTTAAGCATTATTTAGTTAAATATTGTTTTGTCAACGTCACACAAACGTCATTTTGAATTTGAGAAAAAGAGACAAAACAATGATTAACAAAATTTTGCTTAAATAGTTTTTATGAATAAGGGGGTTTCAGAACTCGGGAGTCGCGGCTTCGATTCCCAGCGAGAGATTTAGTTAGGTTAATTATAGCTTGTCAAGTCCTACCACTTATCTTATCTATGTCCACAGCATTGTATAAAAAATAATAACTTTCCTTCTTTACCAATTGACATTTAACAGTATTTGAGATGAATAAAGAAAAACCATCAATTTATCTTAAAGAGTTGTCAACCAAACAGTTTTCTCACCTTCAGCGCCCTCTCATCCCACTTCATAGTCCGTATATCAAGGAGGTTCATCCCGGATCCGTCGGCCAGGTCTATCGGCGCCACCCGGCCCAGGAACAGCGAGCAGGCGAACGAGGAGACCAGGGATATCCGGTCAGCGGCCTGGTACACGCGCGGCCGCGTGCGGAACATCTTGCGGATCTGGCTCCCCGTGAAGCGTTCGTATGCCCGCGATCCGGTGACTTTGGATAACTCCTGATGGCAATCATCGTATAAAATTGCTATAAGGCTTTTTTTTTTTTTCAAGGAAGGTTTACAGCTATTTATACAAAAATATTGAACTATTTAAAATCGTAAAGCTAATTACAAACCCCCACAAGTAAACATTTGGTAAACACAAAATTACAAAAAGAGAAAGAGAACAACATTGAAAAATAATAATTCGCTGTACAAGTCAAAGGGTGACAAAAACACACCTTAATAATTAATGCTGAAACCGACAGTAGTTTGGGAAGTGGAGAAGGTCAGGCTTTGATCCGACGTCTGTCGACTAGCCATTAATACTTTATATACCTAATAATAATTCTCGGAACGCCTCAGAGAATCTAGTACCTCTACTAGATTCTCTGAGACGATAGGATACACGGGACCACGCTTGCCGGATGCCATCCCCTCTAGAAACCCTAAAAAACCTTTAAGGATATTCGATCATCATGTTCTGAGGAACTTTTAGTTTCTTGTAGCCCACAAAAGTCCGGTTCCGCTGAGGCGCCTAGCCTTTTTCTTTCCAAAAAAGTTTACCCTAAATAGCTCTTAATGATAAGAGAGTTGCGTGGTCAGACTCACCTCTGGTCCTCCGAAGGCCTCCTCCAACGCCTTGCAGTCTTCTGTAGTGCTAGAGTCCATCCAAACAGGTGAGTCAGCTACGAAGGCGCCTGCCAGCTGAACGTGCAGGAACTGGTCGCTGGATAGCTTTCTGAGGCGGGCTTCCGCGTCACGGCCCCACCATACCGAACCGTGTTGCTAAAACAACATTTCATTATTTTTTAAATGCACTTGCGTTAAATTGATTCAAAAATATCACTGCATTGAAGAAAAATTAAGATTACACAAATGCTTTATTGTTTTTTTGTTACTTGATCGTCATCATAATTATTTCAACCTAACAATCAGGACCAACAGCTTAAGGTGCCTTCTGAAGCAAGGGGGAGCTCGAGATATTTTATTTATTTATTTAAATCAAAGTCAAAGGCAACATTTTTTATTCAAAGAAACTTAAGACTTACACCCGTTTGCACTAAACTTATAAATCGCCTAAGTCTTTGCCTAACTACTACCCGGTCAAGTTAACTCGGCACCTGAGTGTAAGCGACGTTTTTGAGCCAGGTGCCGAGTTAACTTGACCAGGTTAGTAGACTTAGGCGATTCATAAGTTTAGTGCAAACGGGTGCAAGTGTTTTTGAATTGTCCAAAAAATTTTTTACCTACTACCCATCAGGACTTCTATTTTTTAGCTGTGGAGAAGAAACACATTACCTGCGCTGCTCCAGATAGGGCATCCACAGTGGAGAAATCGACTCCGGCCACCACCAGCCGGTCCATGACCATGTCCAGCGCCTTCACCCATAGCAGCGGGGGAGCAGTCACCTCCCCGCCCTCGCCGCGAAGGACACCGCCATGAGTCCTTTACACAAATGTAAAAAAATATATACCAGCTTTTGTGAATGGAGGAGCTTGATAAAATATAATCTAAAATATTTGTGAGCACTGGCTGGCACTGCCCTGCCCTGTCGTCTATGGTTTAGCTTGAGTTAGCAACTGATTTTGTTTTATATTGTCTAATAAAAAATTACTGAGTTAATTCTATGATTCCGATATTAATGATATACATACACATACAACATACTAACAATATTTAATTTTTTAGTGGTAAGAATAAAAAAAACTTTTTAAACCAAAATTAGGAATGGATTACAATATTACCAAATTTAAAATAGATAAATTTTTTTTTTTAATAAAAAGCGTTTAGTTTCTCTTCACAATAAGGAGTTACAAAAGGCCTAAAATATACTATTAAGATACATTGCATCCTATCATTTGTGAGAGACTGGTGCCTGAAATAGATTTCGTGAGAAACCTGCAATATAATAAGTAATATAATATAATAAGTGATACCTACATCTTTTTTACTAAGAAATTATTTCTTAGTCTAGTATGAAATTTTAAATTAAATCTACATTACTGTGATAATTACCTGAACTCTGGAAGGTCCACATCAAATTCCACATCAGCCTCGTGCAGCACTTCATAATCTTCACCAATTACAATTGCTTTTAACTAGAATGTAAGGGAAAAACTGTAGATAAATAAAACTTAAGAAATTAAACTTACAAAATGTTCAAAATATTTTTTAATGGAAATTTTGTTGGAAATAGGCAAATCTAACTATATTGAGATCATCTATAATAAAGAATGTATCTTATATAGCAAACATTAATTGATGCCACCATACCCGCATTGGAACAAGAACAATGAGGAATGTTGTAATGATGGCACAATCTAACCACATGGGAGGCTAAGCTTTAAAGATGGTCATTCATCTTAATGGGACCTGTCAAGGTTTCCCTATTCCAGTAGCACATGAACCCATTGGGAATGTTTGTGGTGTTTTGAGGAGGTCGATGGCGCAGTGGTTAAAGCGCCCTGTCTGTGATAGCTAAAGTTAAGCAACTTTCGCAAAGGGCGGTCATTGGATAGGTGACCGAAAATTTATGATCTCGAGCTCCTCCATGCTTTGGAGGGCACGTAAAGCGTTGGTCCTAGTTGCATTAGCAGTCGTTAAAAGACACCAATCCTGCACTGAGCCGGTGTGGTGGTTTATGGCCCGTTTTCCCTATCCATCCATAGGGAAGGCTCGTGCCTTAGCAGTGGGGACATAAAATGAGCTGATAATGATTCATAGGCTGATGATGATGATGATCACTACATGACCTTTGTTTCAACAATGCAGACCAAATTCTTGAATAGGTGTTTAGAAAACAAGCAGCATATTGTTTAGGACAACATGTTACATGATCATTGTCCTGATGTAGTGACCTTACTACTGTTTACATGCGGACTGCTACAAAAACCAGACACAATAAATATATAATTGTTTGCTGGTTGGCTGCGGCCACAATGTTCAAAGTGTTAAAGTGATTCATATAATGGTATTTACTTAATTATTTTAGACCTGTAATATATTATTACAAAGGAGTTTTTGTTTTAATATAAGTATATATAAATAATAATGAAACTAATATAATAAAAATGAAACTTTTTTATAATAAGAGTATTAATTGTTTTTTGCTATCAAACAAATAAATTTTCTTAGGTAGCTAAGGATGAAAGTTAAGAAAATTTGTGTGAAAATAGTGATCATTTAAATTTTAGCACCTATCAAAAATTGAGCAATTTAAAATATTACTTTCTGTATTTAAAAAAAAAGTAAAATAAGTGCCTATAACATTTTTTTACAAATAATAGTTTCTTTGTACCTACCTAGCCTTCAAAAAGAGAATGTGTTGTGACATTTCTTTAAAAATAAAACTTTTTTGACTACATAATTAATAATATTTCACAAAGTTAATAGTACCATAATATTTTTGCTAAGTACAAACTTAACTAAAAAGTTAATTTAAAAAAGGGTTTTCTTTCATAAAAAATATGTTGTCAAGGAATCTGAGAATTTAGTTTAGTAGGTAGGTACTTTACTAGGTGGCTCTATATTGTTTAACACATTGTAAGGCAAAGAGTAAAATAATATATTCACAAAAAAATACAGTTACACGATAAAAAATTCTCCGGTGAAACATAATCTAGATGCTAAGCCAATTAATTAATTTCGTAATTAAAACACTCCATAAAAGGAATTTGACTGAAGAATGAGTCACATACAAAGTTATTTAATTTAAAATGTATTTAACGTATGCTAAATAACAGTTAATTTTAAATATTTGGTAAGGTAAATATGTACTTACCCTTTGAGTACTAAAATCAAATCCCAAAAAACTTTTCTTCCGCGTTTCATCGTCAAACATTTTGTTTTCTTAATTTTTTGACAGCGCGGGCAATGACACCGATTAGACTGCGTTCGGGATAGGCTACTCGCCCGCCTCGTGCCTTCCGTGACTGAATGTCGTTGCTCAAAATATTGTGCGCGATTCACTCACATTATTATTATTAGTGTATCAACGACAACGTCGACCTAGCGAAATCATAATCACCATTGCATTTATGTAAGATAACTGTCAAGATATAGCGACCTATCTGATGAATTTTATTAAATTATTGCGGAATTCACTTACGCTCTGTTGCGTTTTCGTTTCTTTGTAGTTGCTTTTAGTAAATATATATCATGCATGCATATAATAAATAAATAGGTGTAACGCTCTTTAGAGGCTTCATGATTTCAAATAATCACAATAACTTAGCTAACTTATAAAACACGTAGGTAGCTGCTTAACTAATTTTTCTTTTTTAGTTTCCTCAAACACTAATTGTGACGTCCATTAACTTGACCTTATTATGCTATCTACATTTCGACACCAGAAAGATAACACTGTTACTAATAGTTAAATGTTATTAAACATAAAAAGTACCTACTTATTCCACATCTTAAAATCATAAAGAGAGCACATATTTCGTATTAACTAATGATATGGTGTGGTCCGATACTGGGAAAAAAAGGCGGGAAACATTTGACTTTGAGAACGCGTTTTTTTGGCTTTTTTATTAAAATTAATTTCTTGTTTAATGGTGATCAGAATTGCTTATAACTATTGCATTTGTATCATAATAGTATATATTTTGTAATTTTATTTTTTTAGTTTTTTTCATATTTTGTATGTAGTGTATATATGTAGCTGATTAATTGGTGAGTCCCAAACTTTTTCTAATGAACGATCCTCCTGATCCGGGGGACTTCGTTCCCCCGGCTGGACTGTTTGTCACTGTCTCCAATGAGTCTGGAATGGAAACTGATAGCTCAATTTCTAGCAGGTCACGTAAACATATGTAAGTCATGTAACAAAAAAGGCGCCAAAATCATGGCGGTGAAAATTTTGTCAATAATTGTCAATGTACCCAGCATTCTCCAAAGAAAGATACAACTATTAAAGAAAAGGCGCAAATAGTTACAAAACCAAGTTTATCAACTTTCACACCTGACACTATCTTCTCCCACGATCGAATCCGCTCCCGCCCCTATAGGCCGTTTACTATACAATGAAACTGATGTATCGCCATTTGTTGTTCACGTCCAAAAAATACAATCTGCCCCCAATGATGGTTCCTCTCTTCATCCGGTAACATTTGGTAGATTCTTAAAAGGTAATAATATAGAGAACATTGTCACAGTGTAAAGTTACACGCTTAACAAAACCAAACAAAATTGATAGTGCAGTCGATCTTTCTGTATGCTCACCATCTCTTGCGAGTTCTTTAGCTTGGGATACTCTTTTTTCTACATATGGTAGTGACCACTATCCCATTGTAATAACTTTTCCATTTCAAATACTTGTAAGCATTAAAATTACGTCTCATTTAAAGCACAAACTCCATGACAAACAAAGTAAAGACTGGGACAAATATAAACACCTTGTTAAATCAAAATTATCTACACTTCCAGTAATTAGTGATGGGTCTGTGATAGAGAGTGCTCAGGCCTTAAGTAAACTTTTCATTGAAGTGGCAGATGAATAAAATTATTTCCTCATAAACGTGGTCTTAATAA
>OY720031.1:2303916-2352242 GCA_963082485.1 Eudonia mercurella
GCCAAACTTCAATTAACAATACAATGTCAAAGGTAATCGAAAAATAATGTAAATTTGGTAATGATGTAGGGTAAAATGAACTTATAAGAGTCCAAAAAAGTCAAAAGTAATCCTGGTCTTCTATTTTAGCTGATAATCCAACTAGCGTATCAAACAGCTTTTTAAGTTTGAGCATAAAAACACATGATGCTGTTTATTTCTATGCGATTATATAATGACACTGGCGATGGCGTTAAAACTACTAAGGGGTAATTTTTATACAAGAAAAGCTCACAGTAGTATTACTACTTACAACAATTATGTTACTTAGCTGTTTTGGGTGACAAATAGCAGCCTGCAGCCTTTTTAGTTTTAATAAGATTTGCGATTAAAGTAAAACACCATCTCACATTTGAAAACTTATCAAAGTTAAATGGCTATCTAGCATTACTTAAAAGTGTAGCAGTTACATTTTTGATACTCAGTACAATTATTCACCTTGTCTGATAGAGAGTTTCCTTGAGAAAAGAGAACAATAAATTGTGTAAATAAACAAATAATGACGTATACTTAAGTATTAAAATAAGAAATCAAATTATTTGCTGTCCTATAAAAAAAAATAAGTACTTATGTTTCTTTGCTGTCCTATAAATAAAATAAAAATATTTATAATGCACTGCAAATACGAGTTTAAATCGAAAGTTTTTAACATCTATAAAGTGTGGTAGCTGGACCACCAATCCAGACCAGTCCAGTCCCAGGTTCAATATCAAGAGTACATTTAGTACTTGGTTCATTTAGTCTTCTGGCTAGCTACCACCATCTTATTTAAATTTGTCGCCATAAGACATTGCTGTTTCGACAATTGGAGATAAAGATAGCCAGTTCATCAGTAGTTAGGTCCAAGTGAAGTATGCTTGTATTTTCGGCTTTATCATTACTCAGCATCAGGTGCAATGAAGGCCACATACTTTCACAATAAACATATCAAGAGGAGCCGTTGGTCCCGGCTGCATTAGCAGTCGTTAACAACCACCGCACTGAGGGCCCGCGTGGTGGTTTATATGGCCTGTTCTCCCTGAAGTGTGTGTAGGGGACAAAATAAGTTGGAGATGATGGATTAATGAGAGTATTTATAAATTTTTTTTCTTTTTCTCTGTTTTTCTTCTGGGATTTCCTTTTTTTTGTTGCATGTACTCTTTAAGAAAAACTTTGAAAGCAAACGGTAATGGCCGAAAACCAGCACTACATACCTAGGCATTATGCCTATGTTGCATTAGCCTTTGGCATACATATTGTTACCGAATAGTGAAATACTATATTGTGCTAAATGTAAAAAAATGTAACAGAAGTGTGCGAATAAATTATTATTTCATTTCATTTCAAATTACTTTTTTTGGAGAGAGTTTGCTGATGACTTCATACTGCCTTCAGCGTCTCCAGACTTCTTTGAGGGCGGCGAGAAACTTAAAGGGTACCTCAAGCCATATCAGATAGTTTCTAAAGGAATTTGCATCACGCAAGCGTGTCTCCTTTCCCTTCTAGATTGTCCGAGAGGTTCAGATCGGGTCGGTACTTACTCATGCAATGTAAAGCTGGTAATTCATCGAGCCGTTTCCGGCACACCGTGCAGAACTTGCGTTTGTGGTGCGTCGGCTCGGACCAGCAGTGAGCCACTGGATTCTATAACAATAAACAACTTTATTAGTTTCTAATACTCCTCCTAAGTACCTCAGTTCAGTCAGTTCTAAGTTCTAAGCTCCTAAGTACCTTTTGTTAAGCTCTACTCCATTTAATGTTAATATAGCGTGGCGAAGTAGGTATACTTTTTTACAGACACCTTGATAATACCATCAATGTCTTCTAATATTCCTTTATGCTCAGTCAGAATAATGACAAATCAAGGAAAATACCAATAGAACGTAACCCCCTCATGACGTCTTGTATGTATAAGCATCAATGAAGAAATCCCGCTACCATTGTAAATAGTTTACCTTTTTCTTCCTCTATGCTGCCGTGTCTTAATGCCAGTCTTTATCGAAGTAATTTCGCAATACTTTCAACTGTGCTTTGTGCGAGCTTTCTGTACTATTCGATCACGTTAACGAAAATGAGAATTTCCATGGCGAAATTGCAAATCACCTCGTTTGTCACCGGGAGGCGTTGCTGCGAATATTATTTCTCATTTTCGTTCCGTGATCGAATTGTTAACTCGCACTGTTAGACTGCATACAGTCTAGTGAAGTTGGCTGTGTCTTTAGGTTCACTAGCTGTGTAGGTGTGCAATAAGATTAGACGAGCATTCCCACCGGTCATATACCGATCATTTTCCCCATTTGTTCCCAAGAGAACAACTCACTGATATCCGATGGTATATCTTTACAGTCGAATTCAATAATATATAAGCACTTTGGTAGATAGGCATCTCATCAAAGTTACTCTGACAAGGCTGTCAGAGTAACTTTTCCATAGCAACTATTAATATAATAGAGCGACAAGGTCCTATTGGAGTGGACTATACATGAATGTAAGATATGAACCATAGACTACTCACCTTGATGAGGCTCGGCGCCACCCCACAGCACGGCGTTACCACCTGCCCCACGCATCGCTCGTGCACTATGAAGTTGCACACTGCAATACAGAAAAAAAAACAAACGTCATTTTACATAGTAACACTTGGCTATTACCATACTAAAGAGGAGCAGTTCCTTTTTGCTTGGAAAGAGTTTGTTTGAGACGGTAGGCTGTAAGGCCTTTACAGCGTAAGTGTATCATGGTTTGATAAAGTGTTAAAAATAGAAATATTCACGGGCAGGATTTCAGCCCCCACCTTCTGACATACCGGGTCAGGCGCACTTCTAATTATGCTATCGTGGGTTTTTAATCAGTGCAAAATTATCAACACTATGTACTCTTACTCTCTAAACCATGGATGCACAGACTTATTAAGACTAGGGGCCACTCGGGCAAATTATGAACTGATGGTGGGCCACCAGAAGTATAGGTAATTATTCTGGAATAGAACTCAATATTTTCGAATGTACGAGAGTATTATTTTTGCTGTCGGCGGGCCACCAGTATTCGACCGGCGGGCCGCATGCGGCCCGCGGGCCGCAGTCTGTGCATCCCTGCTCTAAACCAAAGGAGCCATATTATTTATGTCATGGACGGTGAAAAACTTAGGGTAGGGTAGGCTGCGAGCTGTGTAAGGTGTGACGTCAATTTAGTATACTGCGAAGCCGTTTCTTTATAGTTAGCTATACTGATTACTGTTTAAAACGGAACGCAGTCCAGTATACTGTCATCCATGCTGTCATCCATGTCATTTCTGGACGCTGTTGATCACGTGATCAAAGCACTGAGAGCACCTTACCTCGAAAATGCCAGTGCTTACAGTACAAAAATGGCGACGATTTATGACGTCATATATCCCTAGGATACTGCGGCAGTATATAGGTACTGTCAGTTCATAACGGAACAAATTTTTCACCAGTAAGAGCACTACTGGACAATGCTCGCAGTGTATGTCGGAACATACCCTTAATGTTAATGAAAGAAGGTGTTTGCTGTTAAAATGCTTTACTTCGACTGTTACAATGGTTTTTCGGTTGAGAATAGGGTTGACATAATGACACAACATGTAATGTAGACGGTGATTGGTGGCCGTGTGTATCGCGTGATGGCGGTGTCCATCCATTGGCTCCGGTTTGTATCGCATCATTGTTAGTGGGGTTGCTGTTAGTAAATAATCGGCGCGAACACTTAAGGTGCCTCAAGTTCCTCAAGACATCACGTAAGCGTGTCCCCGTCTCCTACTAGATTGACTGAGGCGTTCGAGTCGTTCACAGTATTTCTGTGAGTAAGTTGACGATAGTGGAAAATCCGAGGGCGCTTTTAAAGGCTAGGACCTGGGATCAGGCGTTGACCGTGACGTGGGAGAAGTGGTTCTCCGCGATTTGCTGATGCAAATTGCCTGGTGATCCAGGAACGGCGTGAAAGGCGATACTGCCTGTAGGCCTAGTGCTAGTTGGTATTTCAAGATCGTGTCTGCGATTCCATACAAATTGTATTTGAACGCAATAATTCGCACACATACAAACGTATTTTGTTGTTATTTGGTTGTAGGTTATTTAAATGCTTTAAGTGTTAATAATAATGTCTGTTAAAAGGATAATCAAGAAAAATGGAGAAGTAAGGAGAGTTTTATTATTTCTATAAGTATATCATTTTCAATGTTTACTTTTAAATTCTTTAACATTTGTGCGTAGGTATGCTTTCCAGAAGAGTAACAACTTTGTAGTGTTGTGCAAAGCAAATTTTGAGGAAAATTGCCATTTCTGTATTTTGTACCTTGCACCCAGTCTGTTTATGCTCATATGCGTCACTTTTATATGCATTAAAATGTAAAATTAGAAAGGCATTCGATCTCATTATACATAGTATTAATAAAACATTCTTGCTCTTTACACTTTTTTAATAAACCGCCCAAGTAATAAAGAGTTTATATTACAAGACTAAACTTAAAGCGTAATTTTTTAACGAGTTTTTTCTATTCTATTAATGATGACTGTACAAAAATTGATAGTTAGAGCTGGACAAATAGTATTTAATCGGCTTAAAAGTCCTTTACATCCTGAACGCAATGGCGAACTAACAAAAATTGTTACTAATTCACTAATACTCGCCACCCCAGCCCCTATATTTGACACCCCTCATAGTAAGATAACCTCTAGTGTTTTAAGCATGTCATTATTATTTATTTTTAACAGTTTGGCTTGACTAATCATAATTAAAAAGAATTTATAGTTTTTATTCTTCATCATTCATATTTTTTTAAAGGTTAAGCAAGCATTAAGCTTTATTTGTCTATTTATAAAAATATAATGGTATAAACCAATGAGTAATTAATTCTCGAAATTATTTCGTTACTTCGCCTCATAAAACTACTTTGTCTATCGTTATATACGCTATTCTTAGTAGGTATTTACTTAGTACGAAGCCGTTGCCACAAAATTTGACCTTAAAAGTTGCATTGTATCTGGTTTTGAAGTTCGAACGCAGGCCGAGCGCAGTCTCGTGAAAGTCATCCGCGGACTGCGGCGATCGATAGGAGCGCGCATGCCATCTCCACAGATCTCGCCACTCCGCCACTGTAGCAAACACGTCGCGCGTCGCATTTTCAGGCGATATTGCGCCGTACCGCGCGGCGATTAGAGCTTCCGGTGTTACGTTTTGCGCGACGTCCACTATCCTTACAGACAGATCACGGGCCCCAGAGATCCGAGAGCACACGGATTGCGAAATGGCTCTTCGAACTGCTCTATGGTTTTCAATGGGATGATTTTTCTGTATGCCTCGTCGAGTTGCAAGGTTTCACTGTGGGAATTTTCCGCAGCTCATTCGTATGACGACACAGCTTTAGGTAGATGTGGGCTTCACAAACTTATGAATGCGATAACTTTTTAACAAAACGTATTGATTAACTTTTTCAAATACGAACACGTAAGTGTTTGTTACTGAATTATTATATCATTTGTTACCGACGCACAAAAACTAAAGGACAGAAAAGGCTGACTGTTATGAAGGAGTGTTCAGTAAAGTCTGTTTAACCCAGATGTTACTAACGTTTCATATACGGATCATTGAACAAAATAAAATTTTACACCAAATATTTTAGTTTGTTCGTATGCCAAATGTTAGTAACATCTGGGTTAACATCATTTTACATCGTTACCTTTACTATAATATTATGAACTATTAAGAATATCGTTAAATATATTTTAATGATCATAGCACTTGCATTCACTTTTTGGCTCATTTGCTTTTTCATATATTTTCGAGGCACACAATTATCTTGTTGACTAGTCTAGTAGTAGGTATATAACATCTACTTTACATTAGGTACTACGAGATAAGCCCTGTTTTATCATCCTCCGCCATCAAAGATACGCTGAATTGTGAAAATCCACAAAGTGAAGGCATATTATTAAAGTAAGTAAGTATATAGAAATATTACAAAGGTATATTAAAAAACATAAAGGTGTTTTTTTTATTACTGAGGTGTCATTCAAGCATACCATAGCTGACGCTTGCTTCACTATCATTTGTGTGTTGCTGTGCTGACTTTGTGAAACTTAATACTCTTTTTTAAAGAACCCTTAAGTGCAGTATTTGGAAACTTCAACAGGAAGATCATCCTACATCATTTCATGCCACATTGTGGGTACGCGAAAGAAACTTCCCTCCGAAACGCAGAGTACGCGACCATTTCGGATCTATGGTACTTAGATGAATTCCCTGACGATGGCGAGTGAAGAGGTGGAAAAATCTCTCGTCAGGATAAGGACTCTACACATGTAGTTATGAGCTCGGAAATGATTCTTGCAGCAATATTTGAACTAACTGAGACCAAATTAGCCCTGAATAGAATAGAATAGAATAGAATATTTGCTAGGAATATGGTTGGTATTACAAGAAGTTGGTCATATTTTTATAGTTTCACATATTCTGCCATGTAGACATGCAAAGTTTATAATAAAGTACAATTAATTTATTTAAAAATATCAAATTTGTATTTATAGTGTGTACATAGGTATGTTACTATTATTATTAAAATCATTATTATTCATTAATCCATAGCATCACTAACATAGTTACGATATTTATATACCTAGTTTAATTATTCAAAATTACATTCTAATATATCACATTATAAATTAATACATTAAATAAATTATATTTATGTTAGATTTATTTACTTATCCTTAATAAAATCGGACACTGAATAATAACACTTCTGGACAAAATACTTATACAAATGTTTTCTAAAGGCGTTCAGATTAAGTTTTTTAAGATTATCTGGAAGGTTATTATAAAGCCTTACTGCCATACAATAAGAGTTACTACTGTGAACTTTAAGTTTTTGATCAGGTATGTAAGTACAGAGCGTTGTCACGTTGAAGTCTCCTAGTTCTTTGTATAACCTCATTTTGCTTTTAAAACAATTTTGGGTGTTTATGAACGAGTAGACAGATTTCAAATAAGTACAGTGATGGCAAGGGAAGTATGTTTTCCTTTACGATAGAACCCTGTGCATTATATTATAAGGCGTCAGTGGCTGTACGAAGAGATGCTAGGTTAGAATGGTCGTGGTCCTATTCACATACCACCCTCCTTAGACTATCGACGTAAACCACATCACGCATTAGCATTAACATCATTTTTATAGCTTGTAACAATAACAATAAAATATTATTATATATGTATTTGGTCACCTATACGAGAGTTGGTAGAGAAAATTTCCGGTTCTTTGTTGGGCAAAAACATCTCAGATTTAAAAGTTCTATCATATTATACTCATTCTATATTCACTCATTTCATTCCATATCTTTATGTAGAAAAATCTTTTGTGCGTGTGTATGAAATTGAACTCCTTCTAAACGGCTGGACTGATTTGGATGAAATTTTCTGTATGTGTTCAAGTGGATTCGAGAATGGTTTAAATTTACAATTGGACATGGTAGGTGGCGTTGCTATAGGGGTCCATCATGGGATACAGGTGTTCTTAAGCGGACGAATGATTTGTTTGTTTTGTTGTCATGGAAACTGTCAAAGCGGTACGAGGTCCACCGGTCAGCTAGTTTTATATAAAAGCTTAAAAAGTTTCCTTAATAAACATAGCTTTATAATAATAAAATATAATAAAGTTCCTTAAAATTATCTTATTGGTTTAAAAATTGTTGAACTTTATAGGTTACGGAATTGTATAAATACTCTTAATAAATAGCAAAACACTAAATAATAAAAATGTAAGTCATTTAACATACCTATAAGTTTCCTCTTATTTTCTTAGCTTTTATGTCTATACTAATATTATAAAAAGGAAAGCTTTGTAGGTTTGTATGTATGTATGTTTGCAACGAATAAACTCAAAAACTACTGGATCGATTAAAAAAAAATCTTCCACCATTAGAATGCTACATTAGCACTGAGTAACATAAGCTATATTAAAAAGAAAGGCGGTACGAAGTCCGCCGGGTCAGCTAGTACAATAAAAACAAAATTAACAAAGTCAGAATGACTTAAGAAGACACGGCAAGGAACTACCTACCATAGATACACCTATAACACTCAGTGCTTCAGAAGCTTTCGGTACAGACGTCTGCACATAAATAAACCTATTCAAAACTGTCAAATTTCTTCAATAAATATTCAACCATATGCCATATCCATAAAGTTCAAAGTTTAGTGAAGTTTAGTGAGAAATTAACACGTTGTAGTCTGCTGTGCACGCGTGCGTGTGTACAAAACAACGGGCGATTTATTTTTACCACACCGTGTCAATATCGACAAGGTTTTTTATTACGGAAGGGTAGCCGGATAGGGATCAAGGAGACGTATTAGTGCTCCGACACGTCACGATATATTTAAATAACCTCGGGGCGGGGCCGTGAACAGACGCAATCAGCCCGCGCGGCACCACCTCCGCCCAATCGCGCTGAAAACTACGCTCGCGCCGCGTTCACAGCCGCCAACCACTCTCGTATGCGTATGCGGATGTGGAGTTCGTGCAGTTTCAACATCGAACGCAACGTTTGAACATGATATTACGACCAGCCCCCCAACCGCCTAACGCTCTCGCTTTCGATCGCTTTGAAAGCCAGGCCGTCGCCTCGCTTTCTAATATAATATCGAAATACAATACCGAATAATATCGAAAGCTATAGCCTATAGCTTTCGATATTGCTTTCATATTGCTTTCGAAATGACAAGATAACGCCTCCTCCTCGACTCGCCTTCAAAGCGATCGAAAGCGAGAGAGTTAGGCGGTCGACCCCCTGCTCGCATTTTTGAGAGGATTACTTTTTATGTAATTAAGTTCTAAAAAACTTTTGAGTAATCAAATTAAATGTTTGATTTTAGATTTTTGTATTTCGATTACCAGAAAACTAATAGTAAAATCTAGCACTCGTATAATAATTTCTTTTAAATACTAATCGTCAATGCTATAACAGAACTTAATTTGATGACATGACTCTGAAATAGAAGTTCAATAACCCTAAAAGATCATGAGTTGTGGATAAAACAAGTAACATATAAAACCCAAAGTTATTTATGATGATGACTTCAGTCTTGAGTTAAGTAGCTTCTTCAAGCTTCTACTGAAAATTAACAACGGCAGTACTTTATAATAAGCACGTGTCACCCTCTCCCCACCAAAATAACGTATTTATTTCGGCGACGTCCGTAACCTCTGCGTGGGCGCATATCACAATGCGCGCCGCGAATAGCGCTCTATATTTATCTGCGCTTGTAAACATGCGTGCATGCACGCTGATTTCCCGCCTTATACGGCATTTATCCACAGAATTACTTTTTGTTCGTAAGCTTTACCATCGATATTATAGCACCAACAAAAATGCTGGAAAATAATTAAAACGGCTTTTTTATGTTCATTTCCATCACCCGATAACTCGATAATATACTAAAAAAACGTAAGTATATTAATTACTCACTAGAATAGCTCAAGTATATAATAAATAACTTTCTGACATTGCTACGTCTGTAAGTGTTTTTTAATATTTCATCAACGAAATCAGTAAATAAAATATTTTTTTTTATTATTTAAAAAGGAGGAGGTTTTCAATTACTTATAAATTTTATTTGAACAAAAAACATAAAATTTCGTAAGTGGGTTGATAAGGGCACGTAATGTAATTTTTATTTACAAACAAAACAATAACAAGATATTAATTAAACTACTTAAAATTAAACTTATAAAAAACTATAAACTATAACTACTACTAACTATAAATAAAAAAATTGCCCCAAATCATCCCCATCAGGCAGAGTGCCCAGTAAGCCAGCATAGATAGCTAGCAGCATTGCCACGTTGGATAGCAATGCTTATACGCTGGCCCAAGTAGCTGCTAGCTCTGGGGTCCCGGGTGGTTTCTACTAATTTTATAGAAACATCTTTAAAAAGTTTGTGAGCACCCGGGCCCCATGGACCTTATGTCTCTACCCCAAACGGCTCAAACATGAGATCCCCAGGTAGATTCTCATACGTTCGCCGTTTGAGGTTCTCTGCATGATTTGCAGCCGCGCCAGTTCTAACAGAAGTGCTTGGAATGTGGGACGGTGCAAGCGTGTCGACACAAGTAGCATCCCATACCAGAGCCCGTCTCATCCAAGGAACTAGGGTCATGCCGTCCGGTCTTTTGCCGTTATCACGTGCCAGTCCGGAGGGTTCGAGTACCGCTGGTACTCCAGCGGTGACAAGAGCCCGTCGAATGATGTCATTCAGGTTATGATGACGAAAAAAATAACCAGCACTTCTAGCACAGGACAGCCCGTGGTGACCGAGGCTGCCCATGGGCGCGCCGCAACGACATTGATGAGGGACGATATTGGGGGTGCCAAGACGCAAAATAGTGGCAAGGCGAAAAGTACTCCGGTCCAGCAGAGTACCTGTATTAGGAGAGGGTAAGGCCTGCAACTAAAGACCTGACTCCCATTTCCCTACAGCTAAGAGGCGGGCGCACTCTGCAGGACTTGAAGATGTGTTGATAAGGTTATTATTATGCAACAGTCCGCATAGAGGCTCGTCCCGAAGCCTTTGGGAAGAGGTGTTTGTGGGATATTCGGAATTCGGGCACGTTGCACTCCAGGCGGCTTTGGCCTCGTCGAAGAGAGAAATCAGAAATAGTAATTGTAATATGAATTCAGTAGTTGTCAACAGTTGTCATATTTGTCCCGTGTTCCTTTGATAATTGAAAATTTGAAATGTATTAAATTCGTGATTATCCACTTTCTCTGCTTTAATTTTATCCCCTGTGATTTCATCCTATTAACATTTCTGTTTTTTTTTGTTTCCACATGTGTTCCTAAATTAAAAATCTTTAAATACTGGTTTCTTTTGTTTTACGACTACGTATTCAAAAAATCAAAATTGGAATCAAATTCCCCGTCCCGTCACTCGGTTAGTGTGTAGAGCGCCAGTGTTTTGTTTGAGATAGGGCTCCGCGCCCCCGTGTCTTCGCCTCACCTGTTGCGGCATCGCGTGCCCGCGCCCCCATTACCGGCCTTCACTCAGCTAAATTGGAAAAATGCAAACTTTATGGAATTGAATTGGCCAGTTATGAATTATTTTACTACGGCCCACGCTGAACTTGCCTGTACTTGACGTAATTAGTTGGCGTTTTATTTTGTATGGCTTTTTATGAGTTGTACCTATGCATATGTATCGTACCTATGCATATCAAAATTATGTTACGCTAAAATTAGAGATAAATTAGACAGATCTTGGTTTTAGTATGAGGAGCTCGATGGCGCAGTGGTTAACGCGCCCGGTCTGCGAGTGTTGAGGTAAAGTTTGACGTTTGACGACCTCCTTGGTCGAGTGGTTTGCACACCGGTTTTCATGGTGTCGCCATCTCTGAGGTCCCGGGTTCGATCCCCGGTCGGATCAATTTAGAAATACCTGTTTTTCTATATTGTTTCGGGTCTGGGTGTTTCTTATGTATAATAAGTATGTATTTAAGTATATTAAGTATGTTTATCCGTTGTCTAGTTAACCATATAACGAGTTTCTTAAGGAAGCTTTTCTTGGGGCTAGATAATTGGTGTGAGTGTGGGAAACATTTATTTATTTATTTATTATTTAAAGCAATTTCGCAAAGGCCGGTCATCGGATGGGTGATCAAAAATTTATCATCTCGAGCTCCTCCGTGCTTCGGAAGGCACGTAAAGCCGTTAGTCCCGGCTGCATTAGCAGTCGTTAACAACCACCAACCCGCACTGGGCCTGCGTGGTGGTTTATGGCCCGCTCTCCCTATCCATCCATAGGGAAGGCTCGTGCCCCAGCAGTGGGGACATAAAATGAGCTAACGACGACGAACGACGATGAGGTTTTAGTAGTAAGTAATTTTTAGTTTTGCTTCCCAATAACGCAGCTTGTCGTTTGTTAGTATATACATGTTTCACATAAATATTTGAATACATTTTTTAGTTAGAGGCGAAGTAGCAAACTGTCTTATTTAATTTACTTTGCTACTCTTTCAGCAATGTGATCTAAATTAATTAATTAAAGTATAGTAATTTCCTATATATCGGAACGCAAATATATTATAACCTATTTATTGTTTTTAAATTTGGCTTTTAGTTACTATGTGAACCGGAGAGTCAACATAATAATATTGAAACCATTCATATTTACGATTTCTTCTCGTCGATGATTCAATTCTGTGTGGTTATAATATGTTACGAGGGCATCAGCAGTTAATGGATGGATTCTAAGCATTTTAGTTTACTAGCCGATAGCGATAACGCTCGCTTTGTTCATAAGCCGACCATATGTGTGCAACTACAGCGAGTAGCAAGTACCTACATCTGTGAGACCACGTGCTCAAGAAGCTTTAGCTAACAATACAACCAAGCCATAGATAATAATTATCGACACCGTCAACTACATCCAAGGTATGTGGAACAATGAAACAGTGTCTCTGTCGACATGGCGAAGAAGAAAAAAAAAATAAAAAGCGTTCTGTCCGAAAATGATTATTTTTCAGAGGCGAGTGGCGCGGCCTTCTGCGGGGACGCGGGGCGCGGGCGGCGCGGCGGGAGGTCGGCATTGACGTCACCGCGCGCGGGCCAATCCCGCTCCAGCGCCGCGTTTCGAATTGGAGTCGTTGGTGGCTGTCCCGCCGGGAGACCGGCAGGCTTTATTACCGAGAAAAGCAACCAGTTGTTAATTTTATTACGGACACAAATCGCTCATGATCGCTCGCTTAGTACATTTGCGATTAAGGCTAATCTGAGACTTAGAAAATAATGGTTTAAATTCTGGAAAAAAAATGTATTATTTAAGGATCTAATCTAGTCAAAGACGCATTCAGTCACAAGATCTAATGAACTTCACTTGATAGAAAAAAATCCCAAAGTTACCCCTTCTTATAATATTTTTTCAATATTATGACTAAACTACTGATATTTTACATATAATTTTTGTACTCAACTAAAGACACTAAATATTTCGCAGATAAATTCGCAGAGTTTGACTTGATAAAATGATTGTCTTATTTACTATGTTTAAATACCTACTAAATGCGAGTACGGTTGCTCGGCAGGCCCGATTTTAGTACTAGGCTACTTTTGCAGGAATACCTAGCCTTAAAATGTATGTAATAGTTTATATACATTGAGCGATTGGTGTCCGTAATACCAATTTATCAACCGCAACTAGAGCAGTCGCGTTGCAATTGTACAATTAACAACCGGTTGCTTTTTTCGGTAATAAGGCTTCGGGACGAGCGCGGCTGCGCACGGCCTTTGCATGTTGTTTACTGGATTAGTAGCGCCCGTTCGCCGTTGTAACGTTAATTATTATGATGTAATATTAATAAAATTGCGTTGGCAATCTTTTAACTGGAAACGTACTAACTGGGACGTTTACTGCGACTACATCGACGTTTTGCAATTCGGTCGATGCGTAGCCGGATGATAACACCTATTTTTAGAAAAGGCGGTGTTTTTGATATTAATTTTTGTA
The DNA here is from genome assembly GCA_963082485.1 of Eudonia mercurella. Taxonomy (NCBI): domain Eukaryota; kingdom Metazoa; phylum Arthropoda; class Insecta; order Lepidoptera; family Crambidae; genus Eudonia; species Eudonia mercurella. Next base: position 2,317,448 of record OY720031.1, read on the forward strand.
TATATATCTTCCACAAAAAGCAATAAGCGAGCAAACGCGGCCTAAGTACATAGGGTATCCTACGGTATCCTATACGTATCCCATAGCCGGTTGCAATTTCTACCAGTATTTTCACGTCATTGAATCTACTTTGTATTTTTGTTAAAGTTAAGTTTACAAATAGGGAAACTGCAACATTAAACACAAGAAAATATAACTTCGGATACCCACTAGCAGTTTAACTAGTTTATAAGCACTGATGTAATATTTTTTAAATAAAATAAACTTAAATATGAAAGAGTAGACAAACTTGATATTAGATATAGATATAGAAAAACATTTATTCGGTATCAGAAAATAACACATTCATACAATTATAAAACATTAGGAAAATAAACAAGATTGTTTTACATAGCGCTATTGCGTGTGCTAGACTGTTTGCTATGCATGGTGTTGGACACGCGTTGGAAGATCTTAATCATAGCAAAATCTGATATCAAAAATATTTCCGTGTGTACTGGCCTTATTATGCCAGTGTATAGATATTATCTGTAAATAATAAATACGACTTCATATAATACGCGAGGTGCTCCAGCAAACTTAAATATATAAGAAAAAAATAAATATAAATATTGAAACGTCATCAAACTCTTAAGTATATAGGTATGTAAAGAGCTATAACGATTATCGACAAAGAGCGTACTCACGATAAAAAAACAATGTACGATTAACGACATCATCAGTAGTAGAGGCACATCAAACGAACGACTATAGGCTCATGACATCTGCCCGATCTAAGGAGCTGGCTCGATCGATCCGAGGTTTACGATCGGATCGTGACGCGGCGTGACGGAGCCAGATACGTACGCAAATAACAGGTGTGCGAGTGATCAAAAGAGTACCGATTTGGAGATGTATTACACGGTAAACATCTAAATATCCGGCTTCGAAGGACCATTTGAACGGCGACCGTTTAATGGAATAATTTGAAAATCGAATGCTTTGGACAGAAGAGAAGAGAATTCTATTTGATCACATACTTGATTTCGTTAATTCTCTCCTGTATTAAATAATATGTAAGTATAAATATGCTTCTTTAAGGCGTCTTAAATAATCGCCACCCAATATTTTAGAAATGCATAGCGCTTTTTCTGTATTTTTTCCTCTGTCATCTACATTGAATATTTAAAAAAAAGCTGACTACTCAATTACTCATAGATTAAACGCTATCTGAATAAAGCTTTCTGATAAATGAAAAAGAAGATAATGCTGCGAGAAATAAAGAGCAAGTTGTATTATCGGTAGATATGTATTCTCTTTTATAGTTTGTAGTTTCAGCGCAGAATAAATAAAAGAAACTATTTTGACCTAGATCATTGTCGGGGAACTCTTGTTATGTTAATAACCTAGTCATAAAATTATTTATGCTATTTTTGTTAGGCAATTGTATTGTTTAAATAAGTTTCTTTGCTGCTTGAAAATTATTAATGAATATATTATACTACTTTGACGTCGCTACATCTTCAGACCTGTTAAAATTAATAAAAAAAAGTAATGTTAAAGTTATTGTATTGTTAGATCTTGTTGTAGGTGCCGATTGGCTTAGAGCATGGTGACGAGAGCGCACACGTCACTAAGCGATTCTCTTTAAAGTGCCACGCGCTTCATTTGCATGTACCGTAACATCAAAGCGTGACGTGGTTTTAAGAGGGCGTATAAACCTAGAAAAAAAACAGATTCCACCCGCGCCCCTTTCACGCCCCGCTTTCGTCCGTGCGTACAGCGTGGCGGCCAACGCAACAGAACGGCAGGTCGCTCCCTCGTGTGTACTCGTGTTTAGTGCGATCGCGCACAGTATACCTAAAATAATCAGATAAAAACCGGCTAAGTGCGAGTCGGATCACCTAGCTGTACTTCGAAACACTAAAATACTCTTTGCTGGTGGTAAATAATACGCAAAGGTAAGTAATGATATCATATATTTTTATTATATATTGCTACTTTAAATATTTAATATTGTTTTATTTTATAAAGGCGTAGGTGCCATGAAATCTTTAAGCATTTTTGTATTATGTAGATTATTTTTTGTATCATGTAGATTATATTATCCCTTTCAGTCGCACTTTGCTATCGACAGAAGTAACTGCAACAGTCAGCGGTTGCTGTCGACACGTTAAAGGTCAAAGGCCTACCATCCGACGCTACAGTTACCTCTATTGATACCAAAGTGCTGCTCGTGTGTAAGTGCTCTTACTGTTATATCTCTTCTTCAAAGAGTGTCGACAATGTAAAAAAAAGAAGTCTAATTTTATTACAAAAATATCGCTTTATTTACATAGATTCATAGGTTTACATTTTTTTTTCAGAATTCGTTCCCTGGCTTGTACCTGTACTGCAAAGAACAGACAGAAAGAAGGTAAGTTAAAACATTTTTGCATTAAATTATGTATTTAAGGTCTGTTCATTCTAACTTGTCTTAAAATGTAACAATCTTTATAGGACTTACTATTGAAATTTAATGAAAAATTTTATTGTTTTTTTAATGGCAAAAAAAACTAAAATATTGTTTACACTTAAGATAAACAGACTTTCTGTAATCAAAGTCAAAGTCAAAGTGTCAAATATTTTGTATTCAAATAAACTTTAGAAAAGTACTTTTGAATCGTCCAAACATTTTTTTTACCTACTACCCATTCATGACGTCTATTTTTTAGTTGTGGAGAAGAATGGGCGCAAGAAACTCCACAGTTTAATACATAAGTAACGACATTTACAAAATTATATGCCGTTATCAAGTTATACAAGTTTAAAATTACTTAACAATATTTTAAATTGGGGTGATTGAAGCATTTTTTTGAATGTAATCAGACACTTTATAATAAGCTTTTTTACAAAGCTTTTCTTTAATGACGATTTTAAATTAAATCATAAGACAAAAGAGGAATTCTCTTGCAAAATGTTTGGTAATATTTTAAATAAATGTGTAATTAATTCTAAGAAAAGCCCGTCTCAACCTACAATTATTAAAAATGTTCAGTCAATCAGTATGGTTCACCAGAACATTCAAGGAATGATGGGCAAAGATCCAGAGATTGCATTGTTCATGAACGATAATAAAGTTGATATTCTGTGTATTACTGAACACTGGCTTAAAGATCATCAGTTCATGTTCAATTTTAATAATCATTTGGTAGGTAGTTCGTTCAGTCGAGTAAATTCAATTCATGGTGGCTCCTTAATTATAATTGATAAGAAGTTAAAATTAAAGGAAAGAAAAGACATATGAGCCTCTCGGTTGAGCAAACAATAGAAATAGCTTGTGTGGAGCTGGAGCGACTTGTTGTATTAAGTGTATACAGGCCTCCGTCAGCATTGTATGATTATTTTGAAAAAGTAATGGATGAAGCATTATATAAAATCCGCAATGTAGGTAAAAAGATAGTTGTTTGCGGTGATTTTAATATTAATTTGTTAGAAAAGTCTACAGGTTCTATCAAAATTAAAAATTTATTTCAATCATATAATTTGAATAATTTATTTTTGGAGCCGACTAGAATAACTGCCACTTCGGCCACTTGTATCGATAATATATACACTGATCTAGTACCTCTGTCTAAACTCATTATTAATAAACTAAACTCTGATCATTGTGGCCAAATGGTCAGCCTTCCACATCAGTGTCAGCAAGTGAAGAAACAGATTATCACTGTTGTACCAAAAACTGCAGGTCGTCTGGAACGCTTCAAAACAATCTCTATGATAATATATGTTATGTAGAATATAATGATAACCCAAATAAATTTTATAATGATTTCTTTTATAAATATTGTTTAGAATTTAATAAAACTTTATTCCAAAGATGATCTCGGTTAGTGGTACTGTTACTTTTAGTGAATGGGTTACAATTGGTATCCACAAAAGTAGAAAGCGACTTTATGAGCTATATGATGAACGCAACTATAACACGAGTGAAGATTTCAAATTGTATGTCAAAAAATATTCTAAGTTATTTAAAACAGTATGTCGATTAGCAAAGGCAAAATTCCTGAGTTCAAAGATTAAGCTAAGTGATAACAAAATAAAAATGACATGGAATATTATAAATAGTGAAACTGGAAATGTCAAAAGTCGTAACAATGAGTACAAATTGAGCTTCGAAAATCAAATCTTAACTTCTGATGCTGATGTTGCTGCGGCATTTGAGAAGTTTTTTACTGATATTCCAGTTTCAACTACAAAGACTTTGGACTCGTCCCCCACTGTAGCTGAAGCGGTTCTAAAGGAAAATGTCAAACCTAGTGAAAACCATTTTAGTTTTCAAAAAATATTAGATTATAGAGATATAATTAAAACTTTTAACACTCTTAATAAAAAAAAAGACTGCTGATTTGTGGGGTAGTTCCGTTGACGTCACTAAATCCGTTATTGAGACAATAGCTCCAGTTTTAGCTTGCATATTTAACGAATGTATTGACTGTGGTGTTTTTCTTGACCTAATGAAGCACAGTAAAGTAATTCCATTATACAAATCAGGTAGCACATCTGACCCCACTAACTTTAGACCAATTTCTGTGCTACCCACATTTAGTAAAATATTTGAAAAGATAATTCTGGACCAAATTCAAGTTCATTTTTATAGAAATAAGCTTTTACATTCATTTTTCAGGTATCGCGAGGCATTTCATCTGCGAGCTCTTCGAGATCTACGAGATCTTCGAGCTGGATTGTACAGTCAGCAACGACAGACTTTTCATGTGTTAACATATAAAAAAATCAATATTATGTTTACATTCTATGGTTTTTATAAAAATAAATATACGAATAGCTTTAAATTAAACAACTGTAACGAACTAACAGAGTTGATGAGAGATTTTTGCGTACGAGTTTGACCGGATAGCATTCATCGGCTTGTGAGATATTACGACATTTACGAGCTGCAGCAGTTCTGAAATACAAAATAATTGTAAATCACAAGTTTGTACGGTAATATACGAAGTATGATACAATACTTCCAGAATAGCTAATTCAACTTAATTATGTATGTACTGTGAAAAAAAATTACTATACATACTGCCACCAATACGAGTGGTCAAAAGCATCGTTCTGTTTTGCATATACTTTACCCGGTACCCGCGTCGCCGTCATTGCTTCAGCGCTTCTAATACATTGTATAGTGAGCTCTAAAGTTAATGCGTAAGGGTCGATATTTCAAGGTGAGACTACTCATCACCAATGAAAAGAAATAATAACAATATTATGATAATAATATCTTATTTTAACGAAATATTTTCTCGGCGCCCTGAGCACAGAAACACAGTCCTCTCGTCTCAACAGAGTGATCGCGACTAATCAATGAAACAAAACATGCCTGTTACCTCGGGTCAGGTGCGACAGACTGGAGCGTTCTGCACGGAATAAGAATGTCGTAAGCGCCGAATTAGTTTTAGTTTATTTACTCGTAAAATATACATTTTTTTTTCAAATCGCTAATACAGTCGCTCGGTAATATAATTTGATATTATGTGTTAAAATATTGGCTCAGTAATATGCGTCCAATTGAAAATAAATTGATTCTAGTTGAAAAGTAGACGTAAGTTTGTGATTTTATTTTATCGATAAAATTTTAATATATTATGTTTTCGCTTAAGCCAGTCCCTTTCAAGTATGCTGTAGTATCTATGATATTTTTTTCGGGTAAATCGTGGTTTACCTTCTAGTGTTAAAATCAAATCTACGATTGGTGATTTACCTTTATACCCCCTCTTAACGTCATTAAATAGCCATTACATAACACCGTTCTATACTATACCGCCTTATAAATAAAACTCAATAGGTCACCGAGCTTATTCCAAAGTTGCATTGAGAATAGTTATGAACAGTGTAAGGTAAGAATAAGGAGAAAATAATTTCTTACAAATAAACTTCGATTATGGTCGACACTTAGATTAATAACGCCTATTCTAAGGGTCGACATAACTATTCGTACGATATGTCATAGAAACCGAGCGGCAACGTCGCAATTCATTGATAAAGTTGTAAAAAAACGAAAATTTGTCTATGGTTGTGATTTTTCCTGTTATAAAAAACGAAAATTTGTCTGCATAGTTGTGCTTTAGTTATTATTCTGAGGGTTTTTCCGTCATTTTGACATTTCAGTTTGCAGGAATTATTAAATTCTTTTGAGTTATTTTCACAATTTGTATTACATTTTGTGTTATTACGTATTCTATAAATTACAAATAATAAGTGAAATTGTTCTATTAGTTGGGAAAAAGAAGAAAAGGTGTCTGACGATGAATATCATATTTTTCTTCAAACCAAACAAAAACACAATTGAAAAGATAATGTATAGTTTAAAATTTTCTTTAAAACCACCTCATTCTATGTCCCCACTGCAATAAATCCTATGGATGGAATTACGGAGGAACGGGCTTTCAACCGCCACGTGGGCCCAGTGCGGATTGGTAGTTGTTAACGACTGCTAATGCAGACGGGACCAACGGTTTTACGTGCCTTCCGCGAAGGAGCACGAGATGATACATTTTTGGTATTTTATGTTTTTATATATTCTGGTTTGTTACAGACTTTGAAGAATGAATAATTATTCTTTTAACATCGGGGAAGTCTCATAATACCTAATATGTGAAAATGATTGAAAATGATAATGATATTCGAATAAACATTTTGGCTGAAGTACATAACCAAGTTATAAAAAATTTACACAAGAAAATTGGAAAATATTGAATTAATGATGATGATGATGATGATGATGAATAAAAATGAGTAATCTATACTAATATTATAAAGAGGAAAGCTTTGTATGTTTATATGTATGTATGTTTGTAACGAATAAACTTAAAAACTTAAAACAGGACCGATTTAAAAAATTCTTTCACCATTAGAATTCTACATTAGCGCTGAGTAACATAGGCTATATTAAAAAAGAAAAAAAGAAATGCGGTACGAAGTCCGCCGGGTCAGCTAGTATATTATTTTCCCAAAAGATGTTTTTATTTCATACCTTAAACTTTATTTTCGTAACTCCATACAATAAGTTATGTTGTGATGGTAGCGTAGGTATTATTATTTAATTGTGACAATGATTGTCCGTTCAATTTTATAGCCATGGCCAAAGCCACTATGAAAAAACTGAAAGCCATCTTGGTGAGGAGGTCGATGGCGCAGTGGTAAACACGCTCGGTCTGCGACCGACTGCAGTTATAGCTTCGATTTTCATTTTTTCATTTCATATTTAGATAAGATGGTGGTAGGGTAGCTAGCCAGGCTGACAAACGAGCCATACCAACAACCAAATCGAGTTCACAAACATGTATACCCGCAGGGAATGTAACCGGAGACCTACCATTACCACTACCACTAGTTCTGGAACCCGGGTTATTAATAATTTTTTCATTTACCGAAAACTTCTCTTTATTTTACTGCATCTTCTTATGGGTATGAGTACTTTTATATAATCGAATAATTCTTAATAGTGGTGTATAATCCTAACACCATCATGGATTAATAATACGCCATCCTTAGAAACCCATATTATAAACGAAATTCAACATAATTGAATAAATTTAATGGATTTTCTCTAATCTAATTTTTATTACATTTCTCACAATTTGTATGTGGTTTTCAATAAATCTGAAAAATCTTAAAATATATAAAAATAAATATAATACGTACATATACGTAACAATCAAATTAACTAGGATAATCCGACCTTAAACAAGGGTGAGGGTCGGAATAACGCTTACCTACGGAGAGTTACGCCGACGTTCTGCTCGGTGTAAGTTATTCCGAGTTTATTTGAAAGACGGTTAGACTATGACATCAGTGAACGACAATGATCGTAGTATACCCTCTGCGAGTGACACCTGTACCTGATACCAGTTTTCGCCAAAAAAAAATAGAATTTCATTGAAATTTAACTAGATAACAGCTAGGAAGGAGGTGGTCTGTATTTGGTCGTGTGAGTCGGTGTGAGTCTTAGAGCATTAATGGTTAAATGCTAGCAGCTATTGCGTTACTATTTGGTTTTTAATATCAATAGCATAGTTTACGTCTTCAATGTTTGTATTTGTCTATAGGTACTGTGCTGTATTACCTAGTATTTATTTTAACTTTAAGATGCAGTCGAACCATGCATAAATTAAGGCTATGGCAGAATAACAGGGTTTGTGGGTCTCCTCCAATCACTAAACCATAGACCCTTTTGACTCTAATCTGTACTCTGCTTTGATGTTACCCCATAGATGTGTTAAATATTATAATTTAAATATTTTTATTATTTTTTAATATTTGCATTCACATTATAGTTACAAGGTAAAATTATCCTAGTTATCTAGGTATTTATGTGTGTAACCTATTGAGGCGTGTTATGAGTTTGAAAGAATCGACGAACTACATCGCAAAAAATCTATATAAAAATTGAGATAGGTACTTACTGAGGTTAAAAAACTCATTTCCCAAAAATTATAAAATGAAACATCTATGTAAGTATATATTTTAACAATTTACTTTTTACTAAGTCGTTATTACAAAATTTGAAAAATGTGGCACAGATCCCAATTATTCACATAAATCTGTTGCTGTTTAATGTAACCTAACTCAATGTCTAACTTATAAGTAGTACTTATACAGGTAGTTCTTATGTACCTTAGATTATTACATGTTATAGATCTAAGTTATGTACATTTAAGAAACATAACCAACACCTCGGTGTTGTATGTTGGATGTTGTTTGATTGGAATCATCAATCTGGCACATTTTAGGTAATTTGGAGGCGACAGAAGTGAAGATTTGGGAAGTTGATTGGTCACTCAATACAGCAGCTTTTTAGCACCTGTCTAAACAATATACTTTCATTTGCAAGAAATTGTATGGTCAGAAGGAACGATAATGTTACACAAAATTTAAGTTTTAATTTACCACTTTTTCGATTACAGAAATTAGTACTCTGGTCAAATTATAAAGTGATAAGTGTTTAGAAAAACTGTTAGCTAGGAACGTGATGTCGTTTGTATTTATTGTTTTAAAATTATTTGTTGTTTTCTTTGCAATCCCATAATAATAACAATAATGCCTACTATGGGGCCGCAGAAGGAGGAACTCGTCTGACTATGTATCGTGATCAGATGCTGCCTCTACATCATCATCGACGAGAACCTCGTGAAAGCTGAGAAGGACAAACTCAGCAAGTACCTTGACTTGGCTCACGAGGTGACCGCCATGTGGAATGTTGATTCGACGATCATTGTTCCGATAGTCGTTACAGCGAACGGTCTGATAGCGAAGAGCCTCGACCAACACCTTAAGAGGCTCTCGCTTGATGGTTGGATCAAGGGTCAGATTCAGAAAGCAGTACTCCTTGACACGGCACGTATTGTCAGGAGGTTCCTCACTCTGCAGCCCCTCTGGTGGTACTCTAGGATTAGGTTTTTATAATGTTTTATTGTTTTTATATTCAAATATTAAAATATTAAACAATAATAACAATAATAAGCCTTTTTTTAAGTGAGTCTACTTTGCAATTTAAAATTTTTATAAGAAGTCTGATAACCGTTTTAAAGTAAAAGTCCAAGTCAAATTTTTTTATTCAAATAAACTTACTTGAAAAGTGCTTTTGAATCGTCCATACATTTTTTACCTACTACCCATTCAGGACGTCTATTTTTAGCTGTGGAGAAGAATGGGCGCAAGAAACTCCACAGCTTCAATAGAAGTAACGACATTTAAAAAAAAGTATGGCGTATATTTGAGTATATTTTTTTAACATTTGTGTTTTTGTAATTTGTTCGCAACAAAATTTGCGTTAAAACTATATAAACATAAACATTTTATAAATAGCTTGCCTATTTCTTAACTGATCTTTAATATTTGTAAAAATATTATGATCGGATGTTAATGACGGTAGTTGTTGACATTGAATGGGCGCCTTTGGCTTTCAAAGTAAAAAGGAAATAGTGTTGAAGTATGGCGTTACCAAATCATACAATATTTACAATTAAAAACTTTCAAGAGCCCGGAATTACAAATAATGTTTACCTCTATACAATAAAAAAAAATAAAAAAAAATAAATAAATTAATAAATATAATTAATTCAAAACTATAGAATGACGCTTTATTCCTATACAGTGTGCGAGAATTGGAGGAATGTCCGTTCCATGCATTCTTATCATGAACATAATCATTTACATTGTAATAGCCCTTTTTTAAAAGTGTTTCCTTAACGTGTGTCTTAAAGTTCTCAAAGGGCAACCATCATTCGGGATTTTATTATAATAAGTGACACCTTGTCCCATGAATGATCCATAAACTTTCTACAGTCGACGTTTAGGTATTACAAGTTTATTTTTATTTCTAGTATTAAGATTATGTATTAGGTGTATATTGCAATGTTTTCTGAAAAAAAGAAATGTTTTGGCGCACATATAGAATCGAATCCAGTAATACCTAAATAAACTGTGACGCAACCGTTAGAATATTAATTTCTTTAAACAACTCCATAAGAGACACGCGTGCTCCTAGGTTATATATATATTTCAATCGCAAACCACATAATGATCGCACAATAACAATTTACAAAAGCATGAAGTTTTGCAAATGTATGAAGTTTAAGTGAATGTCCGTTCACCTAGCGGAGTGCGCATGCCCGGCGCTCTGACGTCACGCGTGACACCATTCTGCGCTGGAGCGACCGGGTCACGCCCGGCGCGCCCGTGACGTAGGCAGCCACATGGGTAGGTGCGAGTATTATCCACAATTCGATCACGTTGGTGAAGAGGAGAATTTATACGGCCAAACCACATTATAAATGTTATCTTATTTCGTCACTGTGTCTCGTAGTGCAAGTTTTATTTGCCACTCTAAGTTAACAAAAACAAATGAATGAGAGTTGAAATTTTGCCATACCAATATATTTCTATATAAGCTCATTTCTCATCTCTATGAGACGCTATGTCAATACCATTGAATATTCGTATTAGTAACCTGAGCGAAGTGTGAATATAACTCGCGTTCAAGGGAGCAATTTTTGAATCAGTTACTTATCTCACGGTATAAGACCAATTAAGAGGTGCTTCTTTTTCTCTTATACAAAGAAAGTCACTGGGACCTTATTTTTGAAACCTAAATTCTTGAACGGTATGTATTTTAATAATCAAATTGTAAATAATGCAAAAATGTATATATTTCATAGTTTATTTTATACCAGTTTTTATTAATTTTAAACAGTAGGTTTAATATTTAGTAAGGACCCTTACCTATGAAATTGACGTTTTTTTCTCACTTATTAATAGGTGTATTACTTCTAAAAGTCAACACCGGTTGTTAATATTATTATACACCTTTAATTAGGACTATGTTACTTAGGCTTCAGTAATAGCAATGAATATTCATTTTGTGTCTTTATCGCCCAATTCTTTTTTAAATTGACTTGTTTTTTGTTCGCGGAATTGACCTTTTGTTTCATTGTAGCTTTGAAGAGACTTGATTTTTTTTCTTTTTAATGTCTGCTATATTTCGCTAGTGAAACAAACACACTACTCTACAATTTTTATAGTTTTAACATATTTATGTTTTTTTTTAAATTTCTTAGCATCTATTTAGATGCTAAGAAATTTTAAAAAAAACGTTAGTATGAAAAATATAATTTTACTAGCTGACCCGGCAAACGTCGTTATGCCATAAAAAATAAAAAAAAATTTAGGGGTGTATTACCCCTAACATTTAGGGGGATGAAAAATAGATGTTGGCCGATTCTCATAGATACCGGATAAGCACAAAAAATTTCATCAAAATCGGTCAAGCCGTTTCGGAGGAGTATGGCAACGAAAACTGTGACGCGAGAATTTTATATAATTTTATAAAAAATATTCATACAAAACGTCAATTTCATAGGTAAAGACCTAATAATTATAATTAATTTTGAAATATAAACTTACTGCAGGATTTTATGTCAATTACGTCACGTCAGGAAAAAATAATCTCTAAATATACGCAAGTCCGTAGCGCGTAGACGACTATACCTGCTACGTAGACCTTGCTACGAGCTACGAACCGTAGACTATAGTAACGTGACCCAGTAGAGGCAACTACGCAATTTTCCTATTTTGTATTAGATTTATGAAGAGAAAGATGAAGGCGTTCTGTTACTCCTATCGTACTAGGACTAAGCGTGCTTAGTTTGCAATAACATTAAGTCTCTTACACCTACACCTGTAATACATAATGACACATCAGTTTAAGTAGTTTTTAAAGCTGATTTAAAGATTGTAGTTTTGTATTCTGAAGATTTGGAGTGTTCCAACTACTTAGTTTAAGTTAGAATAGAGTTTTAAACTTAATAGTATTACGGAACATTCGCACCGAACCAACGCTTTAAACGTCAGTTATGATGTAAATTTATTTTCTTCCATTTATAGGAGGCCTTTGCGCTGCAATGTGAAAGTTAAAGCTGATAATATTATTTCTTATGATTACTGAAGTTTTGATACGTGTTTTGGTAACAATCTTTTTAAAATAATTTAATACCTCCTTATAATCCAGTGCATATCAAAAGCGAAATAACAAGTAATATCATTACTAGAAAACTAATGAGCTCTTTGATGTTGAAAAAGTTTTTTTAACACTTAACAATGTATAGCTCGGTTTTCTTCAATAACATCAACATAAACAGTATTATTAACCGATCATTATAATATGGCCATCTATGTCCTTAACATCATCATAATTATGATGCCAGTGCTCTGCTGAACTTCTCTCTTATTCACGCCACTGAGCGCGATCTTCGGTTCTTTCTTATAATCTACTAGCGACCCGCCCCCGGCTTCGCACGGTTGCAATGCTGATTGTTGCGTAAACTAATTTAGTTGATCAAAATTTAAAAAAAACAACAACCGACAAGAAGGAAATATGGGAATTATGAGTGGACTTACAGGGTGCAGGCTTGACGATCGCGTTATCGCCTTATACAGCGTTTCTGGAAGCTATCCTCTTATCCTGAGGGTGCACTGCAGGTCTTGTGCCTGGAATCTTCTCCCACAAGTAGCAAATAATGTATCATTTGAGTTTTAACAGGCTTTTTGTCTCCGGAACTGGAGCGCGGGCGCGGCGCGGTCGAAATCGTTTTTAGACTACAGTAAGGTGGGGGCGCGCGCGCGGGGTGCCCGGTTTGAGCTTCCCTTCTCTTACGATAGATGGCGTTAGAGGTATGGAATTAGGAAAGGAGCTGTCGGTTTTCTAACATTTCCCCCCCACCGAAATCAACAATGATTTCAAAATAGGTAAAACACAAAGCAAATGCTGACTATAATGAATTGTGTGTATGAGGTTGTGTAAAATTTAAAACTAGTGGACTGTATACATATAAAACAAATGACATATATTTGAGATTTACAGATACTTATTCGTCCTGTTGCTTTGGCAAAGGACTCAATTTGTTGACTGGGCGTTGTAGAACCGAATTTTGTGTGCGAACCGTCACCACCCGAACTCTACCATCAGGGCCTGGATGAACTTTTTTAACACGTCCCAAGCTCCATTGTTGACATGGACTATTATCATTGTGAATCAGTACCAAATCATCGGTAGCCAAAGTAGGCACATCAACCAACCACTTTTGCCTTTGCTGAAGCGTATGTAGGTATTCGGATTTCCACCGACGCCAGAAGTGCAAAGTGGTTTGTTGAATACATTGCCAACGCGTTAAGCGATTTATAGACGTATCCGTCAGGTCGTAATTAGGAGCCGCCACTAATTGACGACCGACCAAAAAATGCCCTGGTGTGAGGACGTCGAATTCGTTTGGATCATTTGATAGACTGCAAAGTGGTCGAGAATTAAGGATCGCTTCTATGTTGGCGAACAAAGTACAAAGTTCTTCGAACGGTAACGCGCGTGTACCGAGGACACGTTTCAGATGGTATTTGGACGACTTAATTCCGGCCTCAAAAATTCCACCAAAATGGCTCCCAGTAGGAGGGTTGTATTTCCAAATCACTTTCCTAACTGTGAATTTATCAATTAATTGGTTTTGATTACTATTATAAAACTTGTACACCTCCGTCAAATGTTTACCAGCAGCAACGAAATTTTTGCCGTTATCAGAACAGACCATGTGTGGAAGACCACGCCTAGCTGTAAATCTGTCAAATGCAGCCAGAAAACATTCAGTAGTCAACGCCGAGACCACCTCAAGATGCACCGCGCGCGTTGAATAGCAAATAAATAGGCACAAATAAGCCTTCGATAACTTGGCATTGCGACGGTTTGATTCCTTTGTGTAAAAGGGACCGCCCATATCAACACCAACTGTGTGAAAGGGATAAATATCTTGTAAGCGACATTTAGGTAAGGAGCCCATCTTAGGCTGATTAATAGTGGGCCTATTTTTAAAACATCTCACGCATTTAGAAAGGCGCGACCGTATGATGCATCTGGCGGCTACGATCCAGTATTTTTGAGCTAGTATGTTCTGTAAAGTCCTAGGCCCAGCATGCAGGTAGACTTTATGGTAATAGTCTATCAAGATGTTTGTGAAGTGCGACTTTTTAGGCAAAATCAGCGGGTGACGTTGAGTAAAAGGCAAGTTTGCTTGTGAGAGCCTACCCCCCACCATGAGGAGACCATGGCTATCAACGAACGGGTCGAGCTTACGTAGGCTATGAGAGCATCGGTTGTCCCTTTTTAATGACTCAATGTCATCCTTAAAATACATAATTTGAACTATTTGAACGAGTTTGTCATGTGAATTATTTAATTCTACTGTCAGCAATGCGCCTTTAGTTCTATTAGTGGCAGGAGCCCTCGTATTTGCAATGAATCTAAGACACCAGGCAAATACACGCTGTAATTTGAGAAAATTTGAGAATTTATTTATTATTAAATTTAAATCCGTAGTGTCAATATTCGAGATTGCACTCACTAATGTGGTCTCTTTAACCGGTTTGAGTTCCAGTGGGTCACCTTTGAACTCATCAACGGACCTCACTGGCCACGTGTGCTGAGGTCCGTACAGCCACTGTGGGCCGCGGAACCACTGATCCTCGATTTGCACCATTTGCGCCGGCGTGGCGCCGCGAGAACACACATCGGCAGAATTGTCAGTGCCGTTGACGTGAAACCACTGCACCTTTGACGAACTTTTATTGATTTTCGAAACGCGGTTAGCGACAAAAGTTTTTAATTTGTATGTAGGTGTATTTATCCACGTCAACGCCACCGAACTGTCCGTGAACGCTAATACCTCGTTGATCGACACTTCCCTATCCACAATCGAGACTACATATTCTAAGGTTTTTGATAATAAATGAGCAGCCATTAATTCGAGACGTGGAATTGATACTGTTTTTAAGGGCGCGACCTTAGATTTGGATAACAGTAGGCTGACCTTAACGCTGCCATGCACGTTTTGACTGCGAATATACACAACGGCTGCGAATCCCGCTGTTGAGGCATCGCAAAAACCTATGACCTGGGCTGCCGTATGGTTCCGAATAAAGACATGCCGATCATGTTTAAGTGTCGATAGTAGGGGTATTTGAGAAGAAAACATTAACCATTCATCCAGAAGGATTTTAGGAAGTGAATCGTCCCAGCCTAACTGAGCACACCACAACCTTTGCATAAAATTTTTAGCTAGAAAAATACACGGCCCCACGAACCCCAAAGGGTCGAATAGCTTCGCTATCTCCGACAGCACCGAGCGCTTCGTAACGTTACGTTCCATTTGAGTCGTTCGAAAAGAGAACGCGTCGTCTTTAGGTAACCAGTGCAGACCGAGAATCTTAATGGACATGGTTTTTCCATCATCAAATTGAACCGGAGGCTCGAGTTGATCACTAGGCAATTTGTTTAATACTTGAACGCTGCTACTTGACCATTTGCGCAACTCGAATCCACCAAGCTTAAGTAACTCGACTAATTGATTTTGAATTTCTAATGCCTCATTTACACTATCTACGGACCAGAGCAAATCGTCGACGTAGAAGCCTTCGCGCAGCGCGCGCGCTGCCGCGGGGAAGTGCGCGCCCTCGTCCGCGGCCAGCTGCTGCAGCGCGCGGATCGCGAGGAACGGGCTACTCGCTACACCGTACGTCACTGTGCATAGTTCGTACACTTTTATAGTTTCACTAGGCGAATCGCGCCACAATATGTGTTGAAATTTACGTTGAGACTCCTCAATTAGTATACAACGGTACATTTTTGAAATGTCACCGCACAAAGAAACTTCGCGCAAACGAAATCGTACCAACAATTCGACAAGATCAGCTTGTAGTTTCGGACCCGTATACAAAACCGAATTTAATGACTTATTGTTCGTGGTCGAACAGGAAGCGTCGAAGACGACTCTAAGTTTAGTAGAACTACTGTCGGGCTTAAGAACGCAATGGTGGGGTATGACGTACCCCGACTCCACTTCCGACACGTCACCGACACAAACCATGTGACCGAGCGCCGCGTAGTCATCCATAAACCTTTTATACTCGCCCCTAAGACTAGGCAAACGAGACAGTTTTCGCTCTAAATTTTGAAACCGTTTTATTGCGATTTGTTTTGAATCACCTAATTCAGAGTCAGGTTTGAACGGGTACTTCACTATGTACCGACCAGTGCTATCGCGCCTATGACCGTTAACAAACATCTGTTCAGCGATGACGTCATCCGGATTTTTAGGTACGTCACAAGTTAAACTCTCAATTTCCCAAAACGATTTAATTAAATCATCGACTTTCGCCGCACTAGTGAACATGCACATCGATACACTTTGAGTATTATTATTAAGTGTCAGCTGTCCCGTAATAACATATCCAAACACGCTACTTAAAGCCATCGGCAACCCTTGCCGTGACGGCTGATATTTACCTCCATCGTACACGAATGGAAACACATCGCTGCCCAGCAACATATCGATACAACCCGAGCGGTAAAAAGTAGGGTCAGCTAACACCAAATTTTTATACTCGCTGCATAATTCGTGTGACAAATTAACCGATGGCATGTCAGTAGAAATCTTCGGAATCACAACCGGTTTTACATTGAATATCGGATCACTACACATAGTAGGTTTAATTTTGCACGATACTATACCTTGCTCGCGAACCACTGTCCCGCCTAAGCCAGACAGTTGAGTGTTGCACTTTTGACGTGGCAACCCTAACCGCTGTGCACAATCATTTGTCATAAAACTACTTTGAGAACCACTGTCGATTACCGCACGCACGGGTTGATATTGGCCTAAAACGTCCGATATGTGTATAATCGCAGTACCTAACATTACCGTGGACCCAGTCGAACATGTCAACGAGACTCGATTCCCTTCGTTATTATTAATAACATTGTTGCAAGCAGATTCAGTTTCAGTGCTCACCAAATGTACATTTAAATCTATATGCAACGTGTGATGATGCTTGCTTTTGCACACCGTACACGTTATCTTCGAAGGGCACTCATTAGACATGTGACCTTGACGGAGACAGTTCTCGCACAAGCGCAACTCTTTGATCTTGTTGACGCGTTGCGCCGGTGTAAGTGCAATATACTCGAAACATTTATAAATTGAATGAAAAGGCTTATTGCAATACGAACAAACCTTTTTCGTATTGTTATTACCGGTGGTAGCACTGCTCGACAAACATGTTTTTGCATTTACAATTTTCGGAGTAGGTTTATTATTAATTATTTTTTTTTGAAACGGAGGGACGACGGGTTTGCTCGTACCGGGCTTCGAAGAAGTACTCGTTGACATTTCCAACATACGTGTGTGATTTGTGACAAAATCGACTAATGTTTTGAATACAGGAATTTCTTTTTCTTCAATTTTTTGTTCGAATTCACGTCTAGAAACCGGGTCCAAATTACGCAAACCTATGTAACACAGAATAAATCCTGACAAGTTATCAATTTTTAACAATTCTAGCGCTTGAACACACTCTTGAAATGTTTCCAAAAAGGAATTTAATCCGCCTACAGATTCATTAGACAACGGCTTAAACGCAAACAACTTATCCATATAGCGCGTAGCTATAGCGCGTGTATTTTCATACCTATCACACAAGGCGTGCCACACGATATCGTAATTGTCGTTGGAAACTGGTAAACTTTTGATAATTTGAAGCGCGGGTCCCCTGACCACCGATAGTAAGTAATAGAATTTCTCGATGTTACCTATCGATTTATTCGTATGGATTAAACTCGAGAACGTGTCGCGAAATGTAATCCAATTCTCTAATTGTCCGTCAAAATGAACTAAATCAATCTTTGGTAAGCGGGGCTGCGCGCCGCGATCCGAATTGGTTGTGGATTCGTTGACATTTTGTAACGGCTTTGAAGCGTAACAGACTTTTTGAAAAATTCGTTTTATCTCGAAATACAAGTCATCGAAAGCCTGTACTTCTTGGCTACTGACCTCGTACGACGGGTCCCTTTTTAATTCCAACTCAGCAATCTCGTCAATAATATTTTCAAAAAGTTCCCGCGTAGACTCAAGGTCACTAACTCGCACGGACAATTTACTAAGTTCCGAGGGATTACTTTCGACAATTTTTGATAAATCGTAATGCTGTTGAACACGTCTAAAATAACGCTCTTTTTTATTGATTAATGTACTGATTTTGATGCCGAGTTCGGTCAGTGACGGTGCCATTTTGATTCGTAGAAAATGGATGTACCTACACGTGCCGCGTGTCACCAACTACAATAAATTGAGTCTAAAAGTAATTATATACCGCAGAAATAGATACTGATAATATTTGACTACTACTATAACTTTAATATTGTCACAAATAGAACGACAGAATGTATTTGTGCAATGAAAAGGGTGTGTAAATGGATGTACCTACACGTGCCGCGTGTCACCAACTACAATAAATTGAGTCTAAAAGTAATTATATACCGCAGAAATAGATACTGATAATATTTGACTACGTATACCTTTAATATTGTCACAAATAGAACGACAGAATGTATTTGTGCAATGAAAAGGGTGTGTAAATGGATGTACCTACACGTGCCGCGTGTCACCAACTACAATAAATTGAGTCTAAAAGTAATTATATACCGCAGAAATAGATACTGATAATATTTGACTACGTATAACTTTAATATTGTCACAAATAGAACGACAGAATGTATTTGTGCAATGAAAAGGGTGTGTATGTAGGTACCTACGAACTTGAAGGTTATAACGTAAAAAATATGTATTTACTTGTTTTACCCATTCGGAAACCTTGTATCCGGTTAGATGGACCAATTATGTTGCGTAAACTAATTTAGTTGATCAAAATTTAAAAAAAACAACAACCGACAAGAAGGAAATATGGGAATTATGAGTGGACTTACAGGGTGCAGGCTTGACGATCGCGTTATCGCCTTATACAGCGTTTCTGGAAGCTATCCTCTTATCCTGAGGGTGCACTGCAGGTCTTGTGCCTGGAATCTTCTCCCACAAGTAGCAAATAATGTATCATTTGAGTTTTAACAGGCTTTTTGTCTCCGGAACTGGAGCGCGGGCGCGGCGCGGTCGAAATCGTTTTTAGACTACAGTAAGGTGGGGGCGCGCGCGCGGGGTGCCCGGTTTGAGCTTCCCTTCTCTTACGATAGATGGCGTTAGAGGTATGGAATTAGGAAAGGAGCTGTCGGTTTTCTAACACTGATATTATCAGTGTTGCTCTACTATATGCATGTATTATACATATAAACCTTCCTCTTGAATCACTCTATCTATTAAAAAAAACCGCATCAAAATCCGTTGCGTAGTTTTAAAGATCTAAGCACACACAGGGACATAGGGACAGAGAAAGCGACTTTGTTTTATACTATGTAGTGATATTGCTTTACTATGTATTCTTATATATTATCCTCGGCTTCTGTACGTGCACATTAAAGCATCTATGCAGGTCATTAGTTTTGGTATGCAGGTATTTAGGTTTTCTAAAATACTTCTGCCCTCACGTTGCATCATAGCAGTTAGAGCGGCTCTAGTTATTTCTACATGCGCGTTGGACGTACTCGTTAAAGTTAACTAGGCCACGTACAATGTTAACTCCATTCTGGATCGCGTATTTCTGACCGGATAGGAATACCGCGAGTTATTTCTGTGTACTTGTTATAAATAGAGCTATTGTGCTGTGTTTGACCCCAATAGTGCGCATTGCCAAAGTTTTTATTGCCATATACTAGTTTTGCAATTTGTTTAAAAAATATATAAATACGTGTTTGAAAGTTTTAATAAACTTTACGATTTCGAAAAAGAACATAACAGATGCCGCTCTGTACACTTTAGTTTACTTATCTAGTTTGCGTTCTATTTGTTAACATATCCTTAAAATTTTATATCGTTGCGATAGTGTATTCATTTTGTCTCTTTGCTTTCTTTTACGTCACCTAAGAGCAACGATATTTTTGCATAAAAGTAGTAAGAGGGTCCGAGAGTGCCATAGGCTACTTTATCTCGGTCAGATACAATCTTTGCGATATATTAAGTAGTACTTTCGTCATGTCTGCGGATTTGTTTTATTTTCTAAAATTTGTGTTATATCGAATATTAATATGAAATAATGTTGGATTATTAACCGTTAAGTGTTCGTGAGTGTGCATGAGTGTTGGCAAATGAAACAAAACAGTGCAACGTCACTTTTCAAATTCTCTCAAGAAGTCCGCCCGAGGACTTAGTAAAGCCCCACATCTTTACTGAGATACTCGAGGGGCAATTGCTTCCTATGAGAGTGTCTATAATGTGAGTTTTGCTTATTATCCGTATTCATTTGATTACGTGAAAATTAGTATAACATTGAAGCAGCGCCTCCTGGCGACATAAGGGAAGAGATAAAACGCCATAAAAAATCTCGTCATTTTCGTTAACGTTAATTCGATTGAATGGCGAATGAAAACACTAGGCATCCAGGTGACCCCATGCTCGTTCCCTACCTCTTGCATATAAAAATCGTTCGCGTAAGACATCGTTTCAACAGCACCAGTCGGAGGCAGCGCTCATAAATAATGAATTGCGCCTCAGCGCGCAAACTTTCAGGCATTGTGCCTTTGTGCGCGGTGCAAGCGTCGCGGCGCCATTGTCTGTCGCGCTGAGATAATGAGCTTGCACTGTGACCCCTTTCGGAATAAGTTTGCTCTCATGCCGCTCATGACTTTTGTATCCTTTGAGTGAAAAGATTTAGTGGTACTAGTAGATCGTTGGAAAATACTAGTCCAGACCTTTTGAAATGCCACTGTTAGAATGAGTACGTGTATCTGTGTATTATTGTGCGTCAAAATGCAATTTTGTTAAATTCTAGAATAGAGACATTTGTATTTTCTGTATTCAATTAATTTTTTAACATATTAAATCTGTGAAAATTTTATGAAAATCTGGTAGTTTCAAATAAATTTTCATTCTATTGGTACTTTGTATTATTTATTATTTTACTTTTGCATTCATATTGCTATATAGAGTTACAAAATAAATAAAAAATACTAGAAAAAATCATACAGTCTCAGGTAGTTGAATGGGAATCAAATTTCTGTTAATCAGAATTTTATGTAATTGTATCTTTCTCAATTATTGTAGATGCGTGTGAGTTCGATTATGAAAAATTTTAAATATCTGGAAGGCTTAAATTCATTTCTTCCATATGAGTGGTACTAATATTGGCGGGATATTGATCTACTTTCTAATATTGTTACTGTTTTACGGATATACTTTCAGCTTTCAGATATATATAGATAGGAGATACTTTCAGATATCTTTTACAGCGAGTTCACTTTTACTGTGCACGCAGGAAATACCTATATAAAATTTAATTTAAATACCCTTTGCAATAGCCACATAACACTTCAAAGTTTGGTACAAATTGAAATAGAACTCTTCGTACCAACTTGCGTTTACTTAGCATGTATTATTTTAACCTGGCGTTGGCTTGTAGAAATATCAAGAGAGCTTGCAACTGGCAGACCGGTACTCGTACACATAGCAATCACGAGCCCCCGCTCGTTGCATTATTAAGTGCTGCTCAGTAGGTGCACCCTCCTGCAGGTGCATATTTTATCAGCGCGGCCATTCCTACAGCTCCTTTAGCTGGAACTATAATATTAACTTTCAAAAAGAAGTTACTCGGTGTTTGATAAGCAACAATACCTTACAATCAAATGAGCTTTCAGGACGTGTTATTGATAACTCAAATTCAAAGTTTATATTAAGCTAGGCATTGCTATATATAAGTGAGACAGTGATAATGCGTCAAGGCTTGCATTAGAATCTTAAATGTAGATTTTTATTGAGTCCTATTCCTATATATCCCTAAAATGTGTCTGTCTCTATCAGCATGTGTACAATAGAATGCTCTATAAAGTAGAATCCTCTCATCCCTTATATCAATTAAATGCAGCTTAATCACTTTCTGTAATATCTACAATCAATTTTATAGTTCCAAACTAATACTTTTGTTTTATTTTTGTGTATTGCTTTTTATCGGGTGGCGCATGTGCCATTTGGATCGGATTTTGACACGCCTCCTTCTGGTATCGAAAAGCGGGGTGTGCAGTTATCAGGGTGCGGTGCGGGGGGAGGGCACCATTGACGCGTGCCTCTCAATGGCAAAGCAACTGGGTCACCACGCCGTGACGTCACCGCTGGCCTACATGCGCGCCGGGCGTAGCCCTGATGGTGCCTGCTTACGAGCCACTTGCTTTTTCACAAGTGCAAGGAGTTCTAAATATAGCACTGGCCATTAAGACGCTTCTTATAAATAGAAAAAAAGTTAATAATGAACTTTTAATTGTGAATTAAATAAATTGAACCGAATAAAAGCTCTATGTAATGCAAAGAGATCGGAATCGTTATTGAAGGCTACTTCGGTCGTTGATTGAATTAGAACAAACAAAAATAAACTATCTACTATCAATGATGGTCTTTGTAGAAAGTGTTATTTATAAGTTAATTGACGTTCGGTACAATAGAGTATTTAAATTTGTTAGGAGAATCCAATTGTAGATTTGATTTCAATGCCTTTGCCCTACAGTGGGTCAGTTATAGACTATAACTTTTTTAAGGATTGTCCATTTAATAATTTATCTTTTTTTTAAACGTTTCCCATTTGCGTTTGTTTTCTTTTATGTGTTTGCGAAGCAATCGTGAAGAGGTTTAATTTATGTTTGTATGATGACAATTTTATTATTAAAAAGGCATTTTTTGAAAAACCGGTTTCACAAGCATAAGACGTTATTTCCATGACGTTAGTTTTATGTTTTTTTATATATTTGTTTTCGCTTTGATTAATATAAAGAAAATAATGTATTTAATGTGGATTAGAATATATATTTTTTATGTTTTAGGATATTTAGTGTGGATTGAAACAATCAAGGCCATTAATAAACATCTGTTTGGTATTCTGTGTGAAGGTATGCAGTACCTACCTATACGTTGACAGAATTTCAAAGAAGAAAGAAATAAAGAGACGGTGAAATAATATCCCAGGCTGTATTTTGTTATAATGTAATAGAATATTAATTTAAATGTTTACTAAAATCCTTGCACAGTTTTCTTGGATATTTTGCATTATAAAGTAGTTTTAATAGTTTACACTTAAGACCACAATATTTACAAAGATTGTTCAATATTTGATTTTTTTCAAACTATTGAATGCATCATCCATGTTTTAATTCATCATCAGATAGTTAAGTTATGTCTAGATACCTGTGTATACCTACACGTACAGGGTGCTTAGTGTAAGTTTTGTTTACTATTCGTATTCATTCGGTTACGTTTGGATGGAAATGTTGGTAGGGGAAGGCCTCGACGCAAGTACCTGGATCAAATCGGGGAAGTCCTTAAAAAAGGTCAGGTCAAGAGTACCCTAAACCGACGAGCGTGTATGAAGAGACTAATGAATGTGGATGAAGCGAAAGAAGTCTGTAAGGATCGCAGCAAGTGGAAAGAGGTGGTCTCTGCCTACCCCTCCGGGAAAAAGGCGTGATGTATGTATGTATGTATGTACGTTTACGAAGACGAAAATTTGTATGGCATTGAAGGAGCGCCTCCTGGCGACTTTTGAGAAGAGTTAAAATGTTTCCATACAAATTCTCGTTTTCGTTAACGTGATCGAATGGTGAATGAAATTTGCACTAGACATCCAGTTTGACAATCGAAAACTTTATTTTTATTTTTGTCACTCTTTTAACTACTCTTGTTCCGAAGACGATTGTTCCTCCACATTAAATTATCTGATATTCATTCGTCGCCATCAGGGTCCATGACGGTCGGCTAAGTTGGCCACACGTCGCCTTATCTATGGTCCCGCCACAATGCTGCGCCGCCCGCGTCGGAACTGCGGACGCCCATTGTCTTTGGCGCATTGTTCACTCAACATTGTCTTTGGCATTGTGGGCCCGCGACACGTTGTCGAGATACTGTTGGCCGTCACGTCTCATAATGAATGTATGGTGAAAGGGATTGTTGTTGCGTGCGAAGGCGGGATGCATGGACTGAATAGCCGCCCACACAAACGTCTGCTTCTCATTGACTGATGTAGAATGAATGCATTAAATGTTCTCTTTTTGAACTAACAACAATAAAGAAAGACTTGGCGGGACAAAGAGGTTTCTATAAACTTAGAACTACGATCTTTCAATGAAATTGTAATATAAATACATCTACGACATGGTGTTATGAGTTAATTACTTTATGTTTCGGTAAAACAAGTCAGGATTTCATTGCCTTTGTGGTCTAGTGAACATACCATCGGATCAGACCCTCTTTACCATTGGGCACTCTGGGCAAGTGCCCAGGGCCCCGCAATCGATGGGGCCCCCTTGTTCCTACCAGATCACTAACCGATAACCGATATTACCGATGAATATATTTGTTTTACGAAACAAGAATTGCTAACTTATTGACTTTTTTGCTTTTTAATTCAAATAAACCAGGGGCCTAACACTGGCAACTCTATTTGGTTGCAAATAAATAAAAATACCAGTTGAATAAATCTAGAGCTTTGCTTACCTACTCCTTTTGCCTGTTTTTCTAAAATCTAGCGTAGCATAAGGACCATATTATCCGTAAGTGCCCAGGGCCTCCCTATAGGTTTGTAGGTCTGCAGGGCCGTCAGACCTTAACTTTTGGTTATTTATTTCTCAAAGAAAGTTAATATTGTGCTTGGTTTAGTCGGTGGTATAGCTTGTTAATAAGTCAGCTTGGCTAGCTATCACCATGTTCTCTAAGTCTGTCGCCGTCTATAAAATTGTTGTCTTTCGATAGTCATATCCTCGGTAGTAAGAGATTTCTAGTAAAGTGCGCTTCCACCTTCGTCCTTATAATCACTTACCACAAGGTAAGAAAGAAAACCTTTCTAGTTATAAATTAAATAACAAATTTTTCAATAGTTCAAAATTTTAAAGACTTTGTTTAAATAAGTATGGCCGTGTGTTGTTCGTGCCTGGGTGCGACTAAATAGAATTATGAATGGATGATTGATACAAACCATGCAGGTAGTCTATGTTCTATTGCCGCTAAAGTCACAAATCAGTTGCTGTCGCCTATTTCTTGTGACTAGTGGTCGCCCAGTGGTCGAAATTCGACCGTAATTTTAATATTGGATTGTATCCTAAGCAATGAACAATTAAAAAAGATATAATGTATAATATATAACATTTTAGAAAAATGTATGAAACAATGTTTATTTAATTTAAAACGAATTGAATTACCACTTTGAAAAAGATTTCATTTAATTAAACAATAACAAGATAATAATTAAACTACTTAAAATTAAACTTATAAAAAACTATAAACTATAACTACTACTAACTATAAATTAAAAAAAATGCCCCAAATCATAAACTATAAGCACAGAGTAAATATACCCCCTAGGTTTGCGAAATTTCATACTCCTCCGTCCGCGCAATTTTCGTAAAAAGGGGTACAAAGTTTTTGCTTCACGTATTAATATATAGGGAGATTACTGGAAAGAAGTGACAATAACTGGTTCTTGTGGAACACTGGTGCTATTAACCTCGTATATTAACCGTAGTTAAATGCAGTTTGTGTTACATAATGTTAAAGTTTTAATGGATCGCGAAATTTTATATATTATTATGTTGATTATATTTAAAAAAGATTTTTTTTGTATCAATAAGGTTTAATCTACTCGAGGTTTGTCACTGAAACGTGCAAAGAATGATATTTGTATAATTCGACTGAATAAAATTATAAAAAGAATAGAATAGAATAAAAAACATTAATTCAGTATCACAAAACAACATTGAAACAAGTAAACAATTTATAATTTAAGATACATGGTATATGATACTGAAAAGGCATCTTCTCAGTACAGTCATAGCACTTTAGTAATGCTACGAGGCTGGTCTTCCAAAGATGCCCAATTAACGCACATGTTGATTAGAATAAATAATAGTTTCTTAGAAGTAAATATTAAACTCTATTATGAAATAGTGAATTCTTATACTAAATGTTTTTTTTGATAACCATTAAAAAAATAAGCAAAGTGAACGTACTTAAGAAATAGTACAACAATAAGATGGTTATGTATACTTTGTTGCACTTTCTCGGGGAAGAGAATAAGAAATCTTTTGTTAGTTATATAGTTGGTAGTAGCTTTCAATAAAATAGCTGCGTAGGGCAAAAATTAAAAAAAACTACGTTTAATAAAAAGTGTTGCGAACGTGAAATATATTTTTCACTCAGTTTATTACTACTAGTATTGTTACTTCATAATATGAAAATTAAGTATTATATTAAATGAATATGAAAATTAACTGACTTAAATTGTAATTTCTCGGGCACCATAAACTTAGAGCAGTTTTCGCTACGGTTTTCGTAGACCTCTGCTACGAAGTTTCGCTTACTACGCGGCGTCTACGAACGGGATCCTAACGCGACTACGGTTACGTCGTCGTAGCAAACTGGTAATTTATTTATTTATTTATGTTATGTATATTCTTTTAAGTAATCATTTATTTAATCGTTGTTAGGATTAAGAAATCAAATATAATGAAGAAGAACAAGATACGTCGTCTAGTGCATTCTGTAGTAAGATTTGGAGCAACTTCTTAATTTTTCTATAGTACGTCGCAAATTTGACTAGATATTACGTGCCAAATATATTTATTAGTTATTTTTGAACTCGCTATCAACTCGAATTTTTTTAGAGATTTTTGATGTTGTATTGATGGATGGTAAATTTTTTACAGTGATCCTTGTGAATCAGAATCAGAATCAGAATCTTTATTGCATGTCACAAAAGTTTCACAGTACAAGTACTTAGGTCTTTAAAAAAATGTTATGTCATATATGTGACGCCCTGCAAGGGCATAGCAAATTAGTAAATTAATTTTTGGTCCAGAGGGCCCTAGATGTCACAATACAAAAATCAATTATTCAATTTAATTCAAAATTTTTACAAATTAACATAAAATAAATTCATAATAGAATAATTCCAACAAGATATAACATTATTAAATTATCTGTAAGTATGACAATATTAATTGTAAGAAATATTTCCATAATAAATTACATACTCAATTGTTATTTATATTTAAAAAAAAATCTTTAAGGTATAAAAACATTTCTCAGCCAAGAACTTTTTTAACTGCGTAGTGAACTGCGAAAATTTTTCCAAGTTTTTCAGCTGGTTTGGTTTGATTGTACATTTTGATTGTAAAGTAAGGACTGGATGAGACTAATGTTAACTTGGTGAAGGGTAATTTGATTGTTCCTGAGTTAATAGTTTGAAGAACGTTTTGACTTGGTTATAGTTCCGTAATGAACGTCAGTGTATATATAAAAGTAAATAGCTTATATTGATCCACTGCTGGGCAAAGTATATAATTGCATTTTTTTCCTGCCTTTTGAGAGTTATTTGATTAGTAATTTAGCGCCGTTTCATTCCGATTTGTAAGAGTAACCTTTCTTTTAACTTTTATTTTGCAATATGACGTCATATTATAAATTTGATACACAATTACCAAAAAACCTAGTGTTAGTTAGTGTTTTACCGTGTTTATAGGTTGTTATTTTAGTTATATTCATTACCTGTTCTGCTCTAATGTGTGTTATCCTGTTTATTGTGTTTTTGTTACTAGCCCAGATACTAGCAGGAAAATGTGCGATAAAGTTGACATTCAAACCGAATATTAATTCTAATGTTTTATGCACGATTCGTATTGTATAGTCTAGGGTCCAAAATAAACAGCGTATAAGCTTCGAATAAATAGAGCTGGTGAAAAAGAAATGAACCTTCTGGTTTTGTTGCCAGCTTTTCTCGGTCGAAGGCTCTCCCAAAATCCGATCCCGAATCCCAAAACATTTTTATAGTTTTTTTTTATTATTTGTATTTTTTAGTTTTGACGTCAAAAAGTGAAGGCTTATCTATATCTATACTAATATTATAAAGAGGAAACCTTTGTATTTTTGTATGTATGTATGTATGTATGTTTGCAACGAATAAACTCAAAAACTACTGGACCGATTTAAAAAATTCTTTCACCATTAGAATGCTACATTAGCGCTGAGTAACATAGGCTTTATAAAAAAATATATGAAAAATACTAAAAACGACAATTTAATTTTCCAATACATAATGATTTGTTTGTTTTGTTGTCATGGAAACCATTGAATATATATTTAACTCAATGATGGAAACTGTCAAAGCGGTACGAAGTCCGCAGAGTTTATTTAATAAATGATTAGACCATGACTTTGACTTTGAATAGTTATTCCTCAGAACAATAACTAAAGCTATAGAAGGAAGGTTAAAATAAAAAACGTGCAACTATGTTTAGTTCCGTTCTATCTTATGGCTAGAAAAGGAGGTTGGAGTGCGACAAATGGTTGACGCTTAGTTTTTATTTTTTGTATTGTTTATGTCATCAGTCAGAGGATAATTTGAGCCCTTGAGTCCTTTGCCCGGCCAAAGTCACCACATTACCCTACATTACCTCAAATATGACGTCACAAATCTTGTGACACCTTCGAAATAACGAAAGATAAGGGACAATCGATCTCTTTCCAATACATCACCTAGGTTAATTAGTTACAATAGTGCGAACTGATGAATTTGTGTCGCTATTTTAGTCCGGTTTCTATAACTTTAGTTATTATTCTGAGAGTTATTCCGTGTTTTTTCTCTTTCACTCTAATCTTCTTTTGTTACCATCGCTAAGTACATTATGGTTTTGCAATAAATATATTAAGTATTGGGCATTTAAGCTTACATGACGGTTAATAATTAATCTCGATAATGAATGTAAAATGCGACACTTGATTCATGTAAGACTCAAATCAACTAGCTTTCGCTATCCGAACAAATGCTAAATTGGCTGGGCTGGTTAAATATTTGTTGAAATCTTACTTTTGGATGTTTTTCAAGGTGTAATAAATACACATTAATGAAAGAACGCTGGCTAACTGCAAGCACTTGAAACATTTGACAGGAAAATTGTGTCTCGGTAGTTCAATCATTATGATTGGAAGAGCTGTTAGATAGTATTAGAGTCCTTTTTTTGGTAAATGGTTTTTTTTTCAAGTACCATTTATTTATTTATTTATTTATTTAGTTATAGGTACACAGACAGATTACCATCAATACAATCTATAGTAGTTACGCAAATAAGTTGAGAAGGCTAGACAATAATCCAAAAGAGTGTACACAACATGATTTAAAAAAAATATATAACATTATAACTTAAACACTAATAAATACATAACAAAATATTCTGAACAATGATTTTGAGTCTAAGGAGAAGAAGAGGACTGCTCATTTTTAAAGACGTCCGATACAAACTTTTTGTATCGTGTGAAACTGGCGTTATAAATATCAATGTCTTTGCTACTACGCGCCATTTCATTATAACAACGGCACATTCTTACCAGAGGGCTAAAATAAGACGTGTTGTTTTTATAGGTATGTATTGCGAAAGTGTTAGGAGATCGCGATTTGTGTCTTGTGTTAATGTTCAATGATGCAAGCAGATCTGGGGCATCAATACTTGCATGGAGTACCTTATGCAAACAAAGGAGATCGTATCTTTTGCGCCTGTCTTCCAAAGAAATAACTCCAAACTTAGACAGCCTTTGATTGTAGTCTCCGAGAGTTCGTCCAAAGTTACATCTGTACGAAAGTATTTTCAAACACCGCCTCTGAACCCTTTCCAGATTGTCAACATGGACTCTATAGAAAGGAGACCAGATAGGACAACAATATTCCATAGAACTTCTTACTAGGCTGAAAAAAAGACAGAGAGTGCTTTGTGGTTTTTTAAATTCTTTTGTCGTCCTCAAAATAAAGCCCAAGAGACGTTGACCGTTCCTTGTGATATGATCGTAGTGCGGTCGGAAAGACAGTTGTTCGTCAAATATCACACCCAGATCCCTAACAGTATTTGCTCTCGTTAAAGCATTACCATCTACATAATAGCATTGGGTGAGCCGTTGTTTTTTTCTGGTAAAAGAGATGACGCAACATTTATCTACATTAAGAGTCATATAATTAGATTGACACCAATGCGAAACAACCTCAAGATCACTTTGAAGAGCTGAACTTTGCATTGTATCTTCAACTTTGGTAAATATCTTGAGATCGTCAGCGTAAAGAAGGGCAGGGCATGACAAGCGACTGGTTAAATCATTAATGAAGACGACGAACAGCAATGGCCCAAGATGCGATCCCTGGGGAACCCCTGAAGAGACTGATATAGGTGAGGAGGAATGACCCTTGACTGTAACAAGTTGCGATCGGTTGTTTAGATATGATTCTATCCATCTCAACAAACACCCGTGAATACCATAGTGTGCCAGTTTGAGACAAAGCAAAGAGTGATTAACTTTGTCAAAAGCCTTACTGAAGTCTAAATACACAGCATCTACTTGGCCCCCAGATGCAAAAACCCCACACAGGAAGTTTTTATACTCCAGCAAATTACTGAGCGTAGACCTTTTCTTCACAAAACCATGTTGGTTGTTTGATATGAATTTTATGAAGTGATGGTAGAGATATGGATAAACGAGTGATTCGAAGAGCTTAGCTAAACACGAGAGTATACTGATTGGGCGATAATTAGTGCACAAGTTTCTGTCTCCAGCTTTAAATACAGGCACGATGTAGGCATCCTTCCAACGAATGGGAAAAGTGCCGGAAGCTATAGACTTATTGTATATCAATGCTAGTGGTACAGATAGTTCTTCTGCGCAACATTTAATGAATTTAGGTGGAATTTCATCTGGACCTGAACCCTTGGACACATTTAGCTGCTTAATTTTTAGGCAAATATCATCTTGACTAATATGAAAGTGTTGCAAGGGGAAATGTTGACCATGAGATAAGTCAGGTAAATTTGTTTGTTCCTTTATTTCCCTAGGTAAGCTATAAACTGAGCCAAAGTACTTAGAAAACAATTCGCAGATCTCCTGACCATCGTGGCAAGTCCTGCCATTGTAAGTCATTGTTTCAGGTATGGAAGCTCTACCTTTCTTTTCGTTAATATACCGCCAGAAAGATTTTGTGTTATCATGTAACGCGTCCTCAACTGTCGAGAGATAAATGTTGTAACACTTTCTTGTAAGCCATTTGCATCTACTACGAAGCAGTGCAAAAGTGTCATAATCACGAGGATTTCCATACATTTTGTAGCGTTTGTGCATCTTAGTTTTTTCTTTAGTACAACGAACCAAGGCAGGGCTATACCAAGAGGGATACGTGTTAGAAGAGGGTCTAGTATACGGTGTATGACACGTTATAATTTCATTAATTTTATTGTAGAATATATCTAGACAAGTATTAACATCTGCCACTGATAAAAGCTCCTCCCAGTTAACACTGCTTAAATCGGATCGCACCTTGACATAATCGCATTTATTGAAATTGTATCGTTTTCTAGGTTTGGGTTTCATTGGCCTGTCTGATGTATTGACACTAACAATATCTATTTCATATGCTAAATGGTGGCCGTCCAAGCGGCAGAAAGGTTCAGCCACATTCACTGCAACGGAAGAAGCAGGTAATGTAGATAAAACCAAGTCAAGGAACCGACTGTTATTATTGGGAAATGAATTATGTTGTACTAGACTACACGTATGCATTGTTTCCATGAGAAAAGTTGCTTTCCGATCACGCGGATTTGACGGAATAAGGTGAGGTGATGTATTGCTCTGCTCCCACGTGATATTAGCAGAATTAAAATCTCCCAAGATAAGAAATTCGTCGCCGTACGTCGAGCCAAAAATCACCCTCTGGCTGTTAATGTGAAACGCAGTAACGTCAGCGATTGGTAAGTCAGGCGGTAAGTAGCAAAGACATATGTGAAGAGAAGGTTTACCAGGTCCATCTGCAGGAACTGTGAGCCAAATATCCTCCACTCTACTCTCCCAAGAGGTCTGACGTACTACATTGATACAGCTTTTAATGGCAATTAACACGCCTCCCCCTGCTTGTTTCACAGAACAGGCATTTTCACGGTCTCGTCTGAAAACATTATACCTATTGTCTACGGATTCACCATCGTAAACACTGCTGTCAAAATTGGTTTCCGTAAGACAAATAATATCGTAATCATTGTTGAGACTATTTATAACAATATCTTTTAATTTCGACTTTGCTCTTCCTACGTTTTGATAAAAAACACTATACATTAATTAAGCTAAGCAAATACCAAATACGATGAACTAAATAACGATGAAATTATCAAAATTTTAATATAAATATTGCAGTCTCATTGATGTAATTTCGCTAGAGAGTCAAAATTACGTACGAGAATAGCTCCGGCTGAATCATCCTTTCGTACATAAATTTGACCATATCTCACCCATACATATTTAAAGCCTTGTTCTTTGGCTGCTCTTCTTGCCGCCGCATGCAAGCTCTTTTGCTCCGGGGACAGATGCTCGGTGACGAAGATACTGTACGACTCCCCGGGGACTTCCAGGTCACAGGATTTTAAACCCCTACCCGACTGAGCTTTCCTATACCTGTGAGCCGCGGATAGTACCAGATCTCTGATGCGTGGCGTGGAGAATGTCACCACTATATTTCGTGGTCTGTTAGAGGTAGCATTAAGTCTGGCGACTCTACGGCAGGCACTGATATGTCCATCTTCTAAAGGAACCTTTATAACGTCACAAAGCCTCTTTAGCATGGTTAACGTGTTCTCGTTCTTACGTTCTGGAACCGCTTGTAACTCAATGTTGCAGCTACGTGAGATCTTCTCAATTCCAGTCAGGCGACTGTTGAGCTTAGCCACTTCCGCCTGGAGCTTGGTTTTCTCATGCTCAAGTTGTTTTATGCTGTCAGCATTTATTTTTATGTCGGATTGTAACGACTTCTGTTCCGCACATATGAAATCCGTGGTAGCAGTGGAGTCCTCCTTGATGTTTTTCAGAGCAGACTCAATTTCGGTGTGAACCATCTCTCGAACATCGTCCCTTAATGCCTTGCGGAAGTTTTCCATAAACACCGTCAACGAGGCACTCAGCTTTTCATCCAGGAGTGAACTGATCTTATCCATCGTAACATTTGAAGCAACACCTTCAATAGCTCCTGTCATTGGTGGAGAAGATAAAGTCGTACTCATGCTCTGGTCAGATATGACATCGCAAGACATGTTCAAGGCATCATCAGTGTGCAATAGGTGACTTTGGCGTACAGGCGTGTTGTCGTTGGATCGCACGCGCCGTGTGATGTTACTACACGCTGGACATACCCAGTTGGCTGCTTGGTCTTTAGTAAGGGCAACAAATTTTTGTTTCTCCATATTGAGACATTGATGATGGAATCTCGCCACACACAAGCGACATTTTAGGGATTCCTTCGCATTCACAGCTTTTTTACACGCGCTACAATTCATTGTTATTATGTGGTTCTCGTCAACCAATAATTTTCCCAAAATTTGTGAAAATATTTTCTTCTGGCAACACAGTCGAAATGTCACGTTCAAATTTGAGTTTGACAATAGTAGGGAAGGTATTTGAGGGTACTTGAAAAACCTGATATGACAGTTTCGTGTGAATATACCTAGCTTGTATAGCAAATCCACAAAAACGTTATTTATCACACTAATATTATTTTTTATTTTTGTTTTATTTAAACTTTTGCAACATAACCATTACATGGCGGACTTAATGCCTGAGGCATTCTCTACCAGTCAACCATAGGGTGGTGCAGAGATAACATTGGCATTTATTATAAAAAGGTAAAATTTATAAATCTGGATTTGGGAGGTTAATCATCAAAAGTCCGATTCCAAAAAATATTTCATTAATATTTTAAATGGACCTTCAGTGTTTACAAAAACTGTATTTTAATTTGATCAACAATATTATACACTTCTAAATCTTTAAATTTCTATAAGAAGACAGTAAGAAGAAGCGCAACATGGTTGCTTTATCAGCGTGCGCTGACTAAACAGTTGAGTGTACGTAATGTACAACAAACATTTAGTCATTAGTAGGTCTAAAAAAAGTCAGCGGCACGATATAACTAACTTTTATATAACGTTTTTCATGTTAAAAATTAATTTGATTTATCAAAGTGATTTGTATGTTTATTTATTAGCCACAATATGTTATCAAAAATAAATAGTTTCATCACCCGTGGAATTTTATGGCGATAAAATTTGCTCTTCACAGCGTCTTTTTTGGTCGCTTAGTTCTGGAATACGTGCAAATTATATTATTTCTCTATTTGACCATCTACTTAAAGATAAGATAAGATTGTTTTGCCATTACATTGATGTTTTGCAGACTATTTAATAGAATTGTTGTAACTAGCCTTACAAAGTTTCTCTTTTTATATATTTTTTTCAACAAACTTA